>CM053766.1:14807284-14864791 GCA_028658305.1 Pachyuromys duprasi | reverse complement strand
GTAGGTGCCTAATGGGCGTACCAAATCAAATTGTTAAAGCTCTGGGGCTATTTCCTTTAAGGCCTCATCACGCACTGCTTCCACCAGGCAGGGCCAATGAGATGGTTCAGTAGGTAAAGGCTCCGGACCCTCCACAGCACTCAGCTAGCCAAAATGGGTTGCCTGGGAAAGACACAGGCATAAGGCAAGGTCCCTCCATCTAGGAACAAAGGGTGAGAACCTGAACCTCTTCAGACCACATCCCTCAGCTTAAAACCATGCCCAGGCAGCTGGGAGCAGTGGTGTAGCCCTTTAATCCCAGCAACTCAGGGAGGACAGAGGCAGGTGGATCTCTGTGAGTTCGAGGCCAGGCCTGGTCTACCAAGTGAGTCCAGGACATCCAAGGCTACACAGAGAAACCCTGTCTTGAAAAACAAAACCAACCAACCAAGCAAACAAAAAATCATGCCCAGGCCCAGCTCAGAGTTCCCTTGACCCAAAACTGCTCCACTAAAAAGAAAACAGGCCTGAATGAGCTTCTGACCCTTGAGAAGGGCTCCACCTGAGAACCAGCATGGAAAACATGGGGATGGAAGCCGCCCGATTGAGGGTCCTGGGGAAGAGGGAAATAAGGAAGGTCCTGGCCACATGCACAAAGGAAGTTTTGGAAAACCCAAGAGAAACCAAAGGGCCCTCGGCCTACCAAGAAAGAATGAAATTTCAGAAACAAAAAGGGGGAAATTGGCTTCGTGCAAGGCTGACCCACAGCCATCACAGATACCTTTGGCGATGTCACTGAGCCGCGTTCTATTGTAATTCTATAGTCAACATGTTCCCAGCTAGTATCAATGTGACTTCATAATTTAAGCTACATTATGAAAAAGTACATGTAAAATTTAAAATAAAAACTCCTCCTACATCTTCTGAAAATAAATAAATAAATATGTTAAAATCTGGCATGTGTCTGTAATCACAGTTACTAAGGAGGCTGATGCAGTGGACCGCTTGATCCTGAAGTTGAAACCCAGCTTTGGCAACACAACGTTTGTCTCAAATTTCTTTCATTAATAATTTTTATTACATTTGTTTATCGTGTGTGTGTGCACATGCATGCACATATGCCATAGTGCACTTGTGAAAGTCAGAGAACAACTTTTTAATTAACTAATTTATTTATTTATTCACTTTACATCCTAATCTTAGCCGACCCCCTCCTCTCCTCTCTGTCCCGTCCCCCCTTTCCCCTATTCCCCTCCCCCACCTCTCAGAAAAGGGAGCCATCACCACCAGCAACCCAACCTAGCACATCAAATCACATCCCAAGGCAGGCCTGCTAGGGGAAAGTGATCAAAAACAGGCAACAGAGTCCATGTCAGGGGCAGCCTCAACTCCCCTTACTAGGGGATCCACATGAAGACCAAGCTGTTCACCAGGTACATATATGTAGGGAGCCTAGGTCCAGTCCCTGCATGGTCCTTGGTTAGTGTTTAGTGTCCTCAAGCCCCTCTGGGGCCAGATTAGGTTGGCTCTATGGTCTTCCTGTGGAGCTCCTGTCCCCTCCAGATTAGGTTGGCTCTATGGTCTTCCTGTGGAGCTCCTGTCCCCTCCAGGCCCTGCTAGTCTCTCCCCATTCTTCCACAGTGCTCTCTGTGCTGTGCCCAGTGTTTGGCTGCGTCTCAGCATCTACTCTCATCAATTGCTGGGTGGAGCCCTTCAGAGGACAGCTATGCTACAGAGAACAACTTTCAAGAGTTGGTTCTCTCCTTCCACCATGTAGGTTCCGGTGACCCAACTCAGATCGGTCAGGCGTGGCAGCAAGCACCCTTACCTACTGAGGCATCTTTCTGGGCCTCAAAAGTTGAATGTCTACCAACAAGTTGGTTGAAATGTACTTGGTGAAAAAGTACATTTTGTACTTTTTCAAAGTACAAAGTTCGGTTGTATCTATGTATCCTTAAGTTTGATATTAAAATAGCAATATAGGGACCAAGTATTTGGTGCATGCCTGTAATCCGAATATTGGGGTGACTAAGGCAGAATGATTGCAAGTTAGAGGGCACAGAATAGACTATTTAATGAGAGTGTACCTCGCTAATGAAATAAAACAAAAAGATAATACAACAACTTCCAAAAAATCAAATTGGAGTGTGAAAATGAGGGAGTAGTTCTGTGTGCCATGGGTGAAAGTCCAGGTTCGATTCCAGCACCAAAGCGGAAGGAAGACTGTAAACCACGGTGTCGATGTAGCATCAGACAATGCAGTCGCAGAATCCTTTTTAGTAGGAAAATTAGCAGCTAATGCTGTGTGTGCTTGCCAAGGAGCAGGCAGTTTTGAGGTGCTCACCATGATGTGTCTGGAGCCTCCGCTAACCATCCCTATAGAGAAGACGCCTCAGTCTGGAAGCCATATGAGTTCTCCTGGCGAGTAGGTGACAAACGCACAGCCGAACCGGTGAACCTGAGCACATGTCTCCAAAGCACCCCTCTCTCCTCATATTAAAGTCACAGGAAAGCCAGGGAACATCCCTCCCCACAGCTACGAGGCCATTACAGAGGCTAGGGCTTCCGTCCTGCTCCACCTCCCCAGGGAACGTCAGGTATGGAAAGTGTCACATGGCTTAGAGAGCCTCCAGCTCCTGGCATTCAACAACACGAGGCAGAAAAGAAAGCTCCGAGGGCTTCCCCACGTTTCCCGGTTCTTTTTCTAAACAAAGTTTAATCAACAAAGTATTTGTTCTTCATAATTATTTTCAATTACCAAAGGAAAAGGTAAAACATTTGTGTGTGTGTGTGTGTGTTGCTTGCTTGCTTCAAAACAACTATACATGTCATAACATACCAGGTTCCTACGTACGTAGGCCTCTGAAGTCAAAAATAATTTAAATATCTGGTTTGGGGTTAAGCGGTTACCAGACTTGAAAAATAATCTCTTGCTAGCAGAGCATACCACACTGGGAAATGCGGTTTCCTTCCTGTTAGGCTGGAGAAGTCACAGAAACACACCCTGGGCTGGGCGGGAAGCTCTGTTGGTGAAGAGTTCCTCTAGCATTCGTGCGGCTGGGTTGACTGAATCGATTCCCAGCAGTCTGAGACCTTTCAGGGAACTGTCTCCATCGCTTCTGCGCCTCAATATGGGGAGACGGAACCACAGCAGGGAGCAGAGGTGCAGCAAAGCGGGGTTCCTCACAGTGGAGCGGAAGCAGAGAGCACGGGAGGGAGGGGCGTTTCCCAAGTAACCGGCAGGCCAAGCATCTGAGACCTCTCTGTCCTCCGACTGTGCCCCAGCTCCTCAGGTGGAATGCCACCAGCAGGCACCCAAGCCTGTGCTGACACGCCAGATCCAAACCATAGCATGAAGCAGTCATTGCGCGCTCTGTCTGCTCCTGACAGAAGCAGCTCGGGGGTCCCAAAGGACTCCTGCTAACAACCTCCCCCCCTCCAAAAAAAACCCCTCCCTTCTCAATGACCGCCTACACAGCAGCTCCACTTTTGACTGGCTTTCCAATGCACGCTCCAGGTAAGTATGATTTTTCTATCATGATTTGAGTGTAAAGTGAGCTCACAGAAAAGCTCAGATGTCTGAACGCTTGGGCCCCACCTACTGACACCATTTTTGAAAGGCTGTGAAATTTTACAAGATGGGGTCTGGGTGGTAGAAACAGGTCACTGGGTGCAGGCTTTGAAGATTATAGATCAGCTGGCTGCCAGTGTGAGCCCTCTACATCCTGACTGCAGCCATGATGAATGGCATCACACGCCATGGCCACAGCCGCTGCTGCCACAGCCTTTCCCAGCCATGTGGGCTGTATCCCCTCCAACTACAAGCCAAAGCAAACCCCTCCTCTCTCAAGTTATTCCGGTTAGGTATTCTGTGGCAGAGACCAGAAAAGGAAGTAATGCTTACACTCTAACGGCATTGAAAACTAAAGCAAAACTTTAAAAAAATAAGAATAAAAAACCTCACTGAATTCATTGAAGCTACCCCTGTACTTATTTCTCTAAGTAACAGAACCTTTAGCTTTTCACCTTTTATTTTATAGCTTTTCAAGCTTGCCCAAGAAGAAACTGCTACTATAAATGCAAGAAGCATCCTCATACCTGAAAATCGAATTTGTCACAAATGCATGTGGCCCTTCTGAGACAGGCACCAACAGTGAATGGGTTCCTGCCAGATGAAGGTAGATGACTGGCTCAAGGGACTCTAACGGAGGGATGTCCACCAACGCAGGGCAAAAATGGACGTCACTCCGTCTGTGGACTCCAGGGCGCAACTGGAGGTCTCCACTGACCAGCAGCCAGAATTCACCCAGGGCCTCCCACCAGCATTAGGAACTGAAGCCATTGTCAGAATCCCTCAGACCAGGCAGTGTGTCAGGGAGGCCTGGAAATGTTGCCTGGAAACCTCATGGCAACACTGCATCCCTGGTCCCCTAGCCTGGGGTTAAGCCCTTCAGCAGGCACCAACTTCTCTACCCCAAGAACTCCGGACCATGGACAAATGTCCAGCCTCACCATTCTCACAGGGACACAATCAACAAACAGGGTCCTTAGGGAACGGCATGAAATATGCTTCCACGTGAGAATTCATTGGAGAAAACTTCCTTTAAATCCAACAAGCACTAATACAATACAGTGAGCCCAGGATACAGAATAGTCCTCACCCCTTCCTCATTTGCTCAGGAATTAATAGGAAACTATTTGGTTTTAAATAAAAACACCCTGGAGATGAAGAGGCTTTACTCTTCAAATGAAGAAACAAGGGGAACATACAGTTGTCCCAAACCGGTAGGAATAGCTGTGTGAGCTATTTTACCTGGACTACATCCAAGGAGCCTCCCCATTCAAGCATCGGAGAGCTGAGTTCAAAGCCATCTGATGCCCACAGAACCAAGATGACAGCAATCTCAGAAGAGGACGCTATAAAGAGTGACTGTGTAGACAGACACTCTCTGGTTAAGAGTCTGTACTACTCGTTCAGAGAATCCAAGTTTGGTTCCCAGCACCCATATCAGGTAGCTCACAATTACCTATAACTCCAGGGGATCTGATGATCTTTTCTGGCCTCGATTGGTCCTACATTCACCTGTACAAACACACAAACACACTTTAAAAAATAAAAGAATTAAAAGGTGGATCATAGAGTTGGAAGTGAAGCCCAATAGTACATCACGTAAGTAGCAAATGCAGAACCCTGGGTTTGAGCCCTCTCCCTCCAAAATAACTTGTAAGTAAATAGTAGTACAAAGAAAACATGAGCAGCTGTTAAAGGGTGATTTCTCTTCTCTTCATCTATAATTTGACCCGGAACTGAAAGTCACACCCTGAAGTTTTACAGTGGGGTGGGGAATGAAACTTGAAGGTCCTCTGCAGAGATACCTGAAATTCTCCAGGGAGACCAGCACCCCTGCTCTGTGGTGGGAGAGAATTAAGAGAACGACATCTTAGGCGGGCTGGAGTTCCTTTGCAAACACCAGAGGGCAGCAGACCTCAGGAACTGTCCTGGAGAAGAGCTTGGCTTTGCAGGAAGCAGACCAGCCTGCCTGGAAAAGCACTCTAAAATGAAGTCATTTGACCTTTGTCTGTCTGTTGACCTCTTCCCCCTGTCGCAGAGGATTGTTGAAGGCTTCCAATATGCTGGGCGGTTCTCCACCATGGAGAAGCCTGTTTATTAGTTACTTTTCGTCTTTGCTGTCACATAATAACCTGACAAGAAGCAACTTAAGGAAAGAAGGGCTTATTTGGGGTCACGGTTTCAGGATACAGGGCATGGTCTGTGGTGGGACGTCATGGCAGTGTGAATGGCTCTGTATCTTGTGATGTCAGCAGTAAGGGACCCGAGAGAGGCGGAGGCTAGGACTCAGCTCTCTCCTTTTCCCATTTCATCCAGTCTAGGACCTCAGCCCCATGAGACAGTGCTGTCCATTTTCAGCATGTGTCTTCCTCCCTCTTAAACTGCTGTGGAAGCATCTTCACACATGGTGTGTCTCCTAAGTGATTCTAAATTCTGCCACATCGAAAGTCAAGATTAACCACACATACCTGAAAACTGCCTTGACTTCTAGTGGCACATTTATGCGATTTTACATTTTTAGAGAAGAAAACATGGGAGTAGAGTTCCCTAAGAATCTCTAACAGAGAGAGTCTGAGGAGCAGCTCAGTGTTTAACCATATAAACGATAAGTGATCAAAAGGTTTAAGTTTAGGAATAACAAGTCCTCTCCCTCTTCCCCTCCCCCTTCCCGGCAGCTTGAAAACAAAGGAACTCACTCTGTGGTCTGAATTGAGCCCGACTCAACTGCGGTCCTCACTGGTTTTCTGAGGTCTTTGCAGTGTTGGCCTAGCCCCACTGCTGCCACCCAGTGGCCTCACTGAGTACTGCTTCAGTGCCTACCCTCAGAAGGCTACCCTGCTGGCTCTCTAGTACCAGATTGCTATCATCTGCCCTTTAGTGGGGCTTCTTGTCTACCTAGAATTTGACAGGCATCTGCTTCTGCCGCTCTCATCGCAAGAAGACGGAGGGGATGGTGTGCTTCTCAGGCAGATGGGGACAGAGGCTTTGAAGACAAGCAAGCCATTGCTGAGGTCACCTGAGCTGGAATTCCAGCCCTTTGAATGGTGTTAGCACAGGATGGCAGCCCTGAGCTCACCACTGAATTTGCATCGTTCTCTGAACTCAAGCTGGTAAGCAAACAACCAACACTTTCCGTTTTAGAAAAGGCCCTTCCCGAGGACACACCTTGATTACAAGCAAGCCACTAATTCAGATCATTTCATGCTCATCTTCCAGGGAAAGATGGCATCCTCACAGGCTATCAAAATGCTGGGCAGGGACAGAACAATGCCCCTTATCTTGCCTCAAGTTCAGTGTCCTCAGTGAGCATATTCTAACATCTGTGACTTCTGTTCAGCATCAGCATTGCTACTCTCCTGCTCCAGCTGGGTGAGAGCCATTTTTATCCCCTCTCTCCAGCCTCCTAGCCAGGGAACCTAAGTACATATCTGCTCTGCTCGGGGCATTCCAGCCTTCATTCTACAGAAGAATGAGTGAGGCGTTTACTAGTTCCTCTTACAGTTTTCCAGTCACTTATAACAAAGCAAACTCTACTGAAGAAGTACGTGCTAACCACTTTTAAGATACACCTACACATCCCAAAGCCCGCTGCTTCTTTTTAAAAACACTTTGTGTTGATTCTTTGTGAATTTGAGTCATGCACCCCTGTCCCACTCATCTCCCCATCCCTTCATACACGTCCTCTGCCCTTGCAACCTTCCCCTGCAAGGAAACAAATGTGGGGATCAGGAACCAAGGGGAAGAGGTTGAGTGGCGATGGAACCCGCGCAGAATCCTGGGAATCAGACTCCGGAGACCAGACTCAAAGGTGCCGATCTAACTTTATTGTCCAGTATAAGGGCCTTTAAGTGACTGAAAGGCCAATCAGCCCACCCCATGCTAGCCTCAAGCACCAGTAACCACCAATCAGGTTGGTGCAACTGTAAGGAAATGTGGGAGATTGGGGTGTGGGGGGCAGGTCACCTTAGGAGACTTGCTTCTGTGCTTTCCCAGATGTAATCTATGTAACTGACAGAAAATTATGTTTAAGTTGCTCTGTCCTGAGAAAGTTCTGGGAAAGGCTGCTCTGTCATTATTTAGTACGTGCTTCCTGGCATTTACTTACATGTTTTTCTGAAGTCAAACAGCCTTCCTTGGAGCCTGGCTTTCTTTGTTATTGTTAGTATTAATTTATAAATAAGAGGAGGCTTACAACAGGTTTTCTATGAAAGAGGTTTATTAGGTGGAGAGAGGGGGAACAGGGAGAGTGGGCCATGATGGGGGGAAGAGAGAGAGAGAGAAGAGGAAGAAAGGGGGTGCCCCGATAGAGAGAGAGAGAGTAAGAGTAAGAGAATAAGAGAGAGAACACGTGTCCCGTTGTCCCTTTTAAGGTCAGGTAACCACTAACCACGCCCCCGGGTGTGGCCACCTGGCTGGGCGATACAAGATGACATCATAAGTTGCTAGGTAACCCAGAAGCAGGTTGTTTCAGAATACTAACAGTTATAGTCATATATAAAAGCACACCAGCACTAAAGTAACCTCTTCTACAGCAATGGACTGCAGTCCGCCCCATTTCAGGTCCTCAGATTCCAGGTCCAGAAGACAAGATCTACACAGGTTGATGGAAGTTGACCAGGAGGATGACTGCCATCACTTGCCAGATGAGACATGGGTTATTAAAAATAAACATTTGATTGTCTATATCCTTCTGAGGCTTCTACGTGCCTGACTGAAGACGGAAGTGTCATAGAATATCCTCCTCCACTCTGGAAAACCCTGTGCTTGAAAAGATCTTTCTCGACACTTCCATGTGTTTTGACTCTCCTGTCTCCCTTGGAATGTAGCTTCTCTTCTACCAGATGTCTGTGTCTGCCACAGATTTACACATCTGTTGAAGTAAGAGTCCCAAACCATGCTGAACAGTATTAAATTGGCCGACATCTTAGCCCAGAAAAGGGCAGGAGACACAAACATCTCATAACGCGCCAACGCATTTTAGATGTTTCTAAAAAGTTAAACCATCTGGCCTACTGAGGCAGGGCAATCACAAGTTCAAGGCCAGCTCAGGCCATGTAGTGTCATCCTGGAAAAATTTAAATCAGGCTGAAAGGCAGCTTAGTGGATGCGAACACTCGCAGGACTTGAGTTTGAACCCCGGGCATTCACACAAAAGATAGGCATGGTTTCAGGTTTCACAGGTTAACCGTGCCTGTACTCTGCGCTGAAGCGGGGCTGTCTCCAACAGGCCCCAGCGATCCTGCTGTCTCCACCCTCACAGCAATTGAAGTTACTGGTTTTTCTAATGGATGCTTACTGTGTTCTGGCAGGTGACTGGGTTCATGGTTAACAGCATGGGGCCGTTTTGAAAAGCACCGTCAGTAGTAGGTGCCAGGCACAGGCAGGGACGTTGGGAGAGCTGAGAGAAAGCAGTCGTGTATCTAAAAACCACTAGATGGCGCAAGACACCCTTTCATGCTTTTAAAGGGGCATCTAAAAAAAGTAACTTCAACTGTACAGGGTTACCAGGCACAATGAGTAATTTCAAATGTACATACAACGCAAAATAATCATATAAGGAGAATTAACATTTCCATCTTGTTAAACTCTTCCAATTTTTTAATTCACATAACAATTGTGCATGTTTTCGGGGTATACAATGGTGAGCAAGCTCTGTCGATGACATAGATGAATGCTTCCTTGTCTTCCTACGATGTCAGGTTTATGTAACAGCAGTGAGTTTGTGTGCTGTGCCCAAGCTTGCTGTCAGCGAGAGCTGTTTTCAGGGAGCAGTTGTGGCCCTTTAAAACATGGGTTCCGCACTCCCCCCAGGGTTAATCGCCGCGATTCACTCTCATATAACACATCAGTTGCACACAGTGACATATAGATTACAGGATGGCTTTTTAAAAAGGTTACCGTGGCTGGCGGCAGCAGGGTTGGAAAGCGCCTCCCTGAAACAGAGGCTGGCACAGTTGCATAAAGAGCCATAACAGGACATAACAGTAACATTTTGCATGCTAACTTAAAATTAACTTAAAAAAAAAGATATTAAGGAACTTGAACTCAAAGGTGGCCAGGGTCAGGGCTTCCTAAGTACCCAGCTGGTTCAAGACACGGAAATCAGCTGCTCAGCCACACTAGAGCATTTCTTAAGATACGCTCTAAGGACCAAAGAGAAAATTGTGTCTTGGATCTGTGAAGACTGTTCCTGGGCCCGCTGAGTCAGAATCTCCTAGGAATGGAGAGAGAGGACAGGAAGAATACAGGGTCTGAACTTATGGGTATGTATAACCTTCATATTTTCATTTAATCATTTTGATAAGTCTGTAAGGAGCATCTTACCAAGGCAGAGACCCAAGCTGAGAAAGGTTAATTAACTACCCCATGATCACACAGCTTGAAAACAAAGTGAGGGGTTCAGCCCTGGCTACTATCAGTTGATGTTCTGTCTCCGTTGATGTTCTGTCTTCTGTCCACCACCCCCCACTCCAACCTGCAATCCCAACTCCAGTAGCACATTACAGTCGCCTTCCGAAGGAGCTTGTAACTTGTTACACATTTATTATTTCCCAGGCTTTGAGGTTCTAAAAAATACACACACTCTCTGACTTCATCCTTAACTCCCCTTGCTGTTTACTCCTGTTTAAGTTCCGTCTCAAAAGATCTAGGGAAAGCATGAACCTGAAACTGGGAGATGATTAAAAATAAAAGACTCACATGGTCTCAATGAAAGGCCTGAAAAACAATCCAGCCACTGCAACATTTGCCTCTTGTAATATAGTCACTACACGTGTTAATTTTATTAGACCGATGACGTGAGTTCGCAGAGTGAGCCAAATCTTACACAAACCATGCCCACTTAATAGCCAGACCTGCAGCCGTGGCAGAAGCGTGCTTCTCCCTCAGCCAGCACTGCACAGTCCCTTCATAGGGCAGCTCTTCCAGCCCTGAAGAAGCCTGGTGGTTCTAGTTTCTTTGTCTCCGTGCTATGACAATACCTGGCGGGAAGCAACTTCAAGAAAGAGGGCTTATCTTACTGTTTACAAGCGGGCACAATTCATGGAGGTGAGAAAGCGCGGCAGCCAGATCCTGAGGTGCTGGTCACACTTGGTTCCCCCCCCCTTTTTTTTTATTAGCTCTAGCAGCCCGGCTCGTGGACCGGTGTCACCCACATTCAGGGAAGGTGTATCCTACTCTCTTGAAATGCCCTCAGACTCTGTCAAGAGGAATGTTTTCCTTCCAGGCCGGCTGACCAAGCGGATGACCCAACACAAAGCCCTTTATCTCCTCTGTCGGTAGGAGAGAGTGAGAAGCTCCCAAGACCAGGTGAACCAAAATACTGGCGGGCGAGCTCCCTGCTGGGACAGTCTCACTCACAGAGAGGAGGATGCACAGGAAGGCGCCAGCCACCAACAGCGACGAGCAGGAAGCTGTCTAGTCCCCCGAAGTCTTCCTTCGGTCCCTTCCTTTTTTGCCTTTGCACAGAGATTGATGCCTGTGAGCCAGTCTTAGGAGGGTACCCTTCGCACATACTCCAATGAAGGAAGAGACGAAAGGCAGGAGAGTGGGGGAGCCCGGACGGTTCCTCATCAGTGTTAACGGTAGAGGGGTGGTTCTCAATCTGTGGACCTCGACCCCTTCAGAAGCTGAACGACCCCTGTTCTCATACCAAATAGTCTGCATGTGAGACGTTTACATTACTATTCACAACAGTAGCAACATTACAGCTGAGAAGTAGCAACGAACTTCGTGGTTGGGGGTCACCACAACATGAGGAACCGTATTAAAGGGTCGCAGCATTAAGAAGGTTGAGTGGGTCCAGAGCCGGCACGGAAGTTCATTCTTGGATGTGTCTGTGGCGACTTTCCAGAGAGGTTTACCTGAGGAAGCACCCTGAATGTAATCCCAGTTCCACAGGCCGGATCCTGTGGATCATCAGTTCCTGTGAGCCGATCACAACAAGCTTTTATCTCCCTCTGCTTCCTGACTTCCAACACAGTGTGACTGGCTGCCTGATAATCCTGCCACCATGGCTTCCGGTCATGACGAACCAACTGTACCCACAAACCGTGAGCTGAGCCAAAATTAAACCCTCCCTTAAGATACCTCTCTCTCTCACTCCTCTCTCACTCACTCACTCACACACACACACTCACACACACACACTCACACACACACACTCTCACACACACTCACACTCACACTCTCACACACACATACTCACACACTCACACACACTCACACACACACTCACACTCTCACACACACACTCACACTCTCTCACACACTCACACACACACACTCACACACACACAATCATACTCTCTCACACACACACACTCACACACTCACACTTACACACTCACACACACACTCACACACACACAATCACACTTTCTCACACACACACTCACATTCACACACATACACACACACTCACACACACACTCACACACACACACTCACACACACACACACTCACACACACACTCACACACTCACACACACACACTCAAACACACAATCACACTCATACACACACTCACACACACACACTCACACACACACTCACACACACACACTCACACACACACACACACACACACACACACACACACACACACACACACACACACACGACTGATGACCCATCAGGCTAAATGATTCTCTTATCGAATGCCAAATGGGCTAAAACAAAAGATGGGTGCTGTTCTGGAAGGAAGGGAGAGATGCTGTCACCCCGACTGCAGTTGCATACTTCCGTGTCTGGGAATATTTCACCTTGAGTCCCTGAGACACAGATTTATACCCGTTCTGAAATTCTGCAGCAGCTTTTATAGTTATACACAAATGCCTGAAATAGGGGTTTTCAGCCAGTTCAACGGGGGTACAACACCACTTTTCCCATCTTCCCCCAAGAATTAGACATTAAACTAGGGAGTGGGCCAGTGGTAGAGCCTAACGTGAGGAAGGTCATAGGTTCGATCCTCAGTCCCATAAGAAAACTAAAAACTAAAAACTGATAAACCAGTGATTCTTAAAATTGACAGCAAGTTTAACCACACCCTCAGGGAGGTCTTAAGCCTAAACTGGGCATAGTGGCACACACCTTTAATCCCAGTCCTTGGGTGCCAGAGGCAGGCAGATCCCCGTGAGTGCTACATAGAGAGACCCTGTCGTGAAGAAATAAAAACAGAATCAGCAAGAAAATTTCCATAAGCCTTAAGTGGTCCTCATATGTTAGCGCTTTTGCCAGGTGGTTTGGCTGTGTGGGGAGGTTGGAGTTGACCAAAGCCTGCCTCAGGCTTCTGGCAGTCGGGACGGACTGGGCGAGTCAGGTCGGGGAGGCCTCAGCTCAGAGATTGCTTCCCCGCTTTTCAGTGTGACTGTTGAACTATCTTTTCTATGAGGTGCACTCGGAACCTTTGCTGCACCAAGAAGGCAGAAAGCAAGGCCCTGGGTGGGTCTTCTCGCCTCAGGATCCGCGCTGCTGTTTTTAAGATGCTCTGTAGTTTCCAGTCCCCGTCTGGAAACAGCTCTCCATGTAATGTCAAATCAGTGTGTGCGGGCGTGGGTGGTTCCAGTTACAGCCTGGCAGACATCTGTCTTTTAGATTTCTGCTGCAAAATTGCACTTAGTTCATCGAGTAGCTAGCGGTGCGGATGAGCACTGAGTCCTAACGTTAATAACAAAACTTTGCTTGCTCTTTGCTGACTTAAAACACACACTGCATGATAGTGATATGATAGTGCATGACTGCAATTTTAGCATGCAGGGGCCTAACATAGGGAGGTCATGAGTTCCAGGGTACCTTCCAGGGCCACACAGTGAAACTGTCGCAAAATCACTAATTTGGAGGCCCACGAGACAGCTTAATAAGTAGAGGGAGCGGAGAGACCTTTGTGAGTAAAGAGCCCATGTCTCTTGTTATTTGGCCACCAAACTCCCTTGGCTGTTGTGCTGTCGCTGAAGTCTTTGGCATTATAAATGCAAAACCAAATCAAACAAGAACAAAAACCCACAATGCACTTGGCATCCCTGACCTATGCAATATTACAGTCTAGCAGCAAAGTGCACAGTCGGGCGAGTAGCGTTTACTGTTGGTCTCACAACCGGCTGGAAGTTGTGATTTTTTTTTTTTGGCTGTTGTCCAGAGTAGAAAGGTAGTCCTATTTTGCCAACTTGGGGAAAAAAATGACAAAATTCAAAATGTTAAGTTCAGTCTGTATTCGATGAGATCATTTTTCCCACCATTGAGAAGTTTTAAAAAGTGGCTCTTTGAGCCTTCCTAAGTTAATAACTCTCTGTATTTGAAAGTAACAAATCAGAAAAATGAAAATGAAAACATACATACCTGGTTTCAAATCATTGTCATCTTTATCTGTTAGAACCAGAAAGCAAAAAATAAAAAATAAAAAAATAAATTGAGAAACTCTTTAAATCTGAAGATAGGTAAAGTGCCGCCTTTCTTCAAATCTACTGGCCTGGTTTAATTTTTAAAGTGCTTTTCTCTACTAGCTTTCAAATAAATAATTTACCCCCTGAAGAGGTTTTAAACAAGAACACAACAGCCAGAGCTAATGTAAGTAAGCCCCGAGGAATTTACAACACAAAATAAAAGCTTTTCCCCTTTGTAAACAAGGCTGCAGAAATTTGAGGGAAAAAGTAATGGTGAAATAATTCCAAATTTCTATTTCCAAGGAGAAGAAACAAGCACAGGATAGATGGGGATAGCTAGAACCTTCTACAGGCAGCTATTAGGCATCTAGTGCGTGCCTAGTGCAAGGGTGTTTACTAACTCAAGAGCACTTTGAACAGAAAACCTAAGGCATGCTGGGTCAGAAAAGGACTTCTGGCAACAGGCTACAAGGAGTGGTAAGTGATTGTGTTGACATGAAGGATTTAGCTGAGGAACTTTAGAAATCAAGATGTGTCAGCAGACAGATTACACACACACACTCACACGCATTCACAAACACACACCCATACACACTCATCCACACACCCTCACATATACACTCACTCTTAATATACACTCATACACATACTTTCTCACAAACATACACTCACACACACACTCATATACACTCACACACACTCATATATTCACTTAAACTTTTTCACATACGTACACTCACATCATTCACAAGCACACACGCTGTTTCACACATACACGTGCGCACACATCTTTTCAGTTTTCATTTTGGTGAGGGGTGATCTAGGGATTAGCTGGGTCTTCACCCAGGCAAGCACCACAGCACTCAGTCACACCCCTCCCTAGACGATGGAATTTTATTTTATGGCCAGTGACAGGAAAAAAAACAGCCAGAATTTTTCAGGCTCATGAAACAAGAACGGACCATTTTGCATCTTTCGTGCTGGAGGTGGAAACATCTCAACTGGAGGGAGGGGGCTGGGAATCTGGGAGAGAGCCCAGCCCAGCCGGATGTATAATCTACCGATAGAAGGTAGATTACACACCTTGCCAGTCTTGCCAGGAGCAAGAAAACAAAAATGGCGGAGATTGAGAAACAGCAACACACAGCAGAATGTCACTGGCACAAATGTGCAGAGCCGCAGGCTGGGCTCTACCTGCAAGAAAAGTTTATTTCGTTAAATCCCAGCCCCCAGGCAGGGGATCCTGTGTAATGCTTTCTCTTCTAACAGCCGCTGAAGGGCAGAGGCTGTTGGGAAGGGTGAGAACTGGTCTCAGTTTCCCACCTCTCTCTGCCTCCTTCCCATCTCCCCCCCCCACCCCCAACTGTTTGCAATCTCCTCTCCTTGGTGCTTGAAAGCCCTTTTAAAGTCCAAAGAGGACCACGGCCTTTTATTGCTAAGTGTTTGGCCGCCGGCCCTCTGCCTCTGTGATTCCCCTTCCAAAGTGCTCACACTCTAATCCAGAAAGCCTAATGGTGCTTGCCAGTTGGTGTAAGCCCTTAGGCTCATCAACAAGGCTGTGCTCACTATACAGCCTGTTACACCAAATCCCTACACTCCTTGAGAGATGCCCATCGATGCTTCCTGTTACAATTCTACACCTAAATCCTGCTTCTTTCTGCATCTCAATACTTCCTGGCCTCCTGTTCCCACTTGCCTGCGAGTAACAAGACCCTAATTATCAAGTTACTCAGTAACGGACCTGGATCATCCTACCCCAGGGTCTCTGGGACAGACACCATCTCGCTGGCTGGAGCTCAGGATCTAAGCTTATTCTCAGAAGCATCCCCCTTCAGTGGGAAAATGATCTGCTCATCTTCGGCAGACAAGGAAACTTCTAACCTTATGAGTGTCACAAAGACTGGATTCCTGTGGCTACAAAGTCTCCTCATCCATGGTTAAATATTTTCCCATGAGGCGTCATTCTTGGGACAGGTACCAACTCCAGAGACAAACAGCCAGCCACAAAGACGTTCTTAGACATGGGCATGATGGGGGCGCTCCTGCCTCTGCATCCCGCAGCTGGGACTCAACTGCCCCTTCATATGAGGTCTTCCTGGACCCTGACGATGAGCCTCTAAGGCAATTTCTCATGTACAAAAGTGCCCTATGACCCTCAGACAGCCCTAAGCACTATCCCTACCTTGGCTTTATCAGACCTAAGAAAGCCCTTCTCCTTGCATGCTCAGAAAGAAAGGAACATTGTCTGGGGACTCGCCATTGGTCCAGTAGCTCAGGGATGACCCCACATCTCCAAGCTGTGGCTTCAGTTACCCTCTTGGTTGAAGAAGACTCCAAGCCAACAGTGGTACAAGGGACCACTGTGTGTGCGCCACATCAGGTGTTAGATACATTGAGCTTTAACACTTTTCTGACATCTGCATTCGCAAATAGCAGATCCTCCTCATGGAAGGTCCGACTCAGCTTCCAGCTTTATCAGATCCGAAATCTTGCTACCTTGCTGCCAGCACCAAACTCCTCTTTCTCACTCTAACCATCCTGCCTGAAGCGTCAGCCCAGATCTCCGTGACCTCCATCCCCCTGTCCTAAGGCTGCTTGCTTCACTGATGGCGGGAGGGACATCATGAACGAGGTCTGGCTGCCTAGCAGTTGTCAGCCATGTGGAGGCCACCAGGTCTCTCCTGTCCAGCAACACTACCACAAGCAGCGGGGAGCTGGAGTTATCCACCTCACCCACACCTTCCATCTAGGGCCATCTGTGAGGCTTAATAATCTACACTGACAGCCTGTGCCTCCCACAGGGCTCACACCCATGCTCCATGTAGAAAGAAAGGTGACCGCTAGTGATACGAACGAGCTTCTCAAACATGACCCTGGAATCCTAACTTTGCTGGAGGCCATAAAACTCACAAAGCAGGTAGCAACCGTTCGCCACAGGCTTGAAGACCAATGCCCCTTGAGTAGTGAAGACCACCGAAAGCGTGGGTGGCTCTCCTGCGTGGAGTGGGCCTCTAGCGTGTGTGTACTAACTCATTGTGCTCTCATTCGATGGTGCATGAAATGTAACCAGTTCTCTCAAATTCCTGCCTCTGTGACGCACCTGCGACAGGCGGGAACCTGGACTCTGTGTCCAACGGTCTTGCTCATGTTGGTTTTCTAGGGCTATTTTATCAGGGCAACAGAAGGGAAATCAGGACATTTTCACCCCACTACACCAGGAGGAGGTTCAGGGTGGTTTAACCAGAGGTTTTACTCACAACCCTGAAGGTTGGTTGGGAGGCTAAACAATCCATCCTAACCGCCCTAGTCTTCCCAACAGAAGATTCTCAACAGCCTCTACCAGCGGAAATGCCGGAGAGCTAGGTGCTCCTGTCAGAGAAAGTCCAAGAGGCTAGGGATGGCTCGGTTGGCAAAGGGCATGCTGGGAAAGAATGAGCATCTAAGTGCAGACCTCCAGAATCAAACAGAATTTTAAAAGCTGAGTGTGGTAGTTCACACCTGGAATCATAGTAGTCTGCAGAATTTAAAAAGCTGAATGTGGTAGCTCACACCTGGAATCATAGTAGTCTGCAGAATTAAAAAAGCTGAGTTTGGTAGCTCACGCCTGTAACCATAGAATCCACACCTGTAGTCTGCAGAATTTAAAAAGCTGAGCGTGGTAGTTCATACCCAGAATCATAGTGCCAGGAGGCAGAAGCAGGAGGGTCCCAGGAGCTCACTGAGCAGCTAGTCTTTCTGAATTGGTGAGTTCCAGGTTAAGTGATATGACAGACCCTGTCTCAAACAAACAAATAAATCACTCAGATGAGAAAGAGTGGTCTCTCAGCCTAGCTTTCCGCTGAACGTGTGAAAGATAGTTGACATTACACCCTGGCCTGTACACAGAAACATATACATGCTCACTCAGACCCACAGACATGTGCACATGTACACAGCACACACACAAACACACACACAGACACGCATACATGGACACGAGAACTCCTGCAATAAGCAAGCATGTTTTAACATTTTCTTATCCACTATTTGAAGAAGCTATGCTCCAATAAGACTGTTTCTTTCCAGAAAGTTCCTATTTCCACTCCTTTTGAGAGGTGCTGCTTCGATCTGAACTAGCTTCTTCCCCCTTACCAATAATCCCGTCAGTGTTATTTCCTCAGAAATCAGTTCATGCCATGCTTTTGATCCTGACAGCTTTTGTTTCTCTGAAGGTGACGTGTTTTTTGGCTGTCTTCCCGGATTCTCCACCTCCTGAGCTTTGAATCACAAACTACAGAAAAATAAAATTCCTGTAGTAAAGCAAGGCAGAAGAAAAATAGAATCCACGGGTGCCTTACCCAGTCACGGCAGCTCACTCCAAGAGCCTCAGTGACAGCCAAGAGAACAGAAGACTCCCCATTTTGAGAATTGCTCAGACTAAAAAGCCATTTTCTTTATTATTATTATTTTAAAATATCTAATTGCTATTGTGATAAAAGGAAAATTTTGAGGTGTCCTAAATTTAATTAGAAAGATCCAAGATGGAGGGAGGGAAGTTCAGGAGGTTAGTCAACACTGCAGCTGACGTCATGCTCTTCAGCTCATGTGAAAAACCTCCAGTGCATGTACGGCAACCTGCTAATAACTCGGAGTACCCAGGATCAAAATGTCCTTACGCCCCATCCCTTCCCAAAGCTCTGCTTCCACCGCCTTCAGTCCTCCTGTATCCACAGTGGCCGCAGGATCACCCTAAGCAATGCCTCCTTTCCCAGTAATCTTTCTGCTTCTGAGCTTTCTCAGTCTCTGGAGTTTTGTTAAACAATATGGTGGCCGCGGTAGAATCTAGGATCTGGTTGTCCAGGAAGCAGATCTGTGCATGCTCTTGGGGCTGCCCTTGACTTCTGTGGCATAAACACCAATGAAGAGAATCCTCTAAACTGACGTGTATGTGAGGGAGAGTCCCTTGAGTTTTTTAGTGAGGCTTTGGGTCGGTTTGGGGTAGTTCTGATTCATAGTGACATCTAGTGGCAATTTGGTGCAATCACAACTGGATTTAACTAAACTGTGGCTCCTGGGTTTGGCTGACTGAAAGCAACTGTTCTAAATTGCGGTGAGTTATAAAGGAAATTGTGCCCAATTCCCCCTTTCTGAAACACAAGCTGGTGCTATATGTAAGAAGTGCCAGTCCAACTTTTTATTTAGTTATTTATTTTTAGCAAAATGGAGTAACTTTAAGTTTATAATAATGGGCACCAGTTTCCAAGTTTCCCTCTGTCAGGCTACTATTCCCTAAAGACAAGCTGCATGTGAATGACTAAGCCCTTAACTGTCAAATGCCTTTTCTTGGGCCTGGAGAGATGGTTCAGCAGTTAGCACTGGCTGCTCCTTCAGAGGACCCAGGTTCGAGTCCCAGCACCCACAGGGCAGCTCACAGCCACCTGTAACTCCAGTTCCAAGGTATCCAACATCCTCTCTGCTCTCTGCACAATCTAAATGCGCTTGGTATATAGATATGCATGCAGATGAAACATTTTACATGTAAAATTTTTTATTTGAATTTTTAAAAGAAAATCAACATTTTAAGGAAAAGATAATATTCTCTAGATTTCCTGAATGCAGAACTACTAATCACCTTCAGAAAACCGCCCAATACTGAATGCCCATCCACATTACTTAATTATTGTAGTGATTGACACAAAGCCTAAACACTCCTGTGATGTTTAACTTGCAGAAAAGTAGCATTTTTGTTACTAGCCCAGGAAGTCAGGTTAGCTAGAATGCTGGGAAGAGCATGTAGCCTTCCAACTCTAACCCTGCCTTTCCTCCCCTTCATCTAATGAATTTTGGCACCCTTGAGTTTCCTGAAGACAGAGCTTTTGAGGACAACATCATGCTTCATCTTCCAGGACCTTGGAGCAGACTGAGGCTAGTTTTTGAGAGTGAAGCCCCTGGCCTGAGTCAGTTTCCTCCAACGTTGAAACATTCCATCCTGTAGGAAAGGAAGGTAAACAATTCAAGATAGCATCCAGAAGTTTCTGAAACTGACCAGATTCACCAGGCCCCTCCCTGCCATAGTAAGCAACAAATGTTGAGTGTCCCTCTCAGACATGCTGGGCTAAGATCAGACCAGCTGACTAGAAGTATTGTAAACCAGCTGAGCTGCCTAGAAAAGGTTTAGACCAACTGAGGCACCTGGAAAGGACACTCTCCACCCTGTTGGAGATGCCTGGGCGGTATGCTCAAGTTTCTAGCTTTTGTGAGCTGTCATTCATGCTGAGGTGGGCTTTGGTAATGCAGCTGTCTTTGAGTCATTTCTGCTGCTCTGAGTAAACCACCATACTCCTGTAAGTAACCCCAATTAAACTCAGGGCTCACTAAGCTGGACTTCTGTGGTATCTGTACTTTGGTCTGTTGTGTGCTTCCTATCTACACTAAGTAGACACACTCGTTGTGTCTGCCTCCCTAGGAAAAGTTTTGTCAGAACATAATTGGCACCCAAACAAGGACACAACAGAACCAAAGTTGGGGAGGAGTAAGTGAATGGTTCTAGGCATGCAACTGAGGCCGAGAAGCCTAACGAGGCAGCATCTGCCCAGGAAAGTCCAATGGCGTCATCCTTTCCTGTGCATCCTTAGCATACCATTGTGCTATGACAGCAATTACATGGTTCTTGGCATGGATAGTAAGACATGCAGCTAAGGCCTAGCCTTCGGATTAGGAGTATCTATGGGAGAATCCCAGGATGGTGGTCTTCTTCTGTGCGATAAGGGCGGGAGGGGGGCATGCCTGCTTGATGTGTGGGCTCCACCATGTGAACACCGAGATGCTGTGAAAACAGTTAACGGTATAGAGGAAATGTTGCAGTCTTGGAGATGAGTGCACAAGGGTTGGGGGTGTTGCCAAGCTGTGGCAGAGGCTGCCTGGCCACTGTTGTGTGTTCTTAGAAATGTGTCCAAGGCTGAGATGGTGGTCAGGCAGGAACTTGGTTGTATAAAGGAGCAATAGCAAGAAAGGGAGATGAGGCAGCATCCTCCATGGTAGCCTCTGATCGGACGAGTGAAGGAGATAAAGGAGAGGGTGAGGTGGAAGTGCTGGTTTGCCACTGCTACGGCTTGGGGGCCAAAGGAAAAAGAGGACAAGTTGGACCTGTGCTCAAAAGCCCTTCTTGGGATCCAAGATCCTACGCTAGAATCCAAGGGAAGTTTCAGAGAGGGAGGAGAACACAGGAAAGCAATACCCTGACGTTCCCACCTTTAACAGGAAAATCTGTGATCCAATGTAAAGATGGAGGTCTTAACAATGGACCGTACAAGAAACTAGGATGATCAGGAAATGCTCCACACTCAAACTGCTGGACTTTGGGAAGACTTAAACAAGCAGCAAAAGAGCCTATCACGGCATGGCTTGTGAGGCTGTGGGACATGGGAGTGGATGGGGTCAGTCTGGTTGCTGTGAAGGCAGAAAAACTGAGTACTATAACTTCCAACCTCACCCCACACTTCTAGGGCTATGGCTGCATAGCCTGTACAGTCCATGATAGACTGGCTTATCAGAGCCATTAGGAACACTTTCGTATCTCCATCTGAAGTTCCATAAATCCAGGGATAGATAACAGTAAAGGAGGAAAGGCATTATTAAGAGAGCTAGGAATAAGGGAAGCTGTGTTTGAAGCCCATTTCAGTGGGCCACATACAATTATGTTTACAGAGGAGTTAAAAAAAAAACTCATCCAGCAGGGACCTCAAGGCCGGTATGGACCATTAGTGTCTTCACTGAGCCCTTTGCTAGGGCAAGGTCTTTATAAAGCAGGAAAGGCTTTGGCATATTTAGTGACTTCAACCAGCATGTAAAGAGTGTCCATAAAGCAAGAAAGCAAGCTAGAGGAAATGAGAAAATGAGAAAGCAGGGGAGGAGTTCTATCTGCCCTATTCAGTGACAAATGTGGCAAGATTGTGTTGAGCTGGAGCTCCTAAGTAAGAATTGTTAGAAAGCCAAGGTGTGCGCTAAGGAGCTTCTGGAGGCTTTAAAGGAGCAGTTCCCAGAAGGCATCTGTGACAGAACAGTCCAGGGAAGGGTGACCAAGCCTGTCCTAGGGGTGGGCAGTTGTCCCCTCAGACTTAAAAGGTTACAGTTTCCTCTAGCAAAAGGCCATGCATGCTAAGGGATGGAGATGGCTTGCTCAGCCAGAATACCCCTAATAGGCTAGTATGGTGCATGGGAGGCAATGGCTGAAGCTATATCCATGTGCCATCCCAGGCTCTCTATGACCCAGGGACCCAACAGGTGCAGCTGGGGAGGGCAGGGCCTTGTTCTCCAATGGTCCTGAGTACTGAGTTCATCAAGGGTAGAGAAATGTAGGGAGACTCTGTGGAAGAGCTCCAAGATATGGAAATGCAATGGCTCATCCAGGATGAGTGAGGATTACAGAGAGCTAAGTAAGTAAACACCTCTCATGCATGCTTTGCAGCCGACTTTGATCCGTGGAGGAAGCAACCGTCTCAGATGGATGGGACCTTTGCGTCCCGTGTTAGAGCTTCTTATCTTCCACTTTATATCTTCTTACTTGTGGACTTCTGGGAGCACCTGACACTTGCTGAGAACAGGTGACAAGGGACTTTGATGGGGTCTCACCAAGCCGCCTTCCTATCTCCACTGTTCACTATGGGATGATGGTTTGGGATGTTGCCTAGCCCCGCCCATCCTCTGGAAAAGACATAATGCCAGTTTCTGAGTGTTTTGCAGATTTAGCCATCCACGGAAGAGACATGCAGGTGCATCTAAAGGAACGAGGTCCGGAGCTCAGTCTGCACAAGGTGCAAGGACCGAGAGGGCTGTGAAAGGCTTAGAGTATTATGGTCTGGTAGTAAGCATGAGACACCTGACCGTGCTATTGACAAACTCTCACAGCAGCCTGTGCTGTAGAGAAGCTAAAAGCATTTGGGGGACTCTGAAGATATTGGCATATTTTCATATCCTGTCTTGCCTAAGCTGTCTGTCCTCTGCCTAACTTTGTAAAGAGACAGAAAGGCTCGGGAAGCTTTTGACCAGATTTAGGTTCCTGGAGGACAGGCTGAACAGCTGTGTGTCCCACTACCCCATGGCCCCTTCCTGTTAGAAGTCTCAGGGAGTTCCTAGAGAAGTCTCCAGAAGGCCATACCTGGTGCCAATGACAAAAGCGGGCTGAGCACATGTTTCCAGTAGAATTTTGGTCTCAGTCACAGAAAGGAGAAGAAGCGATGGACACAGCAGAGCAACAATTGTGGGAGGTATATAGAGCCTTGCAGGAGGTGGAATCCATAGCTGGTTCCATCTCAGTGACTGTAAAAACAGCTTTATGATTTTTAACTATCATTACTGGATTGAAGGCCACCTGGCCAGGCTGCCTTCTGGCGTGGCACAGAATCAAACTCTCTGGCATGTGTACTCACAGCAGGGGGCTGTGGTGACTGCAAGCCGCAGCACCCATAGGCATGCAGGCTGTCCCAAGATCCTTGTCCTTTTACAGACACTGAGTATCCCCCAGTAAGAGACCAGCATCCAAGAGAGTCTATATCCAAAAGGTACTCTACATCAGTAGAAAAGAACATAAGTTTATTAAACGAAAATGCTAGTGCCGGAAATGGGCTACCTTCCTGTGAGTTGTAGGCCAGGGAAGCTCCGAGGCCCCACAAATCATTAAAACTACTGATGTTGCTATTGGTTGTATGCTGGAAATAGAGGAAAGGCCCCATTGCTGAAGACAACGAAGGTGCATGCTTCGACTGTAGCACACGGAGAAATTAAGGTGGGATTGAGCTGGAAACTCCCACCCTGCTGGCTGGCTTTCAGAGTGCTAAAAGGGGCATTTAGGCAGCCGGTGGAGAACTGTCACCAACCTTGCTGCTTAGCTATGTACCCTGCGTGCCAAAATTCCAACACGCCAGGCAGGATGTGCCTGCGTATGCAGTAGTGACTTGGCTGTTGTGGGTGAAACCAACAGCTTTCCCACTGGATATAAGACCCACTCCACAAGAGGGACTTCAAGCCTTCCTTTGTAAGGAAGAACAAAACCTGCGGCTGGGAGGTCATAGGTCCCCACGGAGAAGCAACTTCTGTGGTTTTTCTGGATGGCTGTGATGTACTTGGCCTTCTAAATATGTGTGTTTATACCCATAGGTCACTGTTACCAGCCTGGACTCATAACCACAGGTGACGCTCTCGAGAACAAGTGACTGTTACAATGGCATTGGTGGCCTGTTTCTGTGACATCTGTGGTCACCTTCCAAGGTTCAGGGGTCATTGCAGAAGGGAGGGTGGGAGGGATATAAGAACAGAAGGAAGGGGTGGAGTGCTGCGTAACAGTTTCCATCCTTCAGGGAAGATCCTCAAGCAGGAAGGTAAACACCTGAGAATGGCAACGGTCCCCCAGGAGTCTGCCAAAGCTCAGGATCTGGAAACATTGGTCTTTTGCAACCTAAGTTAAACATTAAATGTATTCAACAATTACCATGGGAAGGTTATTCCAGCCGGTATGCTAAGCTAGTAGTTGTCTGTGGATACTTTTTCTCCTGCAAGATTCTTTTTCTAAAATGACTGAAACTTTAAAAAGCTCGGAAGAGGCTTTCCCAAATACAAACCATCTTCCTTCCTAAGCATACTTATCCAATTCTCCCTTCTGTTCCAAAATTGAAACGGTAAAAGAAAGCTATGTGAAGTGTTCATTTATTATGGGGAGCCCTTTGGTAGAGCACATGAAGAAAATGCTCTGCTTCTTTGTCCTGTTTGTTAGAAGACAGTTCCCTAAAGTCCATAGTCAGAAAACACATTCTATTGTTCTCTTCTTTCATGATGAGGTCACGCTATGGCATCCAGACTGTCCTCCTCATTTCCTGAGACCACATATGTGTACTTCCAAATTTGGGGGTGATCTAAGACTTACCCTAGCAACTAAATCAGTTTCCAAAGTATGAACTTGTGGCATTTTCAGAGAAGAGAAGGGTCTCCTGTAGCCCATGCTTCTCTTGTAGCCCATGCTTCACTGTGTAGCCAAGGAAGACCTTGAGTTCTTCATTCTCCTGACTCCACCTCCCAAGTTCTACTTCCGAGACTGTGGTGAAGCTCACTGTAAAAGAAATGAGTTTCTATAAAGGACATTTCCATTTGTAATTGTGTTTCTCTCTGTGTATAGTGCTACAATAGGAAAAGATGATAACTTCAGACTTGGCATTTACTTAATTTTTCTTTTTAAAAAAAAAACAACAAGGTCTCAATGTGTAGCCCAACCTAGCCTGGAAACTGTGGGCTTCCTGCTCGGGTTACAGGTGTGGCTCAGGCAATGACTACCTCCCCTCCACATGGTAAGAAAATGCAAATACTTGAGATGATGGTTCTACCCAACACCTCATAAAGTTTGTACAGGCAATTCAGACACAGTTGCTAAAACAAGTGAATTTTTTTGAGCATGAAATGGGGTAAACATTTGGAAAGGGACACGTCACGGTACAAAAATCTATGTCAGGGCCAGGGAATGTAGCTCAGCCAGTAAACTGCTTGCCCTGCAAACATGAGGAGCAGGATTTGAGCCTCAGCAACCAGTAAAAAGCCAGGCCTGGAGAGAGGGACAAAGGATCCCTCGGGCCCGCCAGCCTCATCACGTTCCAGCGAAAGACCCCCATCTCAAATACTAAGTACCGAAGGCGTAACACCGTTTCTCTGGCTCCTACACACACGTGCACAAGCACGCCTACACACATGCACTCATGCAGACACACTTGTTGCAATTACTTGACATATTAAGATGGTATATTAAATTAAGCAAAGGTATTAATTACTTGTGAATAATTTTTAATTTGGGAAAATATTTTCTAATGATTATAATTACATAATTTCCTCCCTTTCTTCTCTCCAACCCCTCTCATATCTACGCTCATTCCCTCTCAAATCTGTGTTCTTTTTTCCTTTAGTTATATATAAAATTGTATATATAACATATATTATACATAACATGTTAGATATATTATATATGCACATATAAAGGTATAACCTTCCAACTCCATTTAGTGTTGCTTGTATATATAGGATAGGAGTACTTTTTAAATATTAAATATAAATTATTAAGCAAAAGTTTACTTGTTTATTAGTAAGTGTGTATGGTGTGTGTTCATATATATGAATGTGGGGGAGCAGATACCATGGGCTGTTGATGTTGGAGGGCAGCCTTCAGTCTTGGTCTTCACCTTCCTCTTTAAGACAGCTTTTCTGCTGTTCATCAGTGTATACACACATGCATTTCCAGGAATCCTCCTGCTTCTGCCAGCATCTTGCTGTAGAAGCGCGGAGCCTACAGGCAAGTGAGGTCACACCTGGCTTTAGATGAGTTCTTGAGATTTGGTTCAGGCCCTCATTTACACAGCAGGTTCCACACCCGCTGAACCACCTCCCCACACCAAGCAAAAGGTTTATATACTTTGTAATTTCGCTTGTGTATAGTTTCCAAAAATCTAAATATATTTGGTTCTGATAGTTAGCAATAATGTCTTTTTAATCAGTCAGAATTTTTGGTAGAAGAAAGGATGTTAAAATGCATAAAGTGATATAGGAAGAGCATTAAAATGGAAAATGTAAACTCTAACCTGAAGCTCCATAGCTTCAGAATGGCTCTTCTAAGTATATAGTTCAAGAGATGGCTAGACTTGGGTCTGGTTAGTTTCCGATTGTGATATTTTTATTTATTTACTCACTTTAAATCCTGATCACAGCCCCCTCCTTCATCTCCTCCTGATCCCACGCTCCCTTCCTCCCTCCTTCCCTCTTTCCCTTCTCCCCTTCTCCCTCTCCCACTCCTCAGAAAAGTGGAGACCCCCCCCATCCCACTCCGGCTGGTATGTTTAAATGCTTGGTCCCCAGTTGGTGGAACTGTTTGGGAAGGACTAGGAGGTATGGTCATGTTGGAAGAGGTACAACTGTGGGGGTATGCTTTGAGGTTTCAAAAGCCCATGCCAGACCCAGGCTCGCTCTTCTACCCCCTCCCAAACCCACCCTTCTCTATTTACATCTTTCAGATAAGATGTAAGCTGTCAGCTACTCTTCAAGGTCGTACCTGCCTGCCTGCCACAAGGCTCCCTAGAGTGGCGGTAGCGAACTTATCCTCTGAAACTAGAAACAAGCCTCCTTTTTTGTTGTTGTAAGTTGCCTTGGTCATGGTGCCTCTGCACAGCAATAGAACAGCCACTAAGACAGACTGTTTTGAAAGGATTATAAGAAGTAGCAGCTCTTAGCGGGAATTTGATGTGATCTGCTGATGAAAGTATTTCTAGATTCTCTTAGACATTGCACACTGATACTGAAGCCCCTCACTCCCCTTGCTTCAAATGACAGCATTTCCCTGGAGCATTGAAGTCCTGGCAGACTTGGCACTGTCTAGGTGGACCAGACTGTCCTCGAACTCACAGAGATGTGCCTGCCTCCTGAGTTCTGGGATTAAAGGTGTGTGCCACCACGCTCAGCTGAGTTTTTATTGGTTATTCTTACCGTGTGTATGATATGATGTGTAAGTGTGTGTGTGAGAGAGAGAGAAATGATGTGTAAGTGTGTGTGTGTGTTATGATGTGTAAGGGTGTGTGTGTGTGTGTGATGTGTAAGGGTGTGTGTGTGTGTGTGTGTGTGTGTGTGTGTGATGTGTAAGGGTGTGTGTGTGTGTGTGATGTGTAAGGGTATGTGTGTGTGTGTGTTATGTGTAAGGGTGTGTGTGTGTGTGATGTGTAAGGGTGTGTGTGTGTGTGATGTGTAAGGGCGTGTGTGTGTGTGTGTGTGTGTGTGTGATGTGGAAGAGTGTGTGTGTGTGATGTGTGTGTCACAGCACCCCTGTGCAAGTCAGAGGAAGCTTCACAGAGTTGGTTCTCCACGTCTACCTTTGACAGGCAGGGCTCCCAGAAATTGAGCTCAGGTTGTCAGGCAAGTGATTTCCAGGCTAAGCTGTCTCTGTGGTCAACAATGGTGATGGTGGTGGTGGTGATGTTAGTGAGATGTTAAAGACCTTCCCAGGCTTTGCAGACAACCTAAGCGCCAATGCTGGCTCATGTCATTGCGCCGCCCTCTTTGAGAACATAGGTTTTTCATTCTTTGAAATCATAAAGGGATCATAAAGGTGTATTTCCCTGTCGCCCTACACAGTTTAGCAACCAAAGAGGATTTATATGTATGCTGAGAGCTTGTTAAAGCTGTTAGGAAAATCTACTCTTTAGTAAAATAATTTCTTTCCAGGGACAAGGAGAGTGTCACCCTCCCTTCTGCTCAAGCAAGTCTGTGTTTTCATGAAAAAGTTACCTCCATAATACTGTCTGCCCCATCGAAAAGGGCCTTTTCAGGTACTTCTTGTTAAGTGCTGCCAAATAAGAGAGAATTGACTCTTAGATACCCGTTTCTCACCTAAAAAGGGAGAGAAGGCTCACCTACTTGAATGGCCCAACACCAACATCTCTGATTTTCTCTGACCAAATCCACGAGCTCCGGTTCAGTGAGAGATCCTGTCTCAAAAAGTAACGCGGGAAGCAATGGAGGGAGACAGTATGTGTCAACCTCTTCCTCACCCCTGCCCATAGACCCTGATGAATACTTTCCAGCTGCCCCCCCAGCCCACTGCCAGTACTTGGGGGACTTTCTCCCAGAACCTGGTCCTTTCTTTGTTGGCTGTCATCTGCAGTAGCTAAAGCCTTTTATTTCACAGATCATAAAGTGTCACAAGCTCGTTTCTGACCCTGAGGCAGCAGGGTCATGGGTTCAGAGCTAACCTGTGCTACATCTGGAAAAAAAAATCAAAAACAAAGAAACCGGAAACCAGTGTGATTTTACTGTTGAATTATTTTTTTTTGAGACTCCAGATAAATCAGGCAACTAGCTTAGAGTTGAGGGAGGTACCCATCTCTACCCCACACAGGGGTCATGAGCAACATTTCTACAACAAAATACAGGTTAGCAAAACAAAAGCATAACAAATGTATTCAGTAAAACTTCATCTAGCATAATATCCCTCAGAATAATGACCATTAAAGTCAGAAAAAGGCTATGTTTTTGTCTTGGCGCAATGAAAAAAGACCAATGTGTAGGAATGCAACTGGGTGAAAGGGCACAGTGGGGACACATTGAAGAAAAGAAAAACAAACCAAGCAAGGCTCTGCCTTCAGAGTCGCCTTGGCTGCATGTGCAGCGCGGGGCAGACGTCTCTAGCAGGAGGGTTCTCAAGGAGGGAATGGAGGCCGGGAGTGGTTTTCTAGTCTCTATGCCTGTCTAGGACAGGGGTGGAGAGAAGCGTCTAGTTTTTGTGATCCATTCTGAGGGAAGAAAAAAATCCTAGTTTTGTCAGAGAAAGGAGGATGGCAGTCAGGACAGGGGGATGACAGGACAGGGTGTCAGAAAAGGACCGAGTCAGGACAGGGGCTATCAGGACGGGGTGGCAGGTACAGGAGGAGGGTAGGGGGTGCCAGAGGGTCCTATTCACTAAGGCCTTTCAATGTCCTCTGTCTAAAGTGCTCGGCCATGGCACCTTTCTGTGGGGTGTTGGGTCCAGAGAACTGACAGAATGTATTACCTGTGATTGCTGAAGAGTCTTTTGTAGAAATGAAAGTTTATCCTACCTCTGGTCACCTCCAGCTTGACTTTTATCGCTGTTATAAATAAGAGAAGAAGTAACTCTTTGAGTTAAAAGCAGTTGTTATTTATAATTGATATGTCTTGGTCCTTGGCCAACAACCCAGTAAAAATAAATTTTCCCTTCTTTTGGTCTCTTTTTCATCTCTTCTTCCTTAAGGTCTCAATTATCATTTTAGATCCTGCACCAGAAGGAGAGACAGCTTAAAAAGTAAATCAGCCAGCCGTCGGGAGAGTGAGTGTAGAAGCTCATTTTCTAAACTGAGTGATGATGCTGGGTAGGGCTCCCAAACTTGCTAGAGTCTTCCTTGGAATTGCAAATTGCATTAGAGAAGCTGCCCAGAATGCCAGAGCTGAAAAAGAAATGATGATGATCCCATTTTCCTATCCATAGGAGAGGAGATTGGGCCCCGGGCTGAGCAGTAAACAGCAGGAGCTACTGCAGTCCCAGATTACTGGCTCCAACTGGGGCTCCGAAACTTACCAGCTGGGTGACCCCATCATTCATTTAGCCCCTCTGCCACGGATCTCCCGTTGTAACATAGAATATCTGCTGCCGGGCCCTCCTCACGCGGCAGGAATGAAGTTCTATTTGTGGACTGTAACTAGAAAATGTCTACATTGCAGTTTGCAAGTCTGTGCTCTGCCGTTTTCTTGATGGCTGTCTGTGCGGCTTTGAATGAGAATGGCTCCCACAGACTCATATATTTGAATAGTTTTTTTATTATTTTTTTTTCAGAAAAAAAGTTTAGGCTCATGTATTTGAATGTTTGGTTCCAAGTTGATGGGCTGTTAGGAAGAATTAGGAGGTGCGGCCTTGTTGGGGGAGGTGTGTTTCAGGAACCCAGGCGAGGAGCAGTCTTGCTTTCTGTCTGCCTCCTGTCAGTGGTGGAGGATATGAGCTCTCAGGTACTGTTGCAGCACCACCAGTTAGATGTTTTCTTTGGTAAATTACCTTGGTCATCGTGTCTTTTCACACAGCAACAGAACACAACACATTTCCTGGCAGTCCCATCCATTTTTAATTGTGAATGTAGCATCAGACAGTACTGCTTTCTATACAATGGCGTGGGTGTTCTGATGATTGGATGAGGTTGGTTTTGCCGACATGAAGGACTGAAGAAGGCAGAAACAAAGAACAAAAAGTGGATTGGTTGTTTCAAGCTTACTTTCCTTACAAAAGTTAAAGCAGAGAGCGCACCTTTCAGGATGAACGCTAACAGCCTATGAAATTCTTGCTTCCTTCTCTTGAGTCTGGTTTCTTAGAGAGCTGATAAACAGTTGTGTTGGGCCGACGGGTCTAGAACAGGAACTCGGTGTGAACCCAGAGCCCCTCCCATAAATTTTGCGCACGATTTTCTAAAACTTGCTTGAATTTCAAGCGTTTTGTTGTTGTGGTTCTTTCGTTTGTATTTCTGCTTTGTTTTGAAATGTATGCGTATGTGGTGTATGTGTGTGTATGCATATTCATATGTGTGTGGGGGGTTCATATACATGCTAGTGCATGTAGAGGCCTGAGTGGCTTCCTAGACCTCTCTCCACCACCATATATTGAAGAAGGGCTTCCCACTGAACCAGCTTGCCCTGAGATCTCTTGTGCAGAGGTTGGGATTCCAAGCAGGCCACCTGGCTTTTTTTGCGGGCTCTGGGGCCTGGACTCCAGTCTTCACACGGGCTAGGCAAGCGCTTCCCCCACTAAGCCATTTCCCAGCCCCAGCCTCTACTTTTAGAGTGGATTTTACTTGATGAAATTGTTACTCTGTGTGTTAATGTTATCTTTTAATTAAAAAATAATGCTTCGGGTTTCACTTAAAAGTCCTCTTTTCCATTTTCTCAGAAAAGCATGCAGCTCCCTTCAGCATCAGGTCTACACCCTCACTCAGTGTGAAGCTGAGGGGCAGCGCTTGCCTTGGGCGAAGCACCTGCCCTCCAGGCTGCTCTATCGCTGACTGCTCCTGTTCACTCACAGGATGCCCAGTGCAGACCAGGACATAATATCTTACCCACTGTGCAGGCATGAGGTCTGGTGATGGGGCAGAGGTGTCCTTATTCAGGTGTCTCCCAGAATCTGTGGCATCCTTTCTTCACACTAGAGTTGGGTCTATAAATTAGACTCTGATTAGATTGGGCTTTTCTGACAAATGGGGACACCTAATCACCTGCATCTTTGTTTTCTGGGATTCTGCAGCCTGTGGTGTTATCAGGACTTGGGTAAATAACCAGCCTCCCCAATATGATTTCATGAGATTCAGAGGGGACTCCTTGTTTATCTGTGGAAGCACCAGGCACAGACCCTTCCTTCCCATTCTCTGTTCCATGAATTGTTAGTTCAGCTGTTTCCTGCTTTCTCTCCCTAACAAAAATCTTGTTCAGCTTACTGACACAGACTTCTTTCGTGACAATGCAGTACCAGCTGTCCAGTCACTTTGCTGAAAACTCATCCACTCCTCTCCATAAAAGTCTGAAGTGAAGGCACTCTGATGAGAGACTTTGACCATGCCAGGCAAGTTTCCCATCTGAACACAACCTGTTTCCTCACTTAACATGGCCCCTGCTTTTCTTTCAGCCCTGCACACCCGCCTCTTCAACTCTGTTCTGAAAATTATATAGGTCTTTGCTCAGGTCTTTGCCCTTTCAGTAAATATTTCAGATGCACCTGAGTCACAGCCCTGAGGAGAGAATGTGGCTGAATGTCAACCGGAAAGTCGAAGAAATTTGTCTGAAGAGAAACCAGATGCCAGCATGGGGGTACACAGCTGTGATCCCAGCACATGAGAAGCTTAGGCCAGAGGATGTGGCATTCAGGATCAGCCTGAACTACCTGAGGTAACTTACCTCATAAACAAAAGCAGATAAAGGACAGAATGAAACTGAGCAGAGGCAGGAGACTCGGCATGAGAAGCCGGATGTATGCACACTTCAGGCTCTTCATGGCGACGGTTCCCACTTTGCCGCCCATCATCCAGATAACTGGGTTGTGTCCACTGTGTTACAACAGACACGAGCCCTTTATCAGACTGGCCTTCCTGATGTTCTGCTGTGCACATGCACACTTATTCTTACCTTCCACCGATCATTCCGGCCTGGTAGATTTGACATCTGCTTCCATCTCCAGTAAAGGCTTCCCTTTCAACAACTTCATTACCTTGTCTTATTATGCTCTTTTTCTGCCATAAACCCCGACTCTGTCTTAATGGCCCTTCAGTCCTCAAATAAAGTTTTTTGTTGTTTACAGACTGGGTGTTTAAGTTGGCCAACAGGTTCTCCTTGGCTTAGGGCAGTGAGACAGAGGGTCAGAGACAGATAACTGGTACCAAGTGTGGAGCTATGGGAAAGAAAGCATTTACAATGGACAGTGATCCTTCCCGTTGCTTAATGATGACTCAAGTCAGCATCTTTCCATTTTGGTCCCCACCAGGGCCGCCTGACACAACCTTAGTTTTTGTTTGTTTGTTTGTTTGTTTGTTTGTTTTACCTGGACTGTGTCCCCCATACCTTTTACCTGTAGGAAACCCTGTCCTGACATGCTTAAAATATTTTACATTAAAATCGTGTTTGGATTGGATGTTCAGTTAAACAGTGCAAGCTGAACAGTCTTGTCAAACTATCACAGACCAAACAAAACCACTGCAGGGAGTGGGGTGGAATCCTGTCACCAAATCACCACTGAGTTTGACACTGGAATTTTGTGCTTTTGCTAGCCAAGGATATAATTAGTCATCACCATGCTCAAGAGACCAAAAGCAACTGAAAAATACCTCAGTTTTCAGCCAGGATGTCCTTCATGGAACAAAAGCCTGGTGGATCCCCAAAGAGCCTGTGGGAGGGAGTGGGCAAGTTGAAACACTGTTAGGGAAACAAAGTCAGCAGACCAGAAGACACTGGGTGCTTCTCAAGAAGGCTTACCCCCACCTTTTAAAAAAGATTTTATTTCTTGAATTATGTGCATAGATGTGTGACTGTGTGTGGACTTGGGGTCTTGAGTGCAGTGCCCACAGGCCAGAAGAGAACGCCAGGGATGGACCATAAAGCTGGATTTACCAGTAGCTGTGAAACATCTGGTTTGGATGCTGGGAACCAAACCTCAGTCCTCTGCTGAGCAGAACGGACCGCTAACTGCTGAGCCAGCTCTCCAGCTCCTACCACTCCAGACTGATTAAGGGAGAGTAAGACCTGAGTACTAAACCAAACAGTAGGTGTTAGCCAGGGCCGTGACATTTTGTAAAGCTCCGCCATTTTGGTTGAGCTGTGACAATTCCTGAAATATAGGATTTCCAAAGTGACTTATTTTTCTAGAGTCTTGCTCTGTCACACTCACAGCTGATTCAGAGACAGCCTGACTACAGGCACATACTATGGGCTACTGTAACAACCACGTGGCATTGAACCTCCCTGCTTACTCTGAAATCTGTAAGAAGAGGCCCCAAGTCTGCCATATGGGCCTGAAATCCCCTCAGAAGCCTTCCTGCTGCCTGTCTGACGTAAGTAACTCTTCTAATAAATCTCTTACCCCAAAGGACAATCCGACTCAGGGTCCTCCTCTTGCCTGAAAGCTGAAACCTCTCAGTAGAAACTTAGAAGCATGGCTGGACCAGTGCTAAGACCTTCTGATAATGGCAAGATGCAATTGACTAAGTGCTGGCATAATTACACATTCCAGCTATGGATCGACATTACAGAGGGAATAGGAGTGAGAATCACAACTCTGTGAGTAGATCCAGAGCTGAGGAAACCCAACATAAGAAAATGTAAGGGCATGGGAAGAGGAAGAAAGGAATGCCTAAACTATTCTTGGACCTGGACTAGCCTGGCATGGGTGGCCGATGAACCTGGGATTCAGCAATTCGGGCATTGACACCCTTCTCCCTGACCTAGGAGTACTGGGTGGCACAGGGCTTGAGGACCTCTAGGCTTTAGAGTAAACTTCAGGAACCACGTCGCATCCAAAATATACAATCCATAAGTGCCAATCACGTGTCCTTGGCTCCCATTCACAATGACTCTGCACTCGCTACACAACAGAACTGTTGTGAGAACAGGAAATACAATAACTCGATTCTCATGACATGCTAAGCAGTTACACTTCACAGACCTGCAGACTGGTGTGACATAAACTTCTCAAGGTCACATAGCTAGTAAAAAGGCAAAACTGGACTTGAACCCCAGCGTTCTGCTTCCAGACAGCTGCAAGAAGAACAGAAAAAGAGGTTTCAGTTGTCCCAGCCTTTAATTTAGAGGCAAGTAAGAAAAACTGTGAGCTGTTGACTGCGTCACCTATGTGCCTGCTGAATGTCACTGCCCGGCTTTCTCTTCCCTTGCTGTTAACTGCTTCCTCCTGCTTGCCATGCTTGTGTGTGAGTCCTCCAACCCTCCACTGCACACTCATTGGGCTACATCGTATATGAAACTCACAATTGTACTTCGCTGGGGATTTCCGAGTAGTCTTCACAATCAGGCATATCACTGGAGAATGGCAGGTAGCATTACAGAATGTGACAGACGATGAAAGACGGCCCAAGTATATGATTGATAGTTGGTATTGATTCTAGCATGCCCAGGAAGATACAGTTCAGCATGTAATGATTTAAACAAATGGGCAGCACGGGAGTGTATTTCTATAAAAGATACAGGTGTGCACCACATAACAGCATTTAGGTCAACGGTGGAGAGCATATGCCATTGTAGCCTCATGCAGCCATAATGGAGCTGAAAATTAACACCTAGTGAGGTCACATTTGTCAGAACAGTGTAGTGCTATATATTTCTTACGGAGAATCCTGGCACGTAGCAATGATGGTAAATCATGTTTACAGTGTTAGACGCACATCGTTATTTTCGAGTACACTCCTGTTTAACTGTAGATGCCTTGGGCTGCTCCTTCAGAAAGTATTCCAGAAGGCTTTGTCATTACAGGAACGACAGCTCTCTGTGTGCTACTGCAGAATTAAAAGATGCTGAGCTGACCCGGCAGCTCAGTGGGTAAAGGCTCCTGCCACCAGATCTGACCAGCTGAGTTTGACCCTTCGCACACACATAAGAGAAGGAAAAAATCCACTCCCATGTTGGGGGTAACACCAGAGAGGAGATGTTGGGAGCCATGAAGGAGCAACAGCGAACCAGCTCTAGAACTCATGGACTGTGGCTCACGGGCTATCAGAGCCAGGATGGGTGTGTCTCCGCTTGTGTCCTGAGGACTTCATGCTGCTGTGGAGCATAGCTCTGTGTGTTATCCTTTCGGGCCTCATAGTCCTCCTAAGATATGAATTCTGTGAAAACTCCAGGGGGGCTCCCAGCCCGTGACTAGGCGGCATATCTGGCACTTAGAATTAACAACATTTGATCTCTTTCAGGCATTGCTGCTGGAGCAGATTAATGATTTAACCACCACGTTTAAAAAGAACCTACAGGTGTAGATTGTTAGCAATGACCACCACCCTCAGCAAGAATTTGGAAAAATAGATCGTTTAGCAAGGTTAGGTAAAGATATTTTTTCCCCAGTGGTTCTGAAAATCTTAGAGAACTTTCTGAAGTTCAGGAAAATACACTCTTAATAGTAAATCCAGGGACTTGCTAAGGTTGGTGAGCAAGAATAATACCCCAGTTAGCACTAGCTGATGTGACTCTCTCACTGAAGATGGGCTTCAAGGTGATTAATTTTTTGTAGTCAGTTTTGCCCTCAGCTTCCTGTTATGATTCAATAAAAATTATTAATGAGCAGATGTTACCTTAAAGATTTAAAGTAACAATCAACATGGCTGATTGTTTTTTATATATAAGTTTAGATTTGTGATTCTTTTAAGAATTTTATAAAATTATCTTTTAAGATAATGAATTCTTTGTTTGTTACTGCAAATTGCAGCCTGCCAGTAAAGAAAAGCTGACTGAGAAATTACCTCGCTTGCTCACCTTGTTAATTTATAGCAAGCTGTTTAGTTACAAGTGTATATGGGGTTTTGTGAATAACTTGTTTTTTACCCATAATACGTTAAACATTTGGTCTTGTGAAGGTATTGGGGAACATGTTTTTTTGTTTTGTTTTTGTTTTTGTTTTTACATATACTCGTTGTAATCACTCACTTTAAGGAAAATAGATTGTAACCGCAGTGTGATTTTTTTTTACTGTTTGGAAGATCTTTCTGGGTTATGTAAGCTGTGGGAAAAAGAGTAAAAGTGTGGTTTGGACCTCACTCTTTGGAGTTTGTGCCATTCACCAACATGTATGTATATAAGATTGGGCTGGAGCCCACTCTCTGGACTTCGTTCCATCCACATAATGTGTGAATGTGTATGTATGTGTGTGTGTATGTGTGTAAAGTAGAAGAAGCCTGTAAGAGATGCTAAATGAAGAGAAGTTAAATAAAGAAAAGAAGCTTGTTGGAGCCTTCCTGCTGAAGTCCGTCTTAATTTATCAAGTATAAGTGTGCGTGTATGTGTGTGTGCGTGAATGTGTGATCTTCTCTCCCTCTTTCCTTTTCTTCTTAGATGCTTGCCACAGTCAGTGGAAGACCCCACTAGGAGCCAACAGCCCTAGCCCCGCTTACACAGTCGCCGCGAGCCCCCGCCAAGAAGCCATCAGCACTGGCCCACTGCCAGCAATTTAACTCTGCTCCTTTGTCCACCATTATCATTAGAGGCCACAGTCAGTTCAGGCCCTGGAAAATACCCTCACAGAAAAACTCTGCCAGGTCATTAGCCAGCCAGCAGCAGCAGCAATATCTATGCCCTGACTCAGTTTTCCCAAGTTGAATGTTGAAGCTGGTCTTTGACAGAGAATAGAAGTGTATAAGTGAATTGAAGGAGGAAATAGATAAGACTAGGAGATTGAGGAAAAAAGAGGTCAGTTCAGAAGGAGGCGGGTAAATAACACTAAGGAGGTCTGAAAAAGCGATACTGAATGATATAGTTTATTTATCTAAGTTTATTGTGTATACAATGCATATAGGTCTCTGTGTATATCTATATAGTTCAAATGAAGTTGACCCACTTGGACTGATAATACTTTCCCCAAGATCTATAGATTACCTAACAAAACCCAATACCAAGCATGAGATACCCCCATTTCAGTTGTCAGTTGAGGCTAAGGGACTCCCCAAACAATGCAGGCTATTGCTGTTGCCCTGGTGCCCTCCTAGAGGGGAAAGTAAGTCTGTATTGCTGAAGAACCATGTGCTTCAGGCACAAGACCTGGAGGAACAGAGCTGGCTCTGGCTCGGAAGCCTCCTCCCTGAGGACCAGCCCTCCTAGTGCCAGAAGGCTTCATGCAAGCTTCCAAGATAGAGAGGCAACAAAGAGCACCACCCAGCTGTGACCCGTGTGAGCCACAATGGTACCAGCATGACACAGTAACCCTGAGGAGGCAAGAGTGGCATGCATGTCTCCTGAAGGTCGTAACCAACAGCTCTCTCATGGGCCACAAGGCCCACTCAGCCGGAGACAAAGCATTCCTAGTACTGGAAATCTAGTCAAACACTCAGGGTTAGTTAGCTCATGGATCTTAGAGAGGCATTTACTATTGCCACTTTACTAAACCAACATAATTCCTAACTGCATCCTAAATCTCTTCCCTTTTACCCACAGTAAGTGAAGCCCTCAGTCTTCATCAAAGATATTTTTCTTTGCAACAGAAGGAGACAATTTTAGAAAACCGATAGTAGTCAGAATGAAAAAAAAAAAAAAAAACCAAAAACTGTTGAGTACTCCAGCCCCAGCGGATACATTTCCAACACAATTCCTACACCTAAGGCTTGGGGAACATCTTGGAAGAGTGGACAGAAAAGCTGTAAAAACCAGAAGACCAGGGAATGTGCTGAGAGATTTTTGTCTCCTAGAAAGCTATACAGATGATAACGCTACAATGTTGCTGCCTAAACAAGACCTGAAGAAGTTCAACACCAATAGACATGCTACCATATTTGTAGAACACAAACATATATGCAGACAGAACATCCACACATATAAAATAAATTTTAAAAATTAAATAATAAGATACATAAAAGTTGTCCTCTGACTTCAACAAGCACATTGTGATCATCACACATATGCACACACACATAAGTAAATAAGTGTAATAAAAATATTATGAGTGAGTTTTAAAGTAGCAGTTATGACTTAAAAGGCAGGAAATCCCTTTCTTCTTAGAAGATGATTTATAAAGCTGAGCGTGGTGGCCTGCGCCTCTAGTCCCAGCACTCAGGAGGTTGAGGCAGGAAGATCACAGGAGGAGCCCTGAGGAGCAAATGCGAAGTGTCCAAACAGTTGGTTTTCTTCCGATAAGACACCTGGCATCAGTCACTCTCAGACCTGGCAAACAGACAACCCCTCTCTGATTTTAACTAGTGCCTTGACCCCAGAGCCCTATGGCATGACAGTTTACTTTGAAGAAGATTGAAGTGGGGAACTGAAGTCACTCCAGTACCCTTCTAGATTGGGGAGTGATCTCTGAAGCTATAAAGGAGCCAAGGTGCCCATAGCCAGCTTCCTTCCCTCGGGCACCTGATTACCCTACACCTGTCGTACACTGGGCACACATCACATGTGAAACACTAAGCCGGGCACATCACATGAATTGCCTCATCTAATTCTCCAGAGCACCTGCATGTGGAGACGGTGATATGCCTACTCTACTGATAAGAAGCAGGCACAGAAAGTTTCGGCTCATGGACTGAAACGGATACGTGGCCAGGGAATGAGGGAACTGGGATTCTACACATCTGCAGACAGATTCTACATCTGCAGACAGATTGGTGTTAACTAGCTCACTCCTCTATGCCAATCCTCTGGAGCTGACAGTTGCTCGGTTAAAATACCATTCGTTTTTGTTTAATGTGATGCAGAATTATGTATGTTGGCATTGCTATGGCAACCCTGACTAGGAGAAGTGGATTGGATTCTGCAGCTCTGAACATCTGTGACCATCACTTGTACTTTGGCCTCTAGTGGGGGAGGGGAGCCGGCCAAGGGAAGGAAAGTGTATGTCCCACAAAGGCTTCCATGGCTTAAATGCTCTGGGAGGTCTGGCTCTGGGAGGGAACCCCATGTGGGATATTTGTCAGGCCTGACTGTAGACCATTATAAGGGCCTCAAGTGGAAGGCCCCATGGAAGAAGTCGCCTGGTTATCTATGCTCATACTTATCCAGCCCAATGGCCTCTCGGTCTTGGGGGTTGTGGGCAGGGGATGACGTTGATCTCCTTGGCCAGCAAATCGATGATCCAGTTTGGTTCAGTAGACTCTGCAGCTGGTCCAGCAGACTCTGTAGCTGGTGTTGAGTCAAACTTCAGGAGTCTGACCCGAGCAGATTATTTTAGGCATATTTAAGTGTGGAGAGCTACGTGTGCCGCGCCTTAAAGATGGCACCGGTTTGTCAAAAATTTTATCCAAGCATCTTACAGGAAATTGGTCAGCAGATTTTGATGCGAGAGCTGCACCTGGCAATAGTGGATGTGAACTCCACCAGAGTTGATCTCTCCCTTGCTACAGGATTGACATCTTGGATTACCTCTGCCATGGATCATTTTAGGGAGTGGGCAGGCATTTGGGTGGTAGCAGGCCTTCTGATGCTGGTCTCCCTGGTGGGCCTGTGGGGTTTGTGTCGGATGAGGCACCGGTTTCCGCCTTCTGCCATCCCGACTGCAAGTGCTCTTGTGATAAACAACTCCTTATTTGGCTGTGCTGTGTCTGAGGATCCGCCTTCTCTTGCGTGTACCTATCCGTACTTCCCACGTAGCTACCCGGGGTTGGCTGGCTCAGGGGTACTTATTCCTGGGCCGGGCTCTCCTCGGGGAAGCAGGGGAAGCAGAGGAAGCAGAGAAAACAGAAGAAGCAGAAGAAGCAGAAGAAGCAGAAGAAGCAGAAGAAGCAGAAGAAGCAGAAGAAGCAGAAGAAGCAGAAGAAGCAGCAGAAGAAGATTGTTCAAAACTCCTGAATAAACTGCTTGAAGAAGAGCTCGTGTGTCATGTCTTTCCTTGCTGGTCGAGGCGGACGCAACATTAAAGCACATCACAATTTGGTGAAAACTTACTGTGCTGATAATTAACTCGATCCTGCATTCACAGCAAAGCATACGTGAATCTCCTTGAGGAACAAAGTAAGCTAAATGCAGGTCAGAAGTGAATACGTGGAAACTCTTTGTAAAGTCCATAAACATTGGTTCTGAGAGAAACAAGACTGGATTGACTGGGAAAAAAACCAACAATCTCTGGTCACTCTACCCCAGAGTCCCAAACAAGAGCACAGATCCCCTAGCTTGCAGCTATGTTGGAGGGGATTCATCTCCATTCTTCTAGTACCCAACTCGAAACCCCGGCCTCCAGGAACCCAGCCGGGCAGCCCGTTCATTCAGCTTTGTTGGTTCCAGGACAGATTTAATGTAAGACCTGGATGACCTCATCCAGTTCGCACGCTCTGGCCTAAAAGCAGTGTGCAGGAAACACATGCTCTTAGTGTGGGAGAGTCTGTTAATGCCATCTTGTCCCACTGATGTGGATATAAACATGGTTTTGTTTTGGTCCCAGGTGTGGGATGTGGGACTGATTCAGATGGTCCACAGTAGCAGACTATTTGCTTTGTGTGGGCTTAGAGAGGAGCTCTTTGCCAGCTGCAGATAGTTTGAATCTGAGGAGTCTGGAGAGAGTTAATGCCAGAGCCCAGAGAGTATGGAGCTCTGAGGAAGAACACGGCTGTTGCTGCTTCCCCCTTGCTGCTCCTGGTTGCTGTTGTGAGACAAGAAGTTGAAGATCTGAAATGAGGATTAGACTGGCTCCAAGGGCCCCGAAGACCCTTACCAGCAGGAAACATCTAAGAGATCTGTGCCCCCTTTTCTATCCTACCTGATGTTGGGGTGCTGGAAGGGATTGGGGTAGAGTCGGGGGGAAAGATATAAAACATAAATAAAAGTGTTTGTTTTTAAAGTATGCCTACATCCCACTTTGTCATATCCTTTGCTCATAACGAAAGCTGGTGGTTAGCCACCCCTAGACACCGAGCATCACTTCTCAAATCAGTGTTTTAGCACTAGCTCTCCAAGTTACCCTCTCCCCACAGCTGGGTTTCCCCTGGGTTTCCTTAAAGCCCTTTTTGCTGGATTTGGGTGGGAGGATTCCTTGTCCTTTGGCTAGCATCACCAGCCTCACTTTGAAAACTCTGCTTCACAATGCTTTGCCAGTCTGTACTCTCTTCCATGCATTTGTGCTCATGCAGCAGGTAAAGCACCCTGGAGTCTGTAGTTTCTTTCCTACTTGGAAGTTAGCGTTATTAGACTGAGGTATCTGTTGCCTGGATGGCATCAGCTGCTGGGCTGGCATCTCAGCAGCTCTGCTAATAACCAGAGGGACTGAATCATAAATGCCATCGAATTTAGCATAAAATGAATTATCCTGCTTAGCGAGGTAAGGACTGACTGAGGAGTTGTCAGGAGTAAAGCCCCAAATGACTCACCAGTGTTCCCCAACAGCTGAGAGGGAGCAGAAGTTGCCCCACAACACGAGGTCAAGCTTCCTGCAGACGGAAGAGCTGAAGGCTTTCTCCCTATGAGAGTTTCAGTGGGGAAAAAAAAAAGCTAAAATGAGGTGACAAGCCATCCCCTTCAGCCACCCACTGACCATGGTCACAGAGAACATGGGAGCGTTGAGGTGGCTTTCCAATTAGCTCCCAGTGTAATTATCACCCATAGTGAGCAGAAGTGAAAAATCTGTGATAACCCCCTTGAGGAGGCCACGGAATTGAGTGTGCAGAAAGCTGGGGAATGCTATACCAGGAAAACCACCATCCCCTTCTCCTGATCCAAAGACTCAGGAATGGCCTCATGCCTCCTCCTGGACTCACACTATGGGTGATATATTGGGACAGTAGCCAACAGACTTGGTTGACGTTTGTAGGCCAGGCATAGATGCGGTCAGCATTCTGGGTAGCAAAGAAAGGCCTGGTGGATGTTCCTCCTGGAGAGCCCTCCTTTAAGGAATGGAAAGAGACAAGGGATTTGGGGCCAGAATTTGTATCCAGGCCACTGAGCTGGGGATTTCTTCCTCTCCCACACTGTGTATGATAGGTGAAGATGCTTAAAGCTAAAACCTACACAAAGATCCAATGCTGGGATTTCCTCAGTATGGCCCTCTTCCAGGCTTGGAATATGACTGGGATGCTTAAAAAAATTTGGAGACTCTCCTCACTTCCAGAGTCTCAAGCCTAAGACTCCTACACTTAAGACACCACAAAGCTCCTAGTCTAATGACTTCCAGTAACCTTTTGACAATCACATAACTTCAAAGAATTCACCAAAAAATGTCTTGCAGGCTTTCACTCCACCTTTGCTTTTCCAAGTAAAATCCCTGCCTACAAATCGTTCTGCCTTTGCTCTAGAGAGAAGAAAGGAAGAAAAACTCCAGCTTTTAGAATGCTGAGTCCAGAGGGAAAATATCTTTTCCCTATCCTAGAAGGTAGCATGGCTCCCGGGGAAAGCAGGGGCCAGAAAGGGCAAAGACTTCAAAAGGGAATTAAAAAGCCTAGCTGATGGAGTTGAAGGTTCAGGTGGAGGCTCATTATGGCAGGGAGGCGGGGGCTAAAGATGCAGGACCTCAAAGCAGTGATGTGGTGCAGAGCGATGGCAGGGATGTGAGCATCTGCAGAGGCGTAGAGTTACATCAAAAGTCTTCCCTTCCAGCCCAGCTCCACCCCAAGTACAAGTTGAAGGCCCAGATTCCCCACAGAGCAGGATGACAGTCCAGACATTCATGCTCCTAGATGTAACCCCACAACTCCACTGAGGCCATGGGTCTGACATACAGACCTTCTTCCCCTGAGGATTCCAGCTTGTTTGACCCTCCCAGAACCCAGAAAACTGTGTAAACACATGAGATTCAGGCAAAGCTGTTCAGGGTACAAGGGCTTTGTCTGAGTGGAGGGTAACTGGCATGCCTTTCCTTGGGAGAAACCTTGGATAGTTGTGTGCTGTTTAAAAAAATTTTTTTACCTATCTAGTGTGCATGCTATGTATGTACATTCATAAAATTATGCATATGTAAAGTGTCTGTGTGTGAGAGAGAGAGTGTGTGTGTGTGTGTAGGCCAGAGGTCAGTCAACATTGGATGATTTCTTCAATCATGCTCTACCCTGTGTTATGAGGCAGGGTCTCTCACTGAACCTGGAGCTGGTTGATTCAGCTAGGCAAATGAACCAGTTAGCTGTGGTAATCCTACTGTCTCTGTCATCCATCCATCCAACCCCACAATACCTTGGTTACAGATCCATGTCACAATGCCTCCTCACTTTCAGCTGAGTGCTGGAGATCCAAGCCCAGGACCTGATGCTTTGCCTGCTATGCCGTCTCTCAAAGCCCTGGAGAACTGCAGTCTACCCGAAGCACCTCTCCAGCTGGACTGTTTAATTGTAACATTTTTGTCAAAAAATTTTCCCTATTTCTTTTGTCATAACATAAGCATAGAAGATAAAAGAAGTGGTTAGTAACACTGTCATTTCCTGTTTATTCTCAACTATGCATTCAAGTTTATCGATGTTTGTATTCAGAGTCCTATTTAAATACATTCTCAACCCTAGCCTTTCAGTTTCCGGATTATGACATGCCTTTTCATCCATACCCTCACTACCAAATACCTCCATCTGTTTGAAATCTAACAGTTATCCATATACGGTTCATTCATTGGCATGTCCTTCCTAAGTCTAGACCAACTGCTCGGAGAGAAAGGGAAGCTCTTCAGCCAAGATATCCTGTCTGGACCTGGCAATGAACTAAATGCAAGGACATAGCAACTAACATATTCCACAAAGCAAATAACCTTGAATTTAGCTCATGGCATACATACGCTTATCACATGAGACTTGGCTCTCATGATTTTCACTACAAAAGTTGGAGCATGTTGATCCTTTTGTTAGGAATTCTCCATGGACCAATTCCTCTAGCCAATAAAGCTCCTTCTATTCAAATTTTAAAAAAAAGAATCCTGTACCCTTTAATGGGATTGACATTCAATAGTCAATATTGGAGGAAAAAGTGTACCAGTGAATATACTCAAGATAACAGAATGAAGCAATTTACTTCAGCCTGATCCTATTTCTCCTTTTAGACCACTATAGACATCATAGAAAACTCTATAGTTTCTTTCACTCTTCACAATCTTTTCTAATTTTGTCTGAACCTGAAAATATAGATATTCTTGAATTATTAGGTGACCAAATGTGATTTTTTTCCTTCTTAAACTAGAAGAGACTATAATTTACATTGCAGCTCATCATTTTCTCCACCTCTGTCCACCAGAGAACACCTTTCTGAATCTGTTTAGTGCTCTGCCATCAAAGGCCAGTTTATCAGTTAAGGTGACCCAAAGTAAATGCCCAATAAATGAGACTTCATGGTGTAAATGGACCTCTACAAAATATACAAGACCAAATAAGCAATAAAATTTCTATGAATCACCATGAAAGTGGGAGGGGGAAAAGCCATGAAAACGCATCCCCACCACACATGCATAACCCATAAGCCCTAAACAATTGAGCTTTCTCCCAGCAAAGCAGGAACTGATCACTGTAGAGATGACCTCTCATTGGAGTTTTAGAATGCACAGCTTTAGCCTGGATTTTGTAGGGCTTTCTTTTAAAAATACAGCTGAATAAAGACAGCCCATCAAACACACTTGTGATAAATGGACTTAAAATGCATGGTTGTTCAAAGATCGTGCTACTAGATTTCCCTTGAGCCATCCTCCGGCCTTGACAACTTGGTTTACTGAACGTCGTCAACACAACTAAAGGACAAAGATATTTAGGTCTGTGGTGAGCAGTAATCAGGCCTGATTTTAATCTGGATCTTTGAACTCTGTCCCAAGATCATGTATCACCAAGTAGAACTTGCTGTTAGGTTTTTTTCCTGAAGGTGCCATTTTCCTCAATGATTACTGGTGGCCAAGGGCTGTGCCACTGGCTATTGGCTTTAGTGGGGTCAAATGTCCAGCCTTGTGAGAGTCCTAGATTTGACCACTTAGTGTCTTGGCTGCTGTAACAAAACGTTATAGACTTATTGGTTTGTAAACAATATTCCTCACAGATCTGTAGGCTGAGAAGTATAAGATTAAGCCTCCTGCAGATTCAGTGTCTGATGAGAACTGTTTCTTGGATCATAGATCAAGAATGCTTCCAGGTGAGGAGCCACAAGGGAACTCTCTGGGGTGCCATCTCTAAGGACACTAATTTCATTCATCCATGCTCTAATCTCCTCCCAAGGACCCAGGCACAACCAAAGCCATAACACTGAGAATTTGGTTTCAACACATGAATTGTGGGAAAGGAAACACATTCAAACTGTAACACTCAGAGCCACAAGCTTCAACACAGGTTAACCATGGTCACCAGAGCAAAGTGAGGAGTTCTCTAAGTTTGGTCCTACCGGATACCACTTACCCACTGGGCCACCCATGTGATAGTCATCCTTGGTCCACACATTTGAATGATATCAGTAAAGTTCACTTCAAGGGCCATCCTTTGCTAAGTCACATGGTTATGCAAGACACCCAAAGACCAAGTTCTCAGCACAAAGGAGATTATTTGCCCCAGAGGGATAGAGGGCAGGGAGAAAAAACAAAGACAGAAGATAGAGAAAGAAGGAGAAGGGGAAGGTAACAAAGGAGGGAAGAGAAAAGAGGGCAAGAGCAAGGGGTAGGGATATTTGTCCTGGGGGCCAAAGGAATGTCTCCGGATAGAGAAAAGATAGATGTGTCCCATAGGCAAATGACAGGTTAAAAAGATAAAGGGGAAACTCTGCACTAGCGTGAACTGTTTAATTTTAAGTGGGCATGTTAATTAGGTGAGCCTGCTCACTGGACCTTAGTAATCAGCCTCAGGAGGAGGAAGTGGCCAAATAAGGAAATAGACCGTGGTGACTAGCTTTAGGGAGGTAAGCTAACAGTTTTGAGCAAAGCAGAGGAGATGGGAAGAAGGGCAAGGTCTTCTGGAGCCATGTTTACCACACTTGAGCTGGCCAGAGTGCTGTCAGTCACATGGTTCACTTCTGACCTTCAGTCTGGCTTCTTCCCTGAGTTCTCTAAGATCTTTGCCTTCAAAATGCAAAGAAAATAGGGTCTCTAAAAAGATTTTTTTTTGGTCTGAATTATGTGCTGTTTGTACTTTGCTGTTTGTGAGCTTGTAAGTAGCACATTCTATGATCAGCTGAATGGGGGGGGGAAGCAAAGTAACAGTGTGAAGAGGAAAATAACAGTAATTTCCTACTCAGATTTAATCACAGCTTTTGCTCTGTCTTCTCATTCTAGAAGTTTCTATCTCATGTGTTTGTATTCTTGGGTTTGCACATTGTGGCTTCTCTCCTGTCTGTGCCATCTTATTTCTGTTCAATTCTGGAAAAATGTTTCATTTGTCTTCTTGCTCTGATTTAGCACTGCTCATGTTTCTACTGCATTTCCAAAAGTGTTGCTTGTCTTCCTCATGGGTCCTCATTAATTTAGGCCACCATTACAAGATTCTAGAGACTGGATAGATCAGAAGCAATGAAGAACCAAGCTGGTACCTTCCTTCCTATGAGCTACCCCTACATGCATGTTGTAGGAGATTGTGTTTTTCCTCCCAGTCCCAAGCTCCTGGAATAATGACACAAGAGACTCAAAATATGATTTACAAACACCTAGGCAGTATAGCTAGGCTCTTCTCTGACTAGCTCCTAACCTAAAATAACCCATTATACTAATCTACATTTTGCCATATGGCTGGTTACCTGTGCTCAGGCACCATGCATCTCTCTTCTTCACATCTTGCAGGTCAAATCTCCTGTACCTGCCTCTATCCCAGCATCCTTTCTCTGCCTGCTGGATGTCCCACCTCTTATATCCTGCCTAAGCTATAGGCCATCAGATTTTTTTATTGATAGGTGTTGCATCCAGCAGTACCCAAGATATTCTCCCAACACCCATCTTCCATGCAAGATCTCCCCACTAGTATAATTGTGTCATGGGTATCATGGGGGTAAACAACTACTTTCTGAGTAGATTTTGAGCCTATTCCACAGAAGGGAAGTCATACTGATATTTTAAACCTGCTCAAAAGCCTATGACTAGGAAGGTCACAAGCTATAGGGGGAACCTGGTATTGCTACTTTGGTAAATGGACTATGTTGTCAGACTGCTTTCTGATTGGTGGGCAGTGGTTATGCAGACTCCTAACTTACCAAACTGATAAGGGTAAACGATATCTGTGTGCTTAACTCTAAATAGGATATTTATATCACCAACAACTGTACCCCTCATGGACGGTCAAGAAACATTCTGGAAAAGGAAGGTTGGAAGAATCTGCGGTCATTTACATACAGGGATTGTGTTAGTCTGTTAGTCTGTGTCTGTTTCTCTGACAACATGCCTAAGGCAGGCTAACCTTGCAAGTAAATGGGGTTTATTCCTGCTCACATCCCTCTATATTTACACTAAAGTAGGAGGAAGTAAGTCGCATCTTACACTGTGTGGTCTACAAAGGTTGGTTAACTGCTTAGAACTTCAGTTACTGTGGAGAGGCTGGACCATTGCAGGTCCGGATCTAAGTTTCTTGGGCCATCTTTAGTCCCCAAATAGCCACCCATTGCCTACCCCTGTGTCTGAGCTAACAGCCTGTGACTGTCACGTGGAACTGTATGGTGTGCATTAACTTAGCACGCCACCACAGCACCAAAAGCCAAGCCTGTCATCAGGTGTATCTGAGTCCTACAGCAGAGATTTCTCTGCTTCGCTGTAAGCCGCCTACCTGATGGACCCACCAACGTATTTGAAAAGTGTTTTTATCTGTGACCTCCTGGTTTGTTTTGTTTTGTTTTGTTTTTTGTTTTTTTCACCATAAACTTCATGGAACTGTCGCCTCCTTGGAACATGGAATTTGAGGTAAATTTCTGTTTCCCGAGGCATGGTCAGTCACATTTGGTTCTAGATTAAACTGGCTCTTATTATCCTCTGTGAGGTCAGAGCTGTGCCTTGTTGTGGTGGTGTTAGTGTTGTCAAGATCTGGAGACTGTATTCAGTGACAGTTTTCTGGCTGGAAAAGTCCGAGCCACTTCAGGGCATCACAGTGCAAGAGACAGGGAGCATGCAAGTGTGCATATGTGCAGTGTGTGTGTCCGTGTGTGTGTGTGTGTGTGTGTGTGTGTGTGTCTGTGAATGCTTATGTCTTTTTTGTATAGAGCTAGCAGAACTCTGTACTAGAGGATCTCCTCTAACGGCCTCATCTCAGTCTGAGCACTTCCACGGCACCATCAGTGAGTAACATACCACAGGAGCATTGTTCCCACCCATGCTCAGGATACCTCACTGTGAGGATAAAATTTCAGCATGGCAGGTTTTAATTTTTTTCCAATTCTTTAAGTATTTAATTAAAATACGACTGCACAGTTCTCTCCTCCCTCTAGCCCTTCCTGTGTCCCCCCACTTTGAATTCATGGTCTCTTATTCATTAATTACTGTTGTTACCTGTGTGTGTGTGTGTGTAAATATACAAATACAAACTGCTGAGTCCACTAGTGTATGTGTATTTTTAGGGCTGACCACTAGGGATTGAATAACCATTAGGGTACACTTCCCCGCGGGAAGAAGAATCCTCCCTTTCTCGGCAGTCCTTAATTGCCAGTAGCTCTTTGTTTAGGGGTGGGGCAGCGCAGGAAGCTTTGGGGGACACTGAAACCCTGTGCAAAGCCTGGTGGAGACTAATTCAATTCCCCAGACCCGCTCTAATCCCTTCCTCTTGCCGTCTTGAGGATGAGTTTGAGCCAGAACAGCTAAATGGAACCAGCCAGAGTTCAGAAAGAACAAGAAAGGGTGAGCTTATTAAGCAGTAAGTCATAAAGACTGAAAACATTATAGAGCTTGATCACATTGTATGGAGCTAGAAGCTTCCAGGGCTAGGCCTAGGTTAGCAGACAGAGGCAGTAGCCTCTGAGATGACAATTAAACCAGAAGAATAAAAGATACTTTTACAACAATCCTGCTTCCCACTGTCCCTGCCCTGCTGTCCTGGGCATATATGGCTTACCTGCTTCCTCCTCTTTTTGCCAGCTGGCATGCTGACACACAGTTAATAGGCAAGGAACCCAAAGATGAGGCAATTTAATAAAGATGGAAGAGTTGGAGATTCAGGTGATGTCCTGAATGTGTTGGACCAATAGGGGAAAAAAGGAAAGAAAGCCCTAATCCCAAATGTGTGGGAGAAGTCTTGGTGAAGACACCTCTTGCTTGTCTCTCCACCCTAAGTCTTGGACTAGTTGTTCTCATCTGAGATCCCAAATGCCTCACAAGCACCCCCAAATCAGTCTTGGTGTGGGAACCACCACTTTAGGAAAACGCTGTGAGAGGTTTGTGTGCTCTCCTGTGCTTTGGGAAGCTGCCTATACGCTACCCAGAAAATCATCCTGTGCCTCTCACTCTTTGATGCCCTCTCTAGTGTTTCTTGGGAAGATTCTTGGGCGAGGCTTGCTTGGGGTGGAACCCCGCTTTGCCAAGCCCAGAGTTTCCATTGTCACTGTGTCACTGGTGCTTCGGAGTTAAGTAACACCAGTGACAAGGAGGGAATGAAAGCAAACCTGTTAATTCTGTTACCAAATCTCCTTCAAGCTCATTATTTAACTGAAGTGGTTTGCCTTAATTATGGAACATGGTTCAACTACATCACTTTTGACTACCCGTAACTGTCATTCAAGAAGCACTTCATAAATACCCCCCAATCAAGCACAGAGTGCTTTAAGCATACATACTTAATAAGTGGAAGGATAACCATAATGCATGATAATTTCCACGGTGAGTGGGAAGAAATTAGCCAACACAATTGACCTTGACCTAGAAATAATGAGCAGCTACAAGTACTACTTAGGATATCATGGGGAAGGGCATGGGAAAGACACCTGGGTTCTATTTGCTTTTCAAAGCCCATTGAAAATCTTGGAGTCATCTTTGCACCTAAATGATGGGACTATAGTAAACCTGATTTTATCTAATTACCACTAGCAGGGAAATAACCAGGAAATTTTCAGCTGGCACACAGGATCTGCTCTTTCCCTCAGGCTCTGACTTCTTTCTTTTATTCCTTTTTCTTTTCTTTTTTTTTCTTCTCTTTTTCCTGTTTGTTTGTTTTGAGACAGGGTTTCTCTGTGTAGCCTTGGCTGTCCTGGACTCTCTTTGTAGACCTGGTTGGCCTTGAACTCACAGTGATCTGCCTGCCTCTACGTCCTGAAGTGCTGTGATTAAAGGTGTGCACCACTGCTCTGGGCTGGGTCTGACTTTCAGGCACTGAGCCTTCTTCAGCAGCATGAGACACTGTTCCTGATATCCCAAGTTGGCATCTCAATGGGACAGATGAACAAAACAGAAGGTATGAAGGTACTGGGAAGGTCAAGATGAGTCTGGGGACAGTCAGGACAGGAATTTGGACTGTGTGTGTGTGTGTGTGTATTGGGGGAGGGGGACAAGAAAGTCATGGAGAAGTCACTCGGGACGTTTTCCACAGTGGTATCGATATCAGTTTGCTCTGTAAAGCCATCTCTCTGACCGCGAAGTGGAGACTGGATGGGGAACAGGCATCACACCAGGAGTCCCTTCAGCAATGCAGGAAAGTTAAGGAATAAAGGAGGGGGTGGGGTGGAGAATGAGATGTCTGGGAAGATAGTGATCAGACTAGAACGGACTTGATGAATGACTGGACACTGTTAGAATGGCTGCGAGCCACCGAATCTCAGATAGTGCCCAGGAAGCTAAATGTCTAAGAAAGCACAAACAGAGAATGTTTGAAGATAGTATTTCACCTTTTCAGTGGGTGGTGGAGGAATTGGACCCTCAGTCTGGCAAGCCCAAGCCCCTGTCACTTGGTCTGGAGGTCTCTTGGCACTTCCTTCCTGTCTCTATTAGATTTTGTCCTTGTTTACTACCTTCCAATAAGACTCTGGGCAAAGTAGGGGCGACAGATTTATCCTGAAGGGAATTTATCACTGGCTGGAGCAGCCATCGAAGAACGCTTTACAAGGCCTCTGTGCCAGGCAGGAAAAGAAGAAAATGATCATTAAAGGTCTGCCTTTGTGTTGAGATTTGGAATAGATGCTAACTGTTCTTTGAGCCAGCATGATGGGTCAATAGGTAAAAGGCAGATGACCTGAGTTGCACGTTGCATAGAAGACTGGCCCCCTCATATTGTCCTCTGACTTTCATACGCATTTCATGGTCCAAGCGCAACACCCATTACTCCCTACTTCCTACCTCCATCCCCTACCCGCCCCCACACAGATATACACAAATTAATGTAATAAGAAATAAAGAAGCAGACATTATCTTATCGTCACAGAAATAGTATTCTTTATATTCTAATGAGAAACGATGAAATTTAGAGGAGGCACGTGATATGACTACAATCACTTGGATAGTCGTCCATGAGATACAAACCATCATTTCTGGTCCTGATAGATGCACATTGCCTTGCCACATTGCCTCAGCTGCCCCTAACAACCACAATCTCTTTATTTTCCTGTCCTGAAACAGCTCACATATAACAGCCTAACCCAACCGAATCCTCATCCTGTTGGGTCTTGGGAACTCTCCTTATTGATCATCCATTAGCAAATCTTTGAAAATGCAGCATTTCAGTCTGTCCTTGGCTGGGCTGCAGATCTGACTTACACTCACTTGAAGGAAGATTTTTCTACTGTCAGAGGCAAATGAATTCCAGCTCTCCAGGGCTTAGGCCCCCACACCAGATGTTTTGCACGGTAAGTTTCTGCCCCATGTATTTCCCCCCTAACCAGTTTGGTTTTTAAACAGCAGGCTGTAATCCCCTAGTGATCTTGCAATCCTATTGGTAGAACAAAACCGCCTGTTATAATACTGGATTAAAACGGACAGACTTAAACAAAACAGAAAACACCAGAATGATTCCTTTTAGCAAAAAGTGTTATTTGAGAAACGGACATCTCAGTTGTGATTATCAATGATGAAAAAAATACACAAACACAAACATGCACACACAGATATGCACAAATACACAGACACACTCATTAGATTTTGTGTCAAAAGGTTGGGAAACTCTACTATCATTCCTGTCTGGTCCCTGATGGAGCAGCTACCTTGGCCCATAGGAGCAGGTGAACTTGCAGCCAAAAAACCAAAAACCCCCTAAGGAATGAAAATGAAGAAGGCCGCACTTTCAGGCAGGAAAATAGCAACTTGTCCTGGCAGGTCTGTCCACACAGGCTGCATATGACTGAGGACAGCTACAAAAGTGGCCTGATGCAGACCATAAATATTATGTTTTTTTTTAATTTTGTAATACAACTGCGTGATTCTAAAGTATAACTTTTGCAGCCACAATGTCAAAAGGTCAGACACACCCTTAGGAAATATTGTAGTCAGCAAGTGATTGAAGGCGAGGGTCCATAGAGCTTGCCAGATACAGCCAGTTGCTTTGTATCCTATCAGGTTTCCTGTTCCCCCATACTGTCAGACTGTTTTGTGGATGCTGTGGTGAGCACTCAGCGGCCATCCTGGGCCCTCCGCAGCCTGGCTTTCTGAATGCAGGCGTGTGTGCTGCTTTCCTAACTCTTTATTATGTGAAAATGTAAATCCATGTCAAAGCGGTCAAGAGACTATAATGAAACTCCATGCTCTATCCTCCACCTGCAATAGTGAGTCACTTGGGGCTAGTCTGGTTGTGCGCGTGTTCTCCCCTCCACAGACAGCACCTCACTTGACTACAGACTTTTCAGCATGTACACGTATGTACACAAAGAAGTGGAGTGTGAACATGTACCTCTGCCAGTAGCCTTCACGTCTGTGACTCACACGCTCCTCTACAGAGAACTACACTGAGCATCAGAAATGTGTCAGGCCTCATACAACCCAGCCAGGTGCTTTCTGTCCTCTTCTGTTAACCAAGACCTCAACACAGAAACTAGGCACATAGCCCAGAACACCTTTCAACGCTGGAGGGGAAGGGGGAAGATTGGAGTTTTAAAGAGAAATAGGACACGGCTCACATAAATTAGGACTTCTCCATTGCCTTGGCCCACCAGTGTGACCCTTAGAAAATGCCTGGACCAGCTCGGTCCTCATACAGACGAGGTAAATGAAGCAGGGAAGATGACTTGAGACAAAGCCCAGTGACATCTGTTTGTCCCCAGTCCACAAGGTTTATGCAGTACAGGAATATACTTCCAACCCAGTGTTGGAAGAAGAAGAGAAGCAAGGGTAGCCAACTTAGGAAGGACTGACTCATCATACCACCATCACGATGTGTCTTCAAAGCAACATTCTGGATCTTTGCTTTCCTGGTCACGTTCCTGTGATTCCCACTGAAGATAGACCCCTGTTTGAAACAAAACAGCACACCCCAAGTCTTCTTCAGACTATCCCCCCTTTCATAAACAACAGATTCTGTCCTTTCCACTTTCATGTTTCTGGCCTGCCTCACGTTGAGTCCAGATTCCCAGCATGCTCTTCCATGGCCTCCTGCCTTACCTCGTCATGCTGCACATCTCCTGTCAAGGCCTTCATGTTGTCTGGTTGTTCGCCCCCCCCCCCCACCTGGTGTTTCCTGATGCCTCAGTCTGGTTCCCTGCATGGCTTGGATAGGATACTTTCCTCCTGTGGTCTGCACATTCTCTCTGTGCTTCTTGGCCTCCCTTAGCTCACTACATTCTGAAAGCCTTGTATTCAGTGACCTCCTTCCAAAAGCCTGTAATATTTTCTGTCTGCTTCATTCACACTGGAAATTTTTTAATTTGACTTTGAACTATCTTACCCTGATTAACCCAGTCACTAATATGGCCTTTGGTCTTCTTGAATAAATACCCAAGTCTGTCTTTGTTGAGTAGCTCCCAAACTGAGTTCAACAGAGGCAACACAAGAGTCAAGGAGCAGGATCTGGTTGGATGAGCTCTGGAGTCAGAAGCTTCTAGGTTCAGATCACCACTGCCCAGTGCCCACAAGACTGTGACAGGTGTCTTGCCCATCCTAAGCCTCAGTTTCCTAGTGTAACATAAGAGAATAAGACCTGCCCAGAAAGATAAATACATATTTCTCCACATATTTATAATTCATAGGTTTGTCTCAGAAAGCAACTGGAGAGCATGCAGACATGTGCACAAGATTTAATTCCATCATCATTAACTTTCTCACAAGTGACTCTAGGACAAAGGTATTCCATCAGCCCTGCCCAGCAGCATTAAGGTGGACACTGTAAATACCAGAAGGGAATGATGGGTGACAGCGTTTGGAGTAGTCAGGACAGATTTAGCAAGTAGAGCAGTAAGCATTGGGAAGACACAACATATGAGATGGCCCTCAAGCTGCTGAACCAGGTAACCCTAAACTCTCTCTTGGGGGTGAGCCCAGGGAGTCTGCTGTGGTTGCTGGGCTGAGTCGGAACAGCCGCCATCTTGTAACAGTGAACTTGGAAAATGTAACTTGACAACTGACAGCACAGAGAGCTGACAAACAGAAGGAGCACGTGGACATGAGTGTGCTCTGTTACCACCATAGCCTCTCACCTAAGAAGAAAATGCACAGAGAACTATTTGGCCCAGGAGAGCCTTGTGAGATGCCTCAGCCTTCTGCCACCCCATACAGCCAATGCTCAAAGGACATGGTTTCCCAGAGGACACAAAAGGGACATGGCTCCATGGACCTCTCTGCTTGTTCCCTTGGATTCTGTAAACTTACGCATGGATTCCTGTCTGTTCAACTCTCCCTCTCTCTGACCTTCTCTCATGTTTCTAGCTAGATGAACCTTAGACCAGATACCCATTAGAACCAAGATGACTTTTGGGACCAATTAATGAATGATGATGAGGTATGCAACAGATTTTATATGAAAGAGGTTTATTAGATGGATATGAAGAGAGAAAAGGAGATAGGGAGACATGATAGGGGAAGAGATGGGGGCACCCCAACAGAGAGAAGGGAGAGGGCAAGAAAGTAAGAGAGGCCAAGAGAGAGAAAAAGTAGTGGGTTGATCCTTTTAAAGAGCAAAGTAACCATGCCTGCCAGGTGTGGACACCTGGCCGGTGACACATGATGACATCATAAGTTGCTAAGCAACCCAGAAGCAGCTGCCTAAATACTTATGATGGCAGTCTAAAAGGAGGCTATAATCCTCCAGGGCCCTACCTGGGCCCAGGTCCTCAGTTCCTCCAAAATATGTTTGGACAACAAAGATCATTTTATGCTTACAATAGGATGCAAATAGTGCGCTGCTCCTCTAGTGGGATATGGAGTAAGCCATGCCCACCTTCGGGTGATTTGAGCTCTGCTGCCTCCACAGTTTTTAATATCTCTGTGCTGCTTAGATCAATGTGTAGTATCTACTGCTTAATATGTTTATACTGCACATCACCCCTAGTTATTAAATAGAGCACATGTAATGTCCAGCACAAGCAGAGCCCCCTGAAACTAGTCATGCTCTATAAATTATTAGGGAAATCCCTGTCTGATACATCCATCATTCCTCGTATTGTCTGAGAACACAGAAGTCTTGGAGACATCAACTAATGGGATTAGTTCTCCAGACGTTTCTTTACTGATGCCCCTATGGATGAGGAAATGAAGCTGGCAGAAAAAAAAAGTGCTTGAGTTTGTGAAGTTGCTATCTAATGGGGAATGTCAGTCAACAGTGACCTAGTCAAATCAACTGTTGACAAGCAATAAAGAAACCCACAGTAAGATCAGAACTAGGGAGCATGGAGAGACTGCATGAGCTGAGGAGACTTCCCAGGAGAGGTTACACCTGGGAGGGGAAGGAGCCGCAGAACCCGTGTGCCCGAGAAAAATGCCGAGGCTTCATCAACAGCGTGAGTAGGCTGTGCTGCTTTTATCAGAGAAAATCAACATCGAAGGCTTTTAAGCAGCCCCTTCCTTTGAAAGGGCTCCCATCCGCCTCCTTTTGCTCCTTACTTCTAACTACAAACAAAGCCCTGTCTTCCTTCCCCTGCTCCTTTTTCCAGGCTCTTCATTCAAATTTTATAGCCCCTTCTTTCCCCCTTCTGTTCCAAACCGCTTTGATCTTTTGCCCTTTTCCTCTCTAAGTGTTCTATGGCCCTTTTTCTGCAGAAGATGCACATTTTCAGCAAGGCTCTCATCCCTGCGCCCTCAGAGACTATCACAGAACAGCTAAAAGTGCTGAGCGCATTAGGGAGGCAGTAGCTGCAGACAGGGGGAAGGTCAGAGAGAGCTGAGCTGACACAGCTGCCTGGGCAGAAGTCCCAGGGCAGGGATGGTGGCTCATGGTCCAGCACTGTTGAGGGACCTACCAACCAGCTGCACATTACAGGCTTAGAGACGACGCTGTTGGCCCTCACAGGTTCCCCTATCCTGTCTCTGCTGAGTTCAAGGCGTACTGTAGTGTACCCAAAAGGAGAACACACAGTCAGTGGCTCTGTCAACTCTTCCTGTTTGTGACAACTCAAAGTGAGGCCCACAGACAAAGCCTGGGGGATGCTCGGTGGAGCGGCATTTTGTATCGGTTACCTGGAACGTCATCCTGCCTTGTCACAGCATGTACCTACCACTTGTACAATTCCTTACCTAATATAATTTTAATACTGACTCATTTCCTTTATTTTCAAGAAAATCTTTATATCATACTCAAAAGGAAACAAGCTTTTAAAAATACAACAAAAACTAAAGGACGTCAAAGCAACAGCGAGTCACTTGCTGGTGCTTGCCAAATCCTCTAGGCCTAACATGGAACTCTGTCTGCTAAGATGAAGAACAAAAACCAAAAACAAGCACTCGCACACACGGAATGAAGAGGGTGGGTGAGCAAGGGTAGAGAGGTGTTAAGCTACAGTAGCATTTACTTTGGTTTTGATCAGCAGCTAAAAATTAAAGGGAGAAGGTCCTCAGTGCAAACGCAATTGCGTAGAGTGTTGCGTCAACATAGCACATTAACTCTTAGGGAGTTGTAACAGACGGGCTCCTGCTACCGCCCAAACTGCATCTATTTATCAGTTTG
>CM053766.1:14759988-14800359 GCA_028658305.1 Pachyuromys duprasi | reverse complement strand
CACTCAATCTAAAGAAGAGGAAAAAAGAAATGCAAAACCTAAATGAACTCTTGAAACCCTATTAGACAATCACAAAAGGTCTAGGAAGATACTTCAGGAGTCCTACAAGGAGAATGGGAGAAAATAATGCTTAATGATAGAGCAGAGGAAATTTTCGCAAGTGATAACAAGGCAAGGCGATGCAATTTAGGCCCAGCTGTCAGGCAAGACACAAGCTAGACATATACTTTGAAGAGCAAGAAGATACCTTGTAAAGCCAGAGATTTAAAGTGCTTGGATTAAACAGCGTATATTGATTCCCAGAAACTTCTGCATAATTATACATCTGCTCTGTACATACTTGAGCATCTGCACTATAATAATAAAGTCTTACTATTTTAACAACACACAGACAGCTAATGAACAAAACTGAATAAAAAGGAAGGAAACCAAAAACTTACACTTAGGGATATTTACTGCAACATTGCTTATAAGGCAAAAATCAGAAACACCTGTCCAACAACAGGAGATTAATGGACTGTGTGCCCTAAAAATGTGCACAAGAATGAGATGTTTACACGTGCATGCACTATATACTAAGCATGTTATTAATGAGTAAAACCAAGCTGTGAAGGAGTCACATTGAAAATGATCCCATCTATTTGTGTTTAAAGCACTGTAGCGTTCTTGTCCGTACATGTGTCACAAGCAGCTGGCTAGAGTCTTTCACCTCTACCCAGACAGAAATCTCTGAGGGACCAGGGCGGTTTCTCCTCTGACTACAGCCTAGGATTCCATCTCAGCTCTCTCCCATCTTTTGCTCTCTCTGCTCTCATTGTTCCTCTTGCCCTGACCACTGTCCTATACACAGAAGCCCTGCTTCTATGGCTGGAAGGCTGTCTCTGTGGCTCGGCCTCTGCTGTAGCCATCAAAGCAGCCAGGCACCCTGCCACTTCCATAGCCGGGCATGCTGGCAAAGCTGCCGCGGCTGCTCTGTGAAAGTGGCCATCCCTTCATCACCGCTCGGGGTCTCTGCTGCTTCCTTTCCTGCCTTGACCTCTGGCAAGAAAAAGCCATTCCAGAAAAGTCTTTTATTGCATCTAATATTAGAACATAGAGGGGAAGTAGCACAGGAAGGTGTCTCCCAACTGGCTCACCAGGTGAGACCAACGGCCTTTGTACGTGGCCAGAGAGGAAGTGATGGCGCCGATCACAGTCAACTTTTTGTGAGAACGAAGGTTTGTATTTGCAGCAATCACAGCATCTTCGCTTCTGCACCAGTCTCAGCAGTTTGTCTGTGTGTCCTCCCCTTCTGCCCGAGTGGAGATAGTCGCAAGGTCACACAGGCTCCGTTCACTGAATCCTGTGATGGCAACATCTGGTGCCAACTATTTGAAACAGTCATGGCTGGGGTTGCACTTTCAGATACAAGACAAGCGTCTGTCATATAGTTTCCTTGAGGCATCTGTGGAGTGTTCTAAACAGCCAGTGCTGATGTAAGGGTTGATTGGCTATTTGACCGACAATTCTTTGCTCTAAGACAGCCAGGGCATCAAGTGGGGGTTGAGGAAGGGATATAACTAGCAACTAGAGTGTCAAGTTGCCTCATCCTCCAAATATTTTTCCTAAATGTCAGAAGTCATGTTTATAAGAACTCATTAACAACAACAACAACAAAAAGAACTCATTATCAACATCGATATTGATTAGACAGTTTTCTTAATTTTTATTTTTTATATTAATTACAGGTTATTTACTTTGTATCCCAGCTGTAGCCCCCTCCTTCATTCCCTCCCAATCCCACCTTCCCTCCCTCATCTCCTCCCTGCCCCTCTCTAAGTCCACTGATAGGAGATGTCCTCCTCCTCTTCCATCTAACTCTAGTTTATCAGGTCTCATCAGGACTGGCTACAATGTCCTCCTCTATGGCCTAGCAAGGTTGCTCCTCCCTCGGGGGGTAGAGTGGGGGAGTGAAAGAGCCAGCTACTGAGTTCATGTCAGAGACAGTCCCTGTTCCCCTTTCTAGGGAACCCACTTGGATACTGGGCTGCCATGGGCTATGTCTGAGCAGGGGTTCTAGGTTATATCCATGCATGGTCCTTGGTTGGAAAATCAGTTTCAGAAAAGACCCCTGTGCCCAGATATATTTGGTCCTTGTGGAGCTCCTGTCCTCTCCAGGTCTTACTAACTCCCCCTTCTTTCATATGATTCCCTGCACTCTGCCAAAGGGTTGGTTATGAGTCTCAGCATCTGCTTTGATACACTGCTAGGTAAAGTCTTTCAGAGGCCCTCTGTGGTTGGCTCTGGATTGGACAGTTTTTTAACAGTGCTTTAACAATGTTTAGTGTTAAACATGGCCTGGAAACCCAGAGAGAGAAATTCTGTTATCCATATCACGTGTATTAAAATTTGCTGCAAGTACGTTTAAGAATTATTTCTAGTGGTTACCTCTTAGAAGTAAGAATGGGGGGGGGGGGGTAGGTGACCTTTATTTTCTAATTTATACTGTTTGAAATAACTTTAATTATTTTCTTGTCCATGAGCATTATTATTTTATATTTAAGTGACTTTCAAAAATGTTACTTTTGGTCACAACAGCAGTGTTAGCCCCAGCCTGCCTCTACCGGCTCAGCACCAGAAGCTATGTCATTACCAGTCACCAAGTGTGATTACTGTACCCTCTGAAAGGTCCTCTCATCACAAACTGCTTGCTCTCTTGTGCTCTTGCTCGCTCGCTCTTGCTCTGTCTGCCTCTCTTTCTTCTTTGTCTCTGTCTCTCTCTCATGTCCCTGATGCAAGGCACCCTTTTGACCCCCAATCAACCTCTTGCATGAGATCTGTTGAGTGGTGTGATCTTTGTGGAATACCTTGGCCACTTGGAGCCAAGGCACTCTACCTAAATTCTAACATTAGTTCTGTCACAAAAAGTCCTAACAAGTAGACTATGATTCAACTTGCTGAGTCAGTCCAGCTGTATGATTAAATTTAAAAAACAAAACAAAAACAATAAAACTTTCCTTTCTTAATGTCAACCGATGGTAGCTGGTTGCTTTTCTGGAGATCCTGGGTTCAATTCAGGCTGTTAGGTCCCAAAGAAACCTGGGACAAATGATAACTAAGGTGTTGCTTAACATGTCAAAGCTGATGCTGGCAGCCAGGCTCTCTCAGCATCACAAGCACCTGTTACAGAGTCTGGGCTCTTCTCACCCCCACCCCTACCCTAAACCTCTCTAGCCCCTGAGCTCGGCTTCCCTTTCCCCACCTTCTCTTTCCTACGCAACTCAGCCATTTTGGCCAAGTGTTCTCTTGGTCTGCTTGTGGCTCTCTCTCGGTCTGCTTGCCCTCTTTCTTCTCTTTCTTTCTTGTTCCCTCCTCCCCCTCGACCTTGTTCAAACTGAACTCTTCCAGGTGCTCTGGCCATTCTCTCCTTCATATCTATAATAAAGACCCTCTCCTTGGCCATACCCAGGAGCAACCATGACTTCGTATTCATGCACCAGCACCCACATGGCAGCTAACAGCCATCTGTAACTCTAGTTCTAGGGGACCCAACACCTTCTTCGGGCTTCATCAGGCACCAGACATGCACTTGATACACAGACATATGTGCAGCCAAAACATTCATATACATAAAAAAGGAAAACATTTCAAATGCTTTTAAAAATATATAAACCGGTAGAAGGAGACCTACGCCTCCGTCTCTTTATATCATTATTGAAAGAACCCAAGACCCCAGATTTCCTTCTCTTCTGACCGTTTACTCTCAGGCTGTCCCTGTGTCCTTTCCTAACGCATTCTCCATCATCTTCAAATTCTTTTTTTTTAATGTAATTTATTTGTTTTTATATTAATCACAGGTTAGGTACTTTGTATCCCAGGCGTAGCCCCCTCCCTCATTCCCTCCCACTCTCCCCATCCTCCCTCATCTCCTCCCTGCCCCCCTCCAAGTCCACTGATGGGGGAGGACCTCCTCCCCTTCCATCTGACCCCAGATCATCTTGTCTCCTCAGGGCTGGCTGCAATGTCCTCTTCTGGGATCTCGCTAGGCTGTTACTCCAGGGCGTGTGGGGGGAGGGGCAAAGAGCTAGCCATTGAGTTCATGACAGAAATAGTCCCTGTTCCCCTTACTAGGGTCTCCAGTTGGGTACTGAGCTACCATGGGCCACATCTGAGCGGGGGTTCTAGGTTATCTTCAAATTCTTGAGACTGTTCCCCCGTCCTTAATGTATGTACTCACAGTGGACAGCAGAACTTGTTTTTTCCCCCAGTGTCATCTGTGAGTGCTAGGCTCACTGTAGGCGTTAGCGTTTAAACTCCACCTTATTTGGGGTTCCTTAAGCCTCCAACTCCGTCCAAAAGCCCAAGCCTAGGTAGGAGAGAAAGAAGGTTAGAAGGGAAAGGAGACATAGAACTCTTTAGACTTAGTTCCTGCTGGTTAGGGTCATCGGGTTCTTTGGGAAATTGCCAATCTCAGTCGTCAGGATATCTAGCAATCCAGCAAACACCAAATGCAGCAGGACAAACAAGCAGCCTTCTTCGCCCTCCATCTGTCTCCTGGAAGCCCTCTCCTACTCTCTCTTGGCTCTCGTGTTTATAATCTCCCAGAGTCCTCGGAGTTCCACTAACTCCAGCTGGCAAAGATCATATCCCCCCCTCACCCCACCCACACACAGGAAGCAGTTTCCAGCTGACAAAGATTACAAGCCCTCTCACATGGCTGTTATTGGCTGTGGACAAATTAAGACACTCCCATATCCCACATTTGGGATTAACAAAAACCTGCTTACCTAACATAACTGAGCTTTTAAAGAAACCGAAACTTCCGCTACAGTTCTCTTACTGAGGCGGGAGTCAGCTCGCTTCGGGATGCTCCCAGAAGTCTCCTGAAGCCCATGCTAGCCTCATGCCACTGACCCTGGAGAGGGAAGGTGTTCTCTGGCCTCCCACGCTGCACCTCTAGCACTTTTGGACCTCGGGTCCTCGGGAGGTTCATGTACTCCTGTCCTTGTTACCGTCTCCCGGTGACATGCTTTAGCTCTCAGCTTCCTGTCACTCTGGTTCTCTTAGGAATTTCCTACGTCTTGATGCCTCTCCTAAAGCCCTCTCCATTGCTGTCTCTTCCTTCTATGATCCAGCCCATACCCCAACCCAGCTACTCATTGTCATGTCTAAGCTCCTCAATATCGACAGCCCCTCTGCAATCTTAACCACTTTGTCAGGCCTTCCCAACTTCCCATTTGTGGGGACAGAAAAGGCAATTTCTGATCTCACCCATCAAGGATCACAACCAATATTCTCATACCAAAGGTTAATAAGAGGAAAGCAGAACAAAGTTGTTCTGCCAAAGGCTAACATGACACAGAAGACTCTAGAAATAAAGCCCAAAATATCCAAGGAAGATGGTCTACTTTTAAGCTTAGGTTCTGTAACAAATGGGCACACTTGCAGATGTGTAACTAGATGAATAATACCTTCTACACTGTCTTCCTCCTGGGTATGGGGCAGGACCCCTCTGGAATGAGGAGAAAAGAGAGAAAGGAGATTGATTTCTCTAGGCTGTGATGGAGAGAAGGTTCTAGTGATTGGGTAGCATCTCTAGTTTCTATGACCATCCTTGGGGAAACAAAATTGTGTTCTGTGACTCACTTTTAAGAAAGGGGCTGGAGGGATTGCCAAGAGAAGGTTACAAAGACCTTGTCTTTGAAGCCTTCTAATCTCTTCTAATTCAAAGTACTCAGCCATCCAACATTGAGCTCTTTGGGGTACTTTTACCTAGCTCGGACATATCTCATTCCTTCCAGTGCCTCAAACAGATTGAAAATCCATCTATCTATGACTTTTAAATTGTCACTCAGGCCATTCTTGTCCTTGCTTCTCTGTTCATCCAGCTCAAATCCCATGGATATTCTCAGATGCCTGCCTCCTTCCTCTGCCTGTGCCTGCAGAGAACTCACACAAGATTTCTGGGGGCTGAGAAGATGATCCATACAATACCCAGAGAAAACCATTTGAGAAACTGGGACTAGAGCATACAAAGGCTCAGAGGCATGAGAGTATATGGAGACCCAGGGGAATAAAATCCCAGGCAGCGGAGCAGGATGAATGAAGACGTGGCTCTGGGAAGACAGTCATTCATATTGGTTTCCGTAGCTCATGGTAAGGTGTGACTTTTGTGTATTGATTTATTTATTTATTGAGTGATACGGTTTTGAAATCCTTTGAAAGGCCCGGCAGGAGCTGGTTTGTATATGCAGAGGTTCCTCAAGTGGTGGTGGACAGAAGAAGCAGCAAGATGGGAGACAGGGATGGCTAGGGATCCTGTCTAGGGATGGCTTTTTAGTAGAGATCTGAGTCAGCCTAGCAGCCGGGCAGATGCCTGGGGTAGCCTGGGGCTGGTTCTACTTTGGAGATATATTAGATTTGAGGATTGGTTGTACGTGGATGGGAGCAAATAAGAAAAATGACTTCAAATTGGTGTTCATTTCTGTCTGCTTGCTGCTTTTCTAACAAAGCAGAAAGGATGGAGAATCCATCCATGGAGATGAAGAACATGTTGGATGGAGTGGGGATGGTTTGTGGAAGTCTCACATAAACTTTAATCTCATCAAGGTTGTGCTAAATTGTATTTCCTCCTCCATCTCTTCCATCCCCCTTTCCTTGCTCAGCTTTTCTCTATAGTGGATAAAAGAGATTTTCTTGATTCATGGGCCTTCAGTGCCTAAGGAGTAAATTTCCCGTCCATCACCAGTCTCTGAATATAGAGACATTCAATGGACAGTATATGTTTCAAGAGTAGATGTTGCTGAAGCTTCAAGAACAAGGAGCTGAAGCTAAAAAGGTAAAGAAAATAGATGTCATTTTCACAGTTTATACCAGAAATAAAGCATTAACTTCTGATTCAATTCTGCTTTTTAAGATGTGTTTGTGTGTGTGTGTGTGTGTGTGTGCAAGTGCACACCTGCACAGATAAGCATGCAGAGGATGGCAGAGGCCTAAAACTGAAGTTGTGAGCTGTCTGACATGGGTACTGGGTTCTTTGAAGGAGCCGTAAGCACTCTTAACTGTTAAACTGCCTTCCCAGCCCCTCAATTCTTTTTAAACCTGTTACAATTGCAGAAACAATGAACACATTTTCTTCCCTGTCAGGGATGCAAACCTGAAGGTCCTGAGGTGAGATGCAGACATCTTCCTTCTGCTTTCTCCTGAGACAGATGACCTTAGCCAGACAGTATCCTGCAGGTCAGCAGAATCCCTCCTGGAGGTGTGACTTGGCGAGAGACCAAGCACTGTGGTCTAGCCATAATTTCATTTTGATTTTAAGAACTTCAGTTGGGCCAAATGAATACCTTGCTCCATTAAGAATGATCTTAGGTAATGGATCTGCTCATTGTTTTAGACATTCATCTCTGTAAAGACTTCAGATAATGCCTTTTTGCAATTAATATCCATGTTAGTGCCCGCCTTTTGCAAACTAAGACAGGTCATTTGGTCTTCACGGGGCCATGTCCTAGTGCACCCGTGTAAGACTGTTCGTGCCCATCATTCAACATACCCACCAAAGTAGGGCAAGGACTTAGAGGTCGGCAATATTCTGGGATGATACAGCCACACTTGTCATCACTTAATGGCTCACCTGCTGGACTCTGATTTCCATGATCCTGGTAGGCTGGGATTCCCATCCAGGGGCAATGGCTGAACTGGATAATCTGACATGCGCCAACACCATGGCCCCAGAGACTCAATGGAGCCAGCCGCCCCTCTGAACATGTCAGCTTCAGCCCCTACACCTCTCCTCAGGAGCTGGCTCTCAACACACATTGGAGATAGACCAGGGAGAACAGAGCGCCAAAGACACATGTGTGACTCTATCAGCCTGTTCTCCTCTTATTTGACCTAAATTCTTCTCTTACAAGATTCCATTTTGGAGGCCAAGTGGTGGTGGCACATGCCTTTAATCTCAGCACTTGGAAGGCAGAGACAAGTGAATCTCTCAGTCAAGACCAGCCTGGTCTACAGAGAGAGTTCCAGGACAGCCGGGGCTACACAGAGAAACTCTGTTTCAAAAAAACAAAAACAACAACAAAAATCCATCTTGGAAGTGAGTGAAGAGAAGAAAGGTATATTAGGTAAGGCCCCTGCTCATCCTCGAGAAACAGCCTGTCATAAGATGAGCTAATTATTATAAAGAGAATAAGCTCCCTGCCTGTACCAAACCTCTCACACAACTGACCAACCACTCTCCTTTCTTGATACCAAGCCAATATTGTTCTTTTACTAAAATCAGCCAAGGCCAAGTCCCACACAACATAGATTATCCCTGTAGCCCCGAGTTGCTGACAATGTTGAGACCTCTAGTATTAATTTGCCACATTTACATGGCCTTGACCATTCCATCCCTCAAAAACCACAGCAAAGACTGTATCCCAGGCTCTCCCCCATCTCTTCCAGTCACGAGCCCATGTGGCCCTGCATGGGACACCATGCCCTCTACCCTTGGAACATGTAAGTAATGATTTAAATAAAAGCCAGGAGTATTTAAAATAAGAAATAATAAGGATTTTTCAAAAGAGGTTACCTTTTTTTTTTCTAATGAGACAAGGTCTCAAGGGGCCTTTGGCTCCTCCTACCTCTGCCTCCCACATCTTGGATTGCAAGCACGAGCCACCACGCCTATTTTATGAGATGCTGAGGATTAAACCCTAGGCTTTGTGCATGCTAGACAAGCACTCTACCAATTCCACTGATCTGTGCCCCCAGCCCCCAGGGAGATTACTTTAAGTAGGAGACAGCATGGTGCTCTTAACCTTCAAGTTATAATTTACCTTGGTTTACAAAAACTTTTCCCAGGTAAGGAAGGCTTTCAGGAACCCCATCACACAGACACCAGGAAGCCAGTGAAAGCTGTGAAAGGGCTAAGATGACAACTGCTGCTTTGGAAGTGGCCATGGTGACAGTCTCCTCGTGACCTTTTTGATGAGCTTCTATGTACTTATCCCACCTTGTTCTTGCTGTCTCTTAAACAGAGCAGGCAGCACGAGCTTCGCAGATGAGAATTCATTGTCAATACAGTTCCGCACTTTCAAGTGTGACCTTGACCAGAACCTGTGGTTCTGAGTCCTTCTCTGTAAGTGGGAATAAAGTTAGAAGGCTGCTGCTCAGGGAAGATGTGTCCTGAGGTACCATACAGTCGGGAGATGACTCACTTGGAAAATGGCTTGCCATACACAGAGTTTAGAACCCCAGCACACAGATTAAAAGACCGAATGTGGCATGGTGCACCCGTAATCCCAGCACTAGGGAGCCAGAAGTAGGAGGATCCCTGGAGCGTGTTGGCCAAAGTGTCTAGCTGAATTGATGAACTCCAGAATCAGTAAGAGAGCTGAAATAAGAGGAAGAACAAACCCCTTTACCTGCTGAGCCATCTTGAGAGGATGGTTTATAAGGATAAGACAACTATTAAGCAATCCATTATTTCAAAAGTTATGGTGATTAATTGAAAGCGATGTCCTGTTTGGTGATAGACCACATATACAGTAGTGACCTTACAAGATCATAATGGAGATGAAAATTCCCTAATGCCAATATCTCAGAGCCATTCCATGAAACACATTTCTCATGTGGTGGAAGCAATGCTGGTGTAAACAAAGCTATGACGTCACAGGTTTTATACAAGCATGGCATACCCAATTAAGGACAATACCGATTACACAATAACAATGACTAAGTTACTAGTTTATGTATTTACTGGCCTATACCTTTTATTTTTAGTTTAAAGTATAATCCTTCTGCTACTATAAACATGGTCAAGAACACAAGGCTAGAGAGTTTATAGACCCTAAAGAAGAACCTGCTATTGTTATTTTAAGTATCAACCTGTCTTTTAAATACTTATCTTTGTCTCCATAAATCAGTGCAACTCTCAACACAAATCAACCACAGACAGCAGTTAATACGGAGACTCATGGTCAACCTGCAGATGATAAGTGGCTGTGGAATACTTGACCCCAAATAAGACATCAGCATCACACCTTGTCCACTCACATCTCGGGGGACATCCAGGAAGAGGGGGCAAAAAGACTGTAAGAGCCAAAGGTTGAGGAGGAGGAGTGCTGTGAAATCACATTCTGGGCACGTGACAGGACGCTCAGCTCATGAGCTCATAGCAGCTATCGTTGCCAGAATAAGACCTGCACAAGATCACGCCAGTCAACATGGCAGCATGGGCACTGTTAGCCGAGGAGTTATCGTTAGCTGAAGGACGCTGGAAGAGCAAGAGTCGGTTTTCTGGAGAGTGTTCCGTGTCATGTCAACCACACTCTGGTGACTAACATGCACGGGTAGATGGACAACACTGTGTTATAAAGGGCAGGGAGGCATGACGTTGGGAGAGGAGCAGGGAGCGTGACGAAAAGAGTCTGCAAGGAGTTGCAATGGGAAGGAAGGGATAGATGTGATAAAAATACGTATCTACCCCTTACTTCCCATATACATATGCAATGTATTTTGATCAAAATACATAGGTATCGTGTTCTCAATATATAAAGTAAAACTGTTTTGAGAAAAGATTACAGTAGGCTATGCAGTATCATTGACATGTCGTACACACTGAGCTTACTAATCCTTTAAAGATCATTTTCTCTTGTGCTTAATTCAGTTTTGTGATGTTGAGTTCACTGTGGCCTCCAGCCATACAGAATCCACTGCTACTTGTTAAGGTTATTTTTTTGTGTTTTCTTCTCAGTTTCTCTCTTAAACCGGCTCTCACACAAATAACTGAGACTCTTTCTATTTGTTTAATAATAACACAGCACGAGAACTGAGCAGTTGTTACGTTATTCTTAGCTAATTTGGCTTCCTCCCAGAGTACAGCCCAGAGGTACTGTGCTTTGTAGCTTCCCTTGCTCTAGCTCCTCTCCTGATGTGTCTTGGCCCTCTCCTGTGGCTGAATCTACTTCCTCCTCTCTCTCCTTCTCTCCTGGCTGGCAGAAAGTCCGGCCCTATTCTCTCCCCTGCTCAGAGATTAGCTGTAAACTGCTTTGCTGGCATATCAGGGGACAATTGTTTATACAATTGGGGAGCAGTGTTTACACAACATTGAGACCGGAGATTATTAGAACAAGAATTGCAACCAGATGTGGGGAATAAAAAAACCAGCATTTGAATTACACAATAACCTTATGCCTCACATCTATTATTACTGGTGAGAAGCCACATTGAGTGATTGACCTGAAAACAAGATTTAAAGTAAATAAGAACTGCAGAATGGAAAATCCATACTGGTTATTGTTCACTGGTCAGGTTTGCTCCATTTCACCATAGATACAAACATGAACAAGAAATAAGTGACAGGTGCCACTGAAGCATCTACTGCATAAAGGCAACAAGACCCTCTCTAGGGACATCTGCATCCACAGCAAAGGTAAAAGTTTTCTCCACACCAACCATAGCCTGTTGATGTTTAGAGTCTCCTCATCCTTAACAAGCCCTTTGGAGTCACATCCAAACTTCTTGAGGGTCCTCTTCCACGGGCCCTTCATAATTCACTTGAAGACAATACCTCAAACCCAAGCTGGTTTTTAGTTAGTTGTTAGTTAGCTATTGAGACAAGGTCTTGTTGTGTGGCCCTGGCTGGCCTAGAACTCATTGTGTAGATTGGTTGGCCTCCTGTCTCTGCACTTCTGAGTGCTGACAATACAGCCTTGTGCCACCATGGTGAGGTCAACCAGAATTCTTGATGAAGCTGTAGATGTTAGCGTCCATCCAGAATTGAATCCTTGTCTTCTTTAATGGTGGAACACCTGGACAAAAGGGCTCAGGGAGCAGGTTTTGATCTACTAGTTGGACCAGAGAGGCGGCGTTTGTAGAAAGAAATGGAATTTCTGTATGTGGATGTGCAGGTCTGTGTGTGTGTGTGTGTGTGCATGCATAGGCCAGAGGTTGAAGTTGTGTCTGCCTTGATCACTCTCCACCTTACTCTTTGAGGCACAGTCTCTCATTCAACACAGAGCGTGCTGATTTGCCTAGTCTAGTTAACCAGCTTGCTCTGGAGAGCCTGTCTTTACCTCCTGCTTACTCAGATTACAGATGGGCTTCACTGCCCACATTTACATGGATGATCCCAACACATGGGAAGCACTTTCCCTGTGACACCATCCCCCAGTCCCTGAGAAACAGGCTTTGACATGGATTCAGATCACCAACAGGAGCATGTGTGGGAACAGGAGATACTTTAAAAGTTGTATTTTACTCTAAAGAGCCCTTGACCATTTTGCTGGCAGAGCAATTGAGGAGGGCATCCTGGAAGAGGACCAGGGTTGTGGTGCTTCCGACTGCTCCTGTGGCACACTGGCCATGTGTGTCTACCTGATGCAGGACAGCCTGGCTTCTCACTGTGCCAGCTAACGAAGGGTTTGCATTCATACCTGCAGCATCACTCCTAGTCAGCTCTGCTGTCCTGTCCCTCAAGATCTTGAAACCTGGGAGTGACTTTGTCTCCTTGGGGTTAACAGTTCTCTTAGGCACCATTTTCAGAATATGGAGATTTCATCTAGATTAAAGATTTGCTCTGGTGAGTTTTCCTCCATGGCCAACTTATCTATAATTTTCAAAAAATTCTATGTCTGGCTTTACACCAGCACTGGTAGAGTCCACACTGACTTTCGCACCAGGTAATGAATATATAAGGATTCCTGAGTAGTTTAAAGCAGCCGTGGCTAGCTGTAAACTCAATATAGTTGCCAGGTCACACTCTTTCTTTAATATGAGAGGCAACTTTCTCTCTTGCTTTATCATGATGCTCAGAGATATGCGCTTGTGTTTTGTTTTGGGTTTTGAGGCAGGGTTTCTCTGTATAGCCTTGGCTGTCCTGGACTCACTTTGTAGACCAGGCTGTCCCCAAACTCACAGAGATCTGCCTGTCTCTGCCTCCCTGAGTGCTGGGATTACAGGCATGTAGCACTACACCTGGATTTGTGTTTTGTTTTTAGTCTAGGTCATTAAGAGTTTCTCCACACGCATTCTAGGTCCTTCTTAAACATTGGTCTTAGAGATAGCTCCCAAGGAATTTCCCATTGATTTCTTAGGCATGAGCAGGGGTGCTCGACCAAAAAGTTGGCAAGACAAGGGAGCCCCAGGAGAATAAAAGCAACCACCTTGAAAACCCACCGTTCAGGGTTCAGAAGAGACCTCTGCAGCCCCCAGCAAGCTCCTTTCGAGGCTGGAAGGGCGGCCTAGTATGAGCATGGTGACGCACATCTAACATCCAGCACTCAGAAGCAGGAGGTTGTGGAGTTCGAGGCCTGTGAGGGATGCAGGCTACACAGCAAGTTCCAGACCAGCCTGGGATACACAAAAGAAAAAAGAAAAGTATGTGGCTGGACCCCCCAATTCTACAAGCTTCTGTATCGGAGATGGCAGGATGGTTCAGCGGCTAGTTACACTTGCTACTGAGCATGAGAACCTGAGCTGGATTCCCAGGGCTCACAGGTGGAAGGGGAGAAGCCGCTCCTTTGATTTTTCCTCCTGTCCCCACCTGTGCACTGTGTGCTTGCCTGTACTCGATCTCCCACCTGCCCCTCCCCACCGGGCCTTGCAAAAAAAAAAAAATTAACTAAGATATAATAAAGAGAAAAAGAATGCTGTCTATTTACAGCCAAATTTACAGTGTAAACTGCAGTGAGCATGTTTCTGCAATGAGAGACAGAGCCTCAAGAAGAGCTTCGCGCCCGCCCGAGGGGACCCCAGAAGACCCTGGCAGTCGGGGTGATAGCTCCATGCACACTGAGCCTGAGGCCTTTCAGAAGGGCACATAAGGTGGAAGACAGAGACGCTGGTGATTCCGGTCCTTCATGGGCCTAACTTCATGTGTTTGATGATGTCTTATTTTTTGCTAAAAGACTTGGCAAAATGAAAAAAAAAAAAAAACCAAACCATAGAAGAACACTTGCAGAGAGCACAAAAATGTCTATTTTTGCACAGCTGAATGACGTGTTTAAGATAAGTACTATTAAAAATGTCAGAAAGTTTTCTTTAAAACTGAGGTAAATTTATCGTTAAAGAAAGAAAACCTTTTAAAAATAAACTTTAGCACAGAAAAGCCAGGCACGTGACATACATCTATATTGTCAGCGATTGGGAGGTAGAGGCAAGAGGATCATAAATTCAAGTTCATCCTTGGTTATGTTGTGAGTTCCAGGCCAGCCTGGGCTGCATAAAACCCAGTCTCAACAACAACAGTAAAATGTAGAGTAGCTCACGCGTACATGCTGATGGAGCTTGTGGTAGTGCCCAGGGCTCTGGTCCTCGCTTGCCACTCTCCAAGTTCTCCATGCTACACACCTGGAAATGACCTTTAAAAGCATACCATCACTTAGATATTCTATCCCGTGTGTTTGCTGGGCCTTTCCTATGTTCACATATACAAATACTTACCACTGTGCTCAGCTGCCTGCACCTTCCAGTACAATTGCCCGCTTCAAAGAGGAATAAGCAAGGCCCATGTGGCCAAGCTGAGCTGTTCGCCCCACTATCTGTGTTTGTACTTCCTCCGATGTTGATAATGTGAGGAGCCGGTCTAGTGATGCATTTCTCAAATTACACCCCCATCATTTAATGACATCTGACTGTGTATCACTTTAGCTTTCACAAATTAACTTAAACTATGCCAATAGTACAGTACAATAATACAACAGATGTGTAAAAACTTGCCATGTCCTAATTTTCCTAGAAGTGTTTATTACTCTCAATACTCTGGAAGGCCGTGTAATGTTCGTTGCATGTGTGTGGTGGGAGTCCCAATAGCAATATGCTATTTTATATCTCCCCAGTTGCTTAGGGGCATCATGTTGGCAGCTTGAGCTCAACAGCAGTGAACAGTAACTGTTGTCAAACCTGGGACCTCATTCATGCTAGGCACACAGTCATCCACTGAATTACACCCTGTTCGTGGTGAGCGTTTTCACACCAGGAGAGTGGGCAAACGCAATGGTGTGTGCTGGTTTTCCACGAAGCTGGTTGTTAGCTGTTTGCCAGCACTCCCTGGTATCACAGAACCCAAGATGTCTCCAGATAAAACTAAAGGATAGGTGTGAATTTCTCAGCCAAGGTAAGCAGCCAACACAAGGGTCCTATCAATGTCACCAGACCAGAAAACAGGATCTGCAGGACCCTCCTTCAAAATCATTGAGACTGTCAGTAGGCACTGGAGAGACGGGTCGGCAGCTAAAAGCTCCCGCTGCTCTTGCAGAGGCTCTGAGCTCAGCTTTCAGCACCCACGCTGCAGCTCACAGCCGTCTGTAACTCCAGGACCAGGTTGCTCAGCACCCTCTCTGCCCTCTGGCACGCACATGGCACTCACACATACATTCGGGCAAAACTACACACAGACATAAAAGTAAGTGATTCTGTCTAAAGTTAAAGCAAAAGGAACACTGAGGAACAGCAGAGCACTGAAGCATGTGTGACCCGTTCTAACGGCGGGGACTCGGGGCTGTGCAAGCCTCCGCCGGTGATGACAGCCCTACAGCACCCAAAGCCAAACTAGAAAAGCGAGGCCCTCAGGCTGCCACTGCTGCCGTCAGCCTTGCAGCATCTGGACTGAAAGTGTGTCTTTAGGAAGGGTCTGCATAATACAAGCGAGGCCTTGAATTCAACTCAGTGAAACAGACACACAAACACACGCATTCATACACACATATGCTCATACACTCACACACACTCACATACATGCTCATACACGTAGACTCACGCACACACTCACACATACACCACACACACATACACACTAACACACTGACACTCTCACATACACTCACATATACAGTCACGAGCGCACACACACATTGCTGCAGTCTCCTCTGACATTCCATGGACACCCTTCACTGGAAACAACTCAAACTCTCTGCCTCCTCTGCTCAGAACTCCTCCAGGTCTTTGTCACCCACAAACATGGATGTTTGAGTCTAGCCTCAGGTCACCCTGAGGAAGGCGTCTGCAAACGTGGCACCCACATGACATGAGGCCCAGGCCTCAGAGCAGAATCTGTAGGCAGGCCAGGTGCACGGAGCACAGGACATGGTCAGCTGAGCTGGCTGCAGAGGAGGCTGGGAAATAAGCATTTGCTACCCTTGGCTCCTAGTATTTTTCACAAAGCAGAAATGACGCCATCCCAGGGTAAACTGCCCTCATTCTCCAGATCCCCAAATGCGTACCTCGTCCTCCTCTCTGCCTCTGCTTCCTGTCTCGAAAGAAGTCGCTTCCTATTCTTTTGACAAATAGGTGGCCCTCCTGTCCTGCCTTCTCCCAGCTTTTATGTGCTTGGCTTAAATTGTGCTCCTTCTTGAATTTCATACTTTTTTTTTCCTCTCTGATATTCCTTGGATCTAGGTGCTCCCCAGCTCATGCATTTTTTTTTGAGACTTGGCTTATGAAAATGTGTAAAGGCTTATGTTCCATACATCCAAACGGTCAGTAGCTCAAGTCAAGATAAGCCTTAAAATAAAATGAGTTCCAGTCCCTTACCTTGACAAAGTTACCAGAGCTCATGTCACCAGAGACCAAATCATAAAAGAGAGGCATGCTATACCAATGCCAGATCTCAAGTGACACGGCGCCTATGGGTTGTAAAAATTGTTTTTTTATACTTTTATTTTGAAATATAATACTTATTCCCCTAGACCAGAGATTCTCAACCTGTGAGTCATGACCCATTGTGGACTTGACCATCTTTCATGGGGGTCACATATAAAATATCCTGCATATCAAATATTTACATTATAATCATAACAGTAGCAAATTTTCAGTTATGAAGTTGCAACGAAAATAATTGCATGATTGGGGTTCACCACAAATGAGGAATTGTATTAAAGGGTTGTAGCATTAGGAAGTTTGAGAGCCACTGTCCTAGACACACCTGTAATGTTAGTTAATTGTGCCAGAGATGTTCTTTGTTAAGAAGGTTCAACCCAGGACTGCAGCCACCATGCCTCTGCACTCCCAGCCCCCAGGGTAGCAGAATGATTCAGTCTTCCTTTGGATTATACACCACCGTCAGGTTAAAGGTCACAGGGTGCCATTTTGTAAATGTCTATTTTATGAATGAGGCAAGGGTGGCTTCTGCTGATTTCTTCCCAGCAGCTTGAGACCCATTGGTCAAAAGCCTGTTGGCACCAAACCAAAACACATACACGTTCATTGTTTTCAGCATTTCCCAGATAAATGGGGTCTTGGCCATTTGCCTCTGCCTGCTTTGTGTGCCCTGAGACACTCACCCAATGCCTGCTAACCACAGCTACAATGACCCCTGTCCATCTAGAAGAAACCAAGCCACTGTTGCCCTCAGTCTGTAGCCCAATCACGAACTGATTCATGTCTCCTGGACACACAGCCTCCTCTCACATCTCCACTTCCTTGGGAATCGCTTCACTTCTGGTGGTCCCCATACTGTGTCCTCTGAAGAGTCTCTTCTGGGAGGCCATTAGCTAATCCCCACATCCTCAGTGTGCCCTGCACACCCCTCACCAGGGGTGTCTGGTGCTTCCTCCTGGTTGGGCTGAAGGCATGTCTCTTCGGCAACAATATCCCAGGAGAGGCCTTATGGAATGCAGCTAGGGGAAAGCGATGTTGATCTATCCCCTTGCTGGTGGTATGAACGCCCATCATTTGATGGCAATGATGCCCCACTGTATAGATATTTCCCCCTTTGGTAATTAGTAATTACTCAATATGAAGATCCTTAGAAACTTTGTAAGTTAACTTCTTCTTCACTCTTCTTTTATGCACTATTTGTAGTATCATTGGCAATTCTCACAGAATAATCATTATGATGGATGCCATATTATTATTTTTTTCTACTTCCACATCCCTATGTTTTCATTACTTCCTGTTCTACTGTGACAGCAAGTTTTCTTTTCATCTACTTATTTGTTCATCTTGCAGTTTCTCTAGTTGCACAAACGTAGGCAAACTCTCATCTGTGGGCCAAATTTGTTTTGTTTTGCCTGTTTTGTGAATAAAGTTTTATTAGAACACAGCCACTCATTGATTTTGATAATGTCTAGGGCTACCACTGTGGAACAGAATAACTGTGATGGAGACTGTCCAGCTTTTAAAAACTAAAATATTTATCATCTAGTCCTTTATGGGAAATGCCAATCCCTGATTGATGTATTTTTATTTTATCGGTCATTATTTATTTTGATTTCCAAGTTGTCCTAGATTTGGTGAGTTGGACCCTTTGTATCTGGCTTCAGTGCCTTTTACCATGTTTCCACTGCTTTTTAATTCCTCTCTTACCCTCAGGTACAATGAGATATTCTTGTTTATTTCTTACTCTCCTTGTCTTTGTTATGACTCACATATTTCTCCAAGGAGCTATTTCTTCCTTTCAGCTTTTGCAGGGACAGAGGTAGGAGCTAAGTTACACAATGTCACCCTCACTAGTTTTAGAAGGTTCCCCTAGACACTAAGGACCTCAAGACTCAGGCCAAACTGGGATTCATGGTTTTGGCACTAAAAAGAAATTCAGGAATAGACAGTTTATGAAGCAGAGTGTCACATCCACCTCAACCAGCAAGGAAAGAAACGGCACACGAGCTCTTCTTCAAGCAGTTTATTCAGGAGTTTTGAACAATCTTCTTCCCCGAGGAGAGCCCGGCCCAGGAATAAGTACCCCTGAGCCAGCCAACCCCGGGTAGCCACGTGGGAAGTGCGGATAGGTACACGCAAGAGAAGGCGGATCCTCAGACACAGCACAGCCAAATAAGGAGTTGTTTATCACAAGAGCACTTGCAGTCGGGATGGCGGAAGGCAGAAACTGGCGCCATCTTTAAGGCGCGGCACACGCAGCTCTCCACAGCAGAGTAGAGGTTTGTTTGTTTGTTTGTTTTCATCATATTCATCTTTTAAGATAAAGAGGAGAGACACTCATAAAATGAGACATACTGGACTGGGCGAGTAGAGGTTTCACATCGGGTTGGTCACTGGAAGATGGCACCAGTAAATTGGAACAGGGAAAACCACCCAGCCTCCTTCAGGAAAGCAGTGCAAACGACACATTAAGGTTTTGTTTTAGGTGGAAAGTCTTCACTGTTGGGAAGGAGACAGAAGAAGAGAGTGAAGATGGCCTTCCCCATACCATGTGCCTTTTTCTGTTTTGTGTTGCTAGAACAGTGCCAGAGACTGGGTCATCCTCACGGAAGGAAAAGGACTGGCCCAGTAGTGCCGAATCAACATACCGATAAAGGTCCACTTGTGTCAAGATGAGCTGGGAGGGCTAAAGCAGGAGAGCCACAAAAAGCATAGGAAACATCCTTTTATGAACAGCCCGTTGCTGTGATAATGATCCGCTTTCGTGATAATGACATCTCCACAGCCAGACCAAAGTCCCCCTTCTTTTTGGTAAAACCAAACCAAAAAAAAAAAAAAAAACAAAACACAAAAACAAAAAACCAAAGTTTGAGACACGGTGTCTTACCCTGGCTGGCCTGGAACTCATTATGTAGACCAAGCTGGCCTTGAACTTACAGAAATCCATCTTCTTAGCCTTCCTAGTGCTATCATTAAAGGTGTGTGCCACACCAATTTATCCTAAACGTCCCAATTTTTGATATTTCAACAATGACAATTAAATTTCAAAATCAATTTGGAAGGAGATGAATACTAAATGCTCATATACCCATAAATAGATTAAAAACTTGCTAAGATTAAAAAAGAAAACGTTAACAGACTTTTATATTCGTTTCTGTTAACTCACTTGAAAATAAGCTGTGGTTATCATAACGTTTTATCCCTCTGTCTCCTCAGATATTCTACAGTTGATATACCATTACCAAACCTCTCAGAATATGAATCATTTCAAGAATTTTAAAAAATGTTTTAAATGTTCTAAAATTTCTGTTCCTGTGATAAAGCACTAATCGAAAACTACTTAGGGGAGGTCTGTTTTAGCTCACAGGTTGCATTTCATCCCTGAGGGAAGCCAAGGTGGAAACTTGAAGTAGAAGCCATGAGGAAGAGAGGAATACTACCAGCTGGCTTGCTCGCTGACCCATCCTTAGCTGGCTTTCTCTCATGGCCAGGACCACCTGCCCAGAGAATGGTGCTGTCTCCTGGGAACCAGACCCTCCTACATTAATTAATAACCGGTCCATCCGATCCAGGGTTCTCATTAAAGGCTTTCCTCACAGATGACCCAGGGTTCCTAGAAGATCAAAAAACAAGCTTCAGAATATGATGTCGAATGTCACAACTCAGAGATAAGTCATCTCAAAACCACCCCCTCCAAAAGAAGACAATTCAGTGATGTTAAATATTGTCATATCGTCATGTACCAGATCTTCAGAACTTTCCCACCATGTACAACCAAGGCAACACCTTCCCATCCCCCTAATTAATTTTCATGTAATACTATTATATAACGTGAAAGTAACATTCCAGTTTTCCCAAATTATCCCTCCCCTTCAATCAAGCAAGCTATTCTGAGCTGTGGTCCCAGCCTTCTCTTTCTCTTTGTCACTCTGTCACCATATTTTCTGCACTCACTTGGTTCTTATTGGTGCTATCATTCTCAACGTGCTGTTGGAGCAGTTGACCTGTGGGAGCCCCTTCAAGCTTGTTTTTCCATGTGACACGTCAGTCTTTCAGCATTTCATTATTTTTTAACCCAACAGAATTGTCCAGGCTGCATTAGCACTTTTTCTGTCTGCAGCATGGACTCTGGCATTTCCGAGAACACTGATTTCTTTAATGGGAAATGGGATGCAGTTGCCAGGCTAGGTACTCTGACGGGCTCGTTTCTAGTCAAGGACACCCTTGTTTCTAGCCACTATCGGTGAGCAGACAAGGAAACATCCACACTCCCTCACACACACACACACATTTATGCTGATCCTCCCCTCTGTTCAAACCCAGCAGCTCAGGGTTCCTCTAGCATCTCCTCATACTCTGTTTCCATCTCCCTCTTCACCCATTGTGGAAGTCCTGGCTCACAAAAAAATATTAATGTGTTCATTAATTCCATCTATTTGATAATACACACAAGACTGTTTAGAATTTCATTATCAGCTCCACTGTTAACCACAACCCTACTGTTAAATCCAGAGCTTTTTCGTCACCTTAGAATATACTCCACTGAGAATATACATTTGAAATTTTGTGCTAAAATATTATCTGCACCTTGTTTTTCTCATGTTATAAATTTGTTTTTCCCTCCCATGGTCCCTTCCCCTTGGATATTCAAGACAAAATCTTGCCACACCATTCAGGCTGCTTGAATTTGTGGGTGATGTTCCTGTCTCTGCCTCTGAGGTACCAGGAAGTTCTAAGTGCATGCCACCATGTCTGGCTTCTAGCTATCAATATGCATTAATAACATATCAGTATACAAATTTTTACCCCTGGTTTATTTAACTTGATTCTTCAGTTTGTAAAACAGAACACTCAAGAGTCAAAACAACAGGAAAAAAAAGCAAGTGTGTTCAGTGAAATCTAAATCTCATTCTTATTCCTTTCACCCTATTTGCTCCTGTACTGTCAATGGTGTGTGTGTATATTTGCATGTGACTGGAGGTCAGATATTTACATTAGATGTCTCCGCTATCCTGATGTACCTTATCTTTTAGGACAGGATCTCTCATTGAATCCGGAGTTTAACAATTAGGTTAGGCTACCTGGCCAGAGAGGTCCCAAGAGACCCTGGTCTCTGGTCCACACAGCACTAGGGTTACAGCCCTGGGCTTTTCACCTGGGGCCCAAAGACCCAAACTTAGCTCCTTATGCGGCAGTCACTTACTGACTGAGCCAGCTCAATGGGACAGTTTTTGATAGTTTCCGGATAATCCAGCCATGTTTACTTTTGAAAAATCCTCTTGTTTCCACCCTGCTGGACAAGCCTTGGACCCCTCCCCAGGAGCCACAGCAGTATGGGCATCTCCTCTATGAGCTGGCTGTGGTGATTTGGATAGGCATGGCACCCATAAACTTAAGTGCTTGAATGCTTGGCCCCTAGGGAGTGGCACTATCAGGAGGTGTGGCCTTGCTGGAGGAAGTGTGTGACGTGGGGGCCCTTGAGGTCTCCTGTGCTCAAGCCACACCCAGAGGGACACACAATCTCCTGCCTTGTGTGGATCAAGATGTGGATCAGCTCCTTCTCCAGCACCATGTCTGCCTGCATGCTGCTATGTTTCCTGCCATGATGACAATGGACTAAACCTCTGTGATCGGGCCCCAATTAAATGTTTTCTTTTCTAAGAGCTGCCATGACCATGGTGTCTCTTCACAGCAATCAAACCCTAACTAAGCCCCCAGCAGAAGGATGCTAATCAGTTGTGTGGGCTCTGCAGGCTCAGTCCCCTCCTCTGCAATAAGGGATTGGCAAGACCACACTTGTGGAGATTAGATAATTGAGAAGTGACTTTGCTGTGCCTGGGCCAGAAACTGTGCTGACCCTATTGCCAGTCACTGTGTCTCAAGTTCTGAGGACAGCAGACCAGGCAGCCCCAGGGGCCTCCCCACTGGAATTCACTGACTCCTCACTGCAGCTCACCAGAATTTCACTTCACAGTTGAAGACTAAGGTAAGCAAGAAATTGAGTGAGCGTGTGGAACGAGGCCTCATGGCTGCGGAGGCCAGGCTCCCACTCCGCTGTGTGGTACCGACTCATGTCGGGCCGCGGGCAGCAGCAACCTGACATCTCAGATCCGCTTTCTTTATTAACACGGAACCCAGGAAGTGAGCCGGCAGACCTACAGAATGATCTCTGCACAATGTGGGAGCCAGCAGGAGCTGTGAAAAACAATCCACACCTCTCTGGTATGACAGAACTTCCTCGTCTCGCTGTGATTATCTCTAATAATAAAGCACAACCCACTCTCATTTCACAGCTCAAAATGTAAGCTTTTTCAAGAGGAGCCGGCTGAAACACCCAGCAACTTACCCAACTGAAATATTACTACAAGCCTTCACAGGAACGTCAACAAAATGTTGATGGTGGCCACTTAAAAATATTGGAAGGAACAAAACATCCTTGTAGAATTCTAAGAAAAGCATAATACACTTCTGTATAGTGTGCAGTACTTGAACAAGAATGAAACAGATTTTAGCAAGGATGGAAAAATCCCATGTGTAATTGTGAGGAAAAGTGCACTGTGCAGAACTAAGTCAAGTGGCCTCTACCGTGGCAGAAGAACGCCTCGTAGAAGCACAGAGGGAAAGCTAGCGGAATGGCTAACAAGCTCTAAGCGGTGTAAAGAAGGAACTGGATGAGTTTTTGGCTTCCAAAATTACAGCAGGTTGTTTAAATTATTTATAAGCACTAATTTGCTTTTGAAATCATAAGCAAACAATATATTGTTTCAGCAGGCAGAGGAGACAGGGTCTGTCAGAGACAGAGCAGAGAGGATGCTGCCTGAAGCATGGCTCCGCTCCCCACGCCCCTCCACTGCTGCCCAGGGTTCCTAGCAGCAGAATTTTATGGCTGGCTGGCTCAACAATGCAGCCTCCTGCCAACAGGACATTGGCAAGCAGGGGCATTAGAAATCTTCCTTGAGAGAATTTTAACAAAAGCGTAATCGGCATTACCACTGGGAACGATAGCCAAAGGGGAAAATCCATAAAAATTCCCATCCCCCAAGTCTATCCATGGTAGAAAAAGATGCAACCATTAAGGCAGTGAAAGGAATTAGGATCATTATGAAATCAAACTGGCTTGGCTGCAGAGAAAATGAGAACCCGGTAAGTGCAATCCATCTTCAGAGAACTCCCTTCCCATCAGGCCCAGGGACCTACTGGGCCATAAAAGCAGCAGAGATAAGATAAATAATCACTAGGAAGGCTGACATCTTTACAGTGATCCACAAATGTCGGAGTAATTCACATCCATTTTATGGCCCCCTGCACTTGTCTGCCCTTTCCAGAAATGTGGGGACACAGGATTTTCAGATGAGGACACTGGTGAGTGAAACGGCAGGGGCAGGGGCAGGCGCGCGCGCCCACTACCACAGAAGGTGCACAGAAGGTGCAGTTACACCCAGTCGTGACAACAGGTCTCTTGCTGAAAGGTAGATAAACAATATCTGCATTAGAGGGCCAGAAGACTGATGCGGAAACTGATGAGGGAAACTGAGGGTGCAGAGGACCACATATCAGGAGAGCAACTCAACAGTTGCCTTTCCTCCGATGCCAGGCGCCGGCTCTGAGGAGATCTGAGTGTGGGTTCCAGAAGAGCTCCGTCCATATCACAGTATCCTAATCACTGTCAGGTCAAGTTTCCTGAAACTATGGCCTATGGTCCTGTTTTCTTCATTTGGTAATTTAGAGGGTTTTTCAGACTTTAAAAATAACGAATGACCTCTTTGTTTTATGTCTGTATTTGGATTTACAAAATCAGAGAGTATCAATTCATTTTTTTCCCTTTAAACATTGTGTAAATGTATACACAAGGATTTTAGCTTTGTTGGAAATACAAAATACTATTAAAAAATAAGACACTGCTTAAATAAAGTATAATACCTTCAAATATGAAGCTAGGTAACATGAATCTATTAAAAAATATGGACACAAATCTATAGAAATTATTTTAGAACCATTTCCAAGATACATTGTTTTATTTACACACACACATATACATACATACATATATATATATATACATATATATATATATATAGAGAGAGAGAGAGAGAGAGAGAGCTGGGTCCAGGTCAATCTTTGCTGCAGACTAAGATGATGTATCAAACAGCAAGTTACAGAGGGAGAGAGGAAGGTTGGAAGAGGGGGCAGAGAGAGAATTGCCACAGTACCCTCTAATATATGAATACACTCATTTAAGTACGTAGGCACAGACACCAGCCTGTAAGAGTATGTTCTTAGAAGGAAGAGAATTAGATCTTTTTGGGTTGCCCTGATAGAGAGATAAAATTTTCATTATGTATTCTTTAGAACTGGTGGAATTTTCACACTTTATAGTATCATCCCTTGACTTTTTTTTAATGTTTAAACTTTTTAGCTTTACTTGTGACCAACCCAGCTCAGTTAATAGATTTATTCTAAAAAAGAAAAACATTTACAAAAAGCAATTTGAATATTCTAATAACTTTAGCCCCAAGCCAGGTGCATATGCCTTTCATCCCAGTACTCAGGAGGCAGGAGAGTCTAGTAGTGACCTCCAGGAGCACCAGTACTACATAGAGAAACCCCATTTTAAAAAACAAACAAACAAAACCCTCAAACAAACCAAAAACTAAAACCCAAAAACCACCTATCCCAATGCCATAATCATGGTATGTAATCACCTCTGATCACATTTTAATGAACTTAAGACTTTGGTTTGCCCATCCCCAAAGCAGAGATGATTAGATCACCATTATGAAAGACTGGAGCATAACATTTGCACAACTTGTTCATAAATCACCCAGAGTGATGGAGATGGAGTTTGGCAGGGGCAGCTCCCTCCTGGGTATCTGTAAACTGAGTTCAGCTGCAGAAGGCAATGGGTCTCTCTGTACTTCTTCATCCTTAGATCATTCAGGTTGAACTGGACTTGACTTACAGTGATCAATTATGTCTTTCGGTATTACAGGACTTAATTTATTATCAGATCCCTATGGACAAAGTTTGAGCATTAAATATTCTTGTGGTAGCAGTCAAATTTATAATCTGCTTGTCAGTTTAGTTCACTGAGTGGTCATTCTTCTGCCTCTACAGTCACTTCAGAAACAGTAATACATATCTTAAACTTAACGATGATGCAAACCACTTTATGTGTTTTATCAAATCAGGCTCCATTTAGAGCCATGTTGGGGAAGCAAACAGATGTTGATGTCTGTTTTATAGGTGGCTGTACTTAGGTCACCTAACCAGGAGTTAGAGAGCTAACATTTGAAGCTAAGTCTCCATTATTCCATTCCACTAGTTACATATGTTCTACAATGTTTATGTGAAAGTTCAGAAAAAGGTGTGCTTGTGTGTAAGTGTATTTTGTTGAATGAGAGTAATGTGTCACTTTTGTAACTTCTGTATTTCCTGAGTGATATTCACAGAGATACTGTGTCATCTGCAGTTTTAACCTACCTTGACAGCTAGAACTTCTGAATTCCTGTGGCTAGCCAGTGTGTGTTCTCATGTGATCGGGACCATTCATTTTCATAGTCTCATTTATGACTCATGGTTTTGTGTGGGTGCTGAATAGCAAAATCCAAAGAAAGAGGAACAGGAAAAGATTTCTTTCTATATTTAAATATAAATAATAGAAAGAGGCTGAGCTAAGTTATAAATATCAGAAGCAAAATGTTCTCTGTAAAAATCCATGCAATAGCATCACCACAGCCTGAGAAATGTCACTACTTAAACTCTGGTTTGGAAACCCTGATCATTGTAAAAAAATATATGCCTTTTGATTGTTGTTATTACATAGAATCATTTTCCTGAACTTTCCCAGGCTTGTAAATATAATAGCTGGTTTTATACATTTCAGGAATTCTGTATGTGTTGTTTTTACTATGTGTCCTATGTTAGGGGCAGCATACCAATCATGTGGTGTGCTCTCACAGCAGGTGTGCACACACACACACACACACACACACACACACACTGATTATCATACAGTGAACAGTTCTTAGAATGACATGAAAAATATTGTTCAAATTATCCTCCTGATTAATCCTTCACACACTCGTTGATAAAGACGTTAAATGGCAGGCACAAGACTAGAATCTGGAAAATTTGACAACATCCATGGAATTGTTGCAATTTCACTGCAGTCGTTTCAAATTTTAATGAAGTTAAGTCATCAAATTTCCTTTTAGGCACCATCCAAACTTGTTAGGAGGGGAAAAAAATAGCATAATCTGAGAGAGAAAATACCACACAATCTTATACAAGTGCTGAAACTATCTTCAAAGCCTGAAAAAAAAAAACTTGCTTACAGCAAAATGCTTCCCATCTCCTTTTGTTGAGTTCCAACTTGCAGAGTCATCTAGCTTTTAAAATGGCTTCTGAGCCATTGATGGGAGGTTTCTGAGTCAGAGAGAAACACCCTTATCCTTGGATATGATCCTTTTCAGAATGCGACACTTAGGGACCAAGTGCTTAGCTGTTTTCAATGTTTTAAAGTTTCTATACAATACAGTTAGGTGACAAAGACTCATTTGAAGACTGCACATGAATGAATCTATATATTGTACAGTCACATAAAATAGGATTGTCCTCTCTTCATAAAGGTGCTCTTGGAAGCACGTGTGTAGATCCTGTGTCCATGAGAAATGCAGTTGGTGTCAAGACAGAAAGTAAAAAGGCACCTGATGTGCCAACAGACATCTAGTTTTGTTACCTGTTTTTCAAGACCAGTTTATCAAACTAGAGCTAAATAAAAGCTAATCACCTTGTGTTTGGAAATGTTAGATCACTTTGAAGATTAACACTAACCAGTCTATTATTGATCATATGCATAATTTATATATGTCATTTTTATCCCAGAGGGTAAGAAAGCAGGCAACAGTGTGAAAACAAAAACAATCAGAGCCACAACATGCAAGAGGGCAGAACTACAAGCAAACACAAGTAAAAGAACACACAGGTGTTGACAGCTAGGTAACAGGGACACCAGCTGCTCCAGAGTTTCAAGGCACGACAGATTCCAAAAGTCAGACACACCAGACCTGAAGTTCAGAAGGCAGTTCAATATGAACAAAGGCCTGTGTGAACAGAGCAGGAACCACAAATCAGATTCTAAGGTAGACTTTCATATTCATTTCCCACTAGGATGGGAAATCTCAAGTCCATGCTGCTTTCACCACCATGTTGATTTACAACACCCAAATCAATTTGTTACCAGGATCTACTGAGTTATGAGTCACAGCTGCTCCCCCATAACCTTCTAAGCACAGTTCCTCCTCTTGGCTGGTGACAAATGAACAAATTTAATCATGTGTGGGCACAGGTGATGATGCTTAAAGGTCAAGAGAGAAGCACTCTACTGCCGCCTATGGCGGAACCGCAGTGCCTGATGCTTTGACTTGTAGAAGCCTGAAGAGGTTGCTATGGAGATGTGGTCATATAGCTGGGATGGTTGGAGTTCGTCATAGAACCTGTGTTTCAAAGTCCATGGAAAACAGAAAGGACTTTCCCTGGTGCTGGGTGTTTACAGGGCAGCTACATAACCTGTGTGATTGCACGTGGCTACCTCTGAGAGCCTGGGTGGAGAGGAAAGCGATACTGCTGGAGGCCTGGGCATTCCCATTTTGAAAGTGTGATGGGAGCTCCTGAGAATAGATATTAGGGGATGTTAGGGATGTAAGGTTTGCACATGCAGACCTTAGTCTCTAAGGACAGTTACATTCTTTTCATCTGTCACTGTGGCCGTTAGAGCAGGGCTCAGTCTGCAGATTTGGGCGAAGGGCAGGAGCTGAGATCAAATCGTGAAGATATATGAGAAGGGTGTTAGGGTTCCAGGGAGGCGGAACAAATCCGTTCTGCAGAAATCCAAACTGCTGAGGAGGCTTCCAAACAAGGCTAGAGGAGAGCTTAAGCATCAAACGTTAGGTGGGCGAAGGGCAGACAGAAGCAAGTGGATGGACCAAGACAGCATTTCTGAGAAAGATGCTGTGTCTGATCCAAGGACTGTCTCATCACAAGATACCTCGCTCATCTCGCTCAAGACTACTGCCTCAGCATGACGGAAAACGCTGCACTCCATCGCCAAAGGCAGATTCTGACATGGTGTGACTGGAGTATCTTTGATGTCAGGATATGTCACTTGCCCAAGGGAAAGCTTAACACAAAAAGGAAAACAAACTTGTTTTCATCCATTTCTATTAGAGCCCATAGGAGTTAAAGCTAGGTGCCTTCGGCATCTTCTGGGCCAGCCCTTCTGTTCATGAATGCAGCTGAAGTCCTGAGACTCAGGGAACACACTGAGGACAGCCCTGGGGCTGGAGTCTCATTCCCTGACCCCTGGTCTTTTTCTTCTTCCTCTTCCCCTTCTTCTTCTTCTTCATCGTCGTCGTCTTCTCCATTTTTTCCTATTTATATGTTTGTTTGTTTAATCACTTTACAGCCTGGTCCCAGCCCCTTCCTCTCCTCCCGGACCTCCCCTCATGCCCCAGTCCTCCCATTTCCCTCTCTCCTTCTTCTCAGAGAAGGGGAAGCCCCCAAGGGGTACCAACCCACCTCGGCACCTCAAGTCACAGTAGGACTAAGTTCATCCTCTTCCACTGAGGCCTGACAAGGCAGCCCAGCTAGGTGCAAGGGATTCAAAAGCAGGAAACACAGTCAGAGACAGTCCCTACTCCCATTGTCAGGGGACCATCATGATGACCAAGCTGCACATCTGCTACATATGTGTAGGAAACCCAGGCTCAGCCCATGCATGCTCTTTGGTTGGTGGCTCAGTCTCTGTGAGCCCCCGTGGGCCCAGGTTCCTTTACTCTGTAGGTCTTCTTGTTGTCCTTCACCCCTCTAGCTCCCTGTCTTTCTCACTCTTCCACAGATCGCCCCAAGCTCAGCCTATTGTTTCGCTGTGGGTCTCTGCATCTGTTTGCATCAGCTGCTGGATGAAGCCTCATGGAGGACAGTTATTCTATGCTCCTGTCTGCAAGCATAGCAGAGTATCATTGATAGTGGCATGGGTTGGCTCTCTCTCATGGAGTAGGTCGCAAGTTGGGCCAGGCATTGGCTTGCCGTTTGCTCAATCTCTGCTCCATCTTCATCCCTTCACTTCTTGTAGGTGAGACAAATTTTGGGTCAAAGGTTTTATGGGTGGGTTGCTGTCTCCCTCCTTCCACTGGAAGGTCCACCTGACTACAGGAGGTGATGACTTCAGGCTCCATATCCCTACTCGGCGTCTCAGCTAGGGTCACCCCTATAGACTCCTGGGAGCGTCTGCTGTCCCGGAGATGCCCCTCACCGATTTCTGTTCTCTGGAAGTCTTGCCCCACTCTACCCCACACTCTCCATGCCTGCTCCCCGCCCCCTTCCCAGCCAATTCACTGCTTCCATCTACTTCATTCAGATGTCTATTCTGTTTCACCTCTGAGTGAGATTCAAGCATCCTCCCTTGGGCCCTCCTTGGCTTCTTTGGGTCTGCGGATTGTAGCTTAGTTATCCTGTACTTTATGGCTAATGGTCCACTTAAAAGTGAGTACATACCATGCATGCCTTTCTGGGTCTCACTTCGGATGATCTTTTCTAATTCCATTTGCCTACAAATTTCATGATGTCCTGAGAGACCAAAAGATTAAAAAAAAAATCAGTGACTATTATTTTAAAGTTTAAAGCCTGAATGAAGTCTAGCTCAGTGGAGACATGTCCGGTAATGCCCTACATTCTTTCCTGCCCACTAGAGATAAAGTTGCTAGGAAATTGGCCCATCCCCCTAGAGAGGGATACAAGATCATTAATGGTTTGAGGACATTCCTATAGCCAATCAATTCAAAATGCAGCATCCCTTTTGCATTTTGACCAATAGATGCTTGCCAGGCAGGAATCCCCCTGCTTTGGACATGCTGGGAGGGACTGGAATCTTTAAATCACCCAACTAACCTGGGCACAAAGCTCTCACTGCTTTGGTGGTGGGGGTGTGAGCCCAAGCTGCAGCTTGTAATAATTTGTAATTTAAAAACCTCATATATTTTTTAACGTTTTAAAATTTTTATTATTAGTTACATTTTATTAACTCTGTATCCCAGCTGTATCTCACTCCCTCATTCCCTCCCAATCCCACCCTCCCTCCCTCATCTACTCCCTGCCCCTTTCCAAGTCCACTGATAGGGGAGGACCTCCTCCCCTTTCATCTGACCCTGGTTTATCAGGTATCTTCAGGACTGGCTGCAAAGTCCTCCTCTGTGGCCTAGCAGGGCTGCTCCTCCTTTGCAGGGTGGGGAGGTCAAAGAGGCCATTGAGTTCATGTCAGAAGTAGTCCCTGTTCCCCTTACTAGGGTACCCACTTGGATACTGAGCTACCATGGACGACATCTGAGCAGAGGTTCTATGTTATATCCACAAATGGTCCTTAAACTTTATGTGTTTACAGTGGAGTCTATTTATTCCTGGTCTTTTGGGGTTCACAAACTGGGCACAACAGTCCTAGTTTTTAAAAGCTGAGTAGTATTGCACTGTGTAAATGTTCCACATTTTCTTTATCCATTCAGTTGAGGGGCATCTGGGTTGTTTCCGGTTTCTGGCTATTACGAATAAAGCTGCTACGAACATAGTTGAGCAAGTGTCCTTGTGGAGTGGTGGAGCATCTTTTGGATATAGACCCAGGAATTACATAGCTGGGTTTTGAGGTAGAGCTGTTCCTATTTCTCTGAGAAAACTCCAGATTGATTTCCACAGTGGTTGTACAAGTTTGCACTCCCACTAGCAATGAAGGCTTGTTCCCCTTGCTCTACAACCTCACCAGCATGTGCTATCACTTGAGTATTTTGGTCTTAGCTATTCTGATGGGTGTAAGTTAGTATCTCAGAGTCATTTTTATTTGCATTTCCCTGATGACTAAGGATGCTAACATTTCTTTAAGTGCTTCTCAGCCATTTGAGATACCTCAGTGTTGAGAATTCTCTATTTAGTTCTGTACCCCATTTTTAATTGGGTTCTTTTATTTGCTGGTGTTTAATTTCTTGAGTTCTTTATCTATTTTGGCTATTAGCTCTCTGACAGATGTAGGATTGGTGAAGATCTTTTTCCCATTCTGTATTCTGTCATTTTGTCTTATTGACAGTGTCCTTTGCCTTGCAGGAGCTTTTCAGTTTCATGAGGTCCCACTTATTATTGATCTTAGCAACTGAGCTGTTCAGAAAGTTGTCTCCTGTGTCAATGAGTTAAAAGCCATTCCTCCACTTTCTCTTCTGTTAGATTTAGTGCATCTGGTTTTATGTTGAGGTCTTTTATCCACCCAGACTATAGATCTATTTGCATTGTTCTGCATGCAGACATCCGTTTGTTGAAGATGCCTTTTTTCCCCCTGTACAGTTTTGGCTCCTTTGTAAAACAAACAAACAAAAAAACAAGTGTCTATAGGTGCATGAGTTTAATCCTGGGTCTTCAGTTTGATTCCATTGATCAATGTGTCTGTTTTTATGCTACTACCATGTGTTTTTTATTAGTATTGCTCTGTAGTACAGCCTGAAATCAGGAATGGTGATACCTCTAGGAGTTCTTTTATTGTACAGAATTGTTTTAGCTATCCTGAGTCTTTTATTTTTCCACATGAAATTGATGGTTGCTCTTTCATGGCCTGTAAGAATTGTGTTCAAATTTTGATGGTAATTGCATTGAAGCTGTAGATTGCTTTTGGTAAGATGGTCATTTTCACTATGTTAATCCTACTGATCCATGAGCATGGATCTTTCCATCTTCCAATACCTTCTTCAATTTCTTTTTTCAGAAAATTGAAATTCTTGTCATACAGGTCTTTCACTTGTTTGGTTAGATTAACCAAGATATTTCATATTATTTGTGGCTATTGTGAAGGTTGCTGTTTCCTTAATTTCTTTCTCAGCCCATTTGTCACTTATAAAAAGGAGGATTCTGATTTTTTTTAGTTAATTTCACTCATATATACTATCATATCATCTGTGAATAGCAATATTTCTATTTCTTCCTTTCCAATTTGTATCCCCTTGATATCCTTTAGTTGTGTTATTGCTCTAGCTAGAACTTCAAGTACTATACTGAATAGATATGGAGAGAGTGGGTAGCCTTTTCTTGCCCCTGATTTTAGTGGAATTGCTTTAAGTTTGTCTCCATGTAATTTGCTGTTGGCTATTGTCTTGCTGTACTTTGCCTTTATTTACATGTGTGCCTTATATCCCTGATCTCTCCAAGACTTTTAACATGAAGTGTTGTTGGATTTTGTCAAAGGCTTTTTCTAATGAGATCATCTAATGAGATGATCATGTAGTCTTTCCTTTCGGTTTGTTTATATGGTAGATTACATTGATGGATTTTCCTATGTTGAACCATTTCCGTGTTTCTGGGATGAAGCCTACTTGATAATGGTGGATGATGTTTTTGATCTGTTCTCAGATTTGGTTTGTGAGTATTTTATTGAGTATTTTTTCGTCAATGTTAATAAGGGAGATAAGTTTGAAACTTTCTTTGTTGAGTCTTTGTGTGGTTTAGGTACCAGGGTAACTGTGGCAAATGAGTTTGGCAACATTCCTTCTGTATCTATTTTGTGGAATAGTTTGAGGAGTATTGGCTTTAGCTCTTCTTTGAAAGTCTGATAGAATTCTGTGCTAAAACCATCTGGCCTAGTGTTGTTTGTTTGTTGGTTGGTTGGTTGAGAGACTTTTAATGACTTTCTATTTCTTTAGAGTTTATAGGTCTATTTAAATTGATTACCTGATCTTGATTTAACACTGGTAAATGTTAGCTATAAAAAATATCATCCATTTCATTTATATTTTCCAATTTTATGGAATACAGGTTTTGTTCTGTCTTCCTCTTCATTTCTGATTTTGTTGATTTAGATAATCTCCCTCTGCCTTTTGTTAGTTTGGCTAAGAGTTTGGCTAACAAGTTTCCATCTTGTTGATTTTCTTGAAGAATCAGCTTTTGGTTTTGTTGATTCTTTTGAATTGTTTTCTTTGTTTCTAATTTATTGATTTTTTTATTCCTAAGTTTTATTATTTCCTGCCATCTACTCCTCTTGTGTTTGCTTCTTTTTGTTTTAGAGCTTTTAGATGTACTTTTAAATTGCTAGTATGAGAATTCTCCATTATTTTTACAAAGTGCTATGAACTTTTCTCTTAGCACTGCTTTCATTGTGTCCCATAAATTTGGGTATGTTGTGCCTTCATTTTCATTGAATTCTAGAAAGTCTTTAATTTCTTTATTTCCTCCCCAACCCAGTGGTCATTGAGTAAAGAGTGTTTCGGTTTCTATGAGTTTGTAGGTTTTCTGTTGTTTATGTTGTTGTTGAAGTCCAGCTTTAATCTACAAAATACAAATATACAAAATATAAAATACCCTGATAAACTACAAGAAGTTATTTCAATTTTCTTGTATCTGTTGAGGCTTGCGTTGTGACAGAGTATGTGGTCAATTTTGGGAAAGGTCCCATGAGATGCTGAGAAGAAGGTATATTCTTTTGTGTTAGGGTGAAATGCTCTGCAGATATCTGTTAGGTCCATTTGATTCATAATGTTAGTTAGATTCTTTATTTCTTTGTTTAGTTTCTGTCTTGATGATCTGTCCATTGGTGAGAGTGGGGTGTTCAAGTCTCCTACTATTAATGTATGGGGTTTGAAATGTGATTTAAGCTTTGGTAATGTTTCCTTTACAAATGTGGGTACCCTTATATTTGGGGCAAAGATGTTCAGAACTGAGATTTCATCTTGGTGGATTTTTCCTTTGATGAGTATGAAGTGCCCTTCCACATCTCTTTTGATTAATTTTGATTGAAAGTCTATTTTGCTAAATATTACAATGGCCACTCCAGCTTGCTTCTTTGGTCTGTTTCCTTGGAAAACCTTTTCCCATCATTTGCTCTAAGATAATATCTGTCTTTGTTACCGAGGCATGTTTCTTGTGTGCAGAAGAATGATGGATCCTGTTTTCACATCCATTCTGTTAGCCTGTGTCTTTTTATTGGGCAACTGAGGCCATTGATGTTGAGAGATATTAGTGATCAATAATTGTTAATTCCTGTTATTTTGATGTTGGCAGTGTTAGTATGTGTGTGTGTTTGAGTGGTCTCCCTTTCTTTTGTTCTTGCTGGTGTGGAATTATTTATTTCTTGTGTTTTCTTGGATGTAGTTAACCTCTTTAGGTTGGAGTTTTTCTTCTAGTATTTTATGCAAGGCCAGATTTGGGAATAGATATTGTTTAAATTTTGTTTTGTCTTAGAATATATTGTTTTCTCCGTCTACATTGATTGACAGTTTTAATGGGTGTAATAAGCAAGGTTGGCATCTGTGGTCTCTTAGAGGCTGCAGAACATCTGTCCAGGCCCTTCTGGCTTTTAGAGTCTCTGTTGAGAAGTCAGACCAAATTCTGAGAGGTCTGCCTTTGTAACTTTGTTACTTGGCCTTTCTCCCTTGACGCTTTTAATATTCTTTCTTTGTTCTGTGGATTTAGTGTTTTGATTATTTGTCTCCAAGATTTGACATTAAAAACATAAATAACTTTAAAAGTCTCACAATCTTTACAAATTCAAGCACGTTAAAATTGCAGTTTCTGTAAAATGTCTAATCTCTCTAAAAATACAAAATCTCTTTTAAAAGTTCAAAGTCTTTTATCTTATGGGGTCCTGTAAAAATCAGTATTAAACAGCTTCTTCAAGAGGAAAGAATCAGGATATAGTCACAATCTAAACCAAACCAAACTTCAACAGTATAAATGTAACTCAATGTCCAGTTACCTGGGATTCACTCATGATCTTCTGGGCTTCTCCAGGAAGCCTGAGTCACTCCTCCAGCTCTGCCCTTTGCAGCACACACAGCTTGTCTTCTGGGCTCAGCCTGGTTCTACTCCACTGCTACTGCTACTATTCTTGGTGGCCATTCCATGGTGTTGGCATCTCCAAAACTGCTGGGGTCCCTTGCTGCAACTGAGCTTCACTTTCACCAATAGCCTCTCGTAGACTGTCTTCCTGGTGCCGAGGCTCAACTTCTCTGCATGACCCCTTTAGTCCTGGGCCTTCAACTGCCACTAAGGCTGCACCTTCACCAATGGCCTTTCCTGGCCTCAGAGTGCCAAGTCTCAGCTGCTCTCCATGACCCCCATGGCTTCAAACAACCTGGGTGACTCTCACATATTCCCAAATTCAGATGCCAACACAAGGTCCAACCTTGGCTGCCTCGGTGCTCTCAGGAAACACTCCCAGGAGATCTCACCTCAACAATGCTGGGCTCTTCTTAATCTCCACTGAAGTCTCCGCTCCAGCTGACCAGCATTAAGCATCCCAGCAAAGCAAAGGTTTCACTTTAGGTGTCTTATTAATCACAGCTGATTCTTAAGCCCCAGCTAACCAGAACCACAGAACCTTAAATCAAAATAGCCAATGGCCCTGAGAAGAGTCTTTAAAATTCTCTGTGAAACTTCACAAGACAGACCTCCATCTTCTGCACTGTCCTCAACTTTCTTATCTTCCAAGCTCCTCAAGAACATCCCACAGAGCTCTCAACACTCAGTGGCTTTCTAGCCCAAAGTTCCAAAGTCCTTCCACAATCCTCCCTAAAGCATGGTCAGGTGTGTCACAGTAATACCCCACCTCCAGAACCACTGGCCTTAGCTAGGGTTCTAATTGCTGCAGCAAAACATGACCAAAAAAAAGCAAGTTGGGAAGGAAAGGGTTTATTTGGCTTACACTTCCACAGAGCTGTTCATCATTGAAGAAAGCTAGGACAGGAACTCAAGCAGGGCAAGGACCTGGAGGCAGGAGGTGATGCAGAGGCCTCGGAGGGGCTCTCCTTGCTGCCTTTATTCCCATGGCTTGCTCTGCCTGTTCTTATAGAACCCAGGGCCACAGCCCAGGAATGGAACCACCCACAAGGGGCTGGGCTCTCCCCCATCAGTGAGATCTGATGGAGGCATTTCTCGATTAAGTTTCCCTCCTTTCAGATACCTCTAGTTTGAGTGTCAGGTTGACATAAGACTAGCCAACTGAACAACGTTTTCATTTATTTCTTGAGAATTTCATACAATGGATTTTGGTAATATTTATTCCCTTTCCTCAACTCCCCACCTACTAACTTCATTCTCTCTCGAGAGAGTCCAGTTTGTGTTGGTCAACTGCTCCTGGGCATGGGGCTTATCCTAGCAGGTGGTTCATACACCAAGTATCCCTCCGGGGAAAACTGACTTGTGTCACCCAACCTCAATCAAATGCCGACAGCTCCTCTGCTGGGGACTGGACCTTGTTCCCACCTCCCTTGCTCCGTGCTGTCTGGGTTGGGATTGTGCGGGCCTTGTGAGTGCTGTTACCACTGCCACGAGCTCATACACGCACCCGCCCTGTTGTGTCTGGAACACATTGTTTTTTCTTGGTGTCCACCACCTCTAGCGTTATTCTGCCCCCTCTTGAGCATAGATCTGAGCCTTGAGGGGACAGCAAAGCTCTCTTAAGAATGATAACGCCGCTGGGTGGTGGTGACACACACCTGTAATCCCAGCACGTGGGAGGCAGAGCCAGGCAGATCTCTGAGTTTGAGGCCAGCCTGGTCTACAGAGCTAGCTCCAGGACAGCCAGGGCTACACATAGAAACCCTGCCTTAGGAGAAAAAACAAACAAACGATAATAACAGTAGCCTTTAAGTACCCGAGTCACAGTATCTGGTCAGCAGAAAGTTCTGAGAGATAGTATTTGTTCATGATTCCTCCCTTCGCAGCCAAGGAGACTGAAGCTGGGGCAGTTAACTGTAGACTCCACGGGCCAGTTACATGGGGTCCTTTTACAAGCAGTTAGTCTTGGGACCAGCGAGAAGGTGAAGGTGAAAAAGTACTTGTTTCACAAATCTGGTGACGGGAGTTCGGTGCCTGGAGCCCACATTAAGGGGAAAAAAAATGAATTTGTGAGATTGTCCTCTGACTTTCACATGCATGCTGTGGCACACATGCCTCTACACACACACAATGGTAATAAATAAGAAACAACCTTGAGAGACTGAATTGGTTCTGCCTCTGCCTACCCTGCTGCAAACATCCTCCCAGCTCAGGCATCCGACACGTGAGAAGAAACTCCCTCAGCCAGATAGTAGCAAACTGCAACTGTGGCTTTGTGAGTGTCTGGACTGAAACGCTTTCTTGCCCTGAAGATTACCCAGTGGTTCAGAGGTAACACGGTGCCTTCGGGTAAGGCACTGTGGAAAGAAAGCGTCTTACATTTTCTAGAGCCTAGTTTAAAGAAGGCTTGCCTCTAAGCAGCAGACGCGGCGGGGTAGAACATAAGGACATCACTCCTTGTGTTGCCCATTTGTTGTTTCAGTCAATAACCAGCTCCGTTGGGGATGATCAGCATTCCGACTCAGCTCCGTTGGTGTTACCTGATTGGCACTTGGTGTATAATGTGTCTGTGCAGCCGTCAGCATCTGGTTTATTTGCTCAACACAGCAGCAGAGACTGGCCCATATTAGTGATGTGTATTGGCAGTTCCTCTCCTCCTCTCCCTCCTCCTTTCCCCTCCTCTCCCCTCCTCCTGTCTTCTTCTCCTCTTCCTTCTCTTCCTCCTCTTGTTTTTTTAAAGACTTATTTTTGGTTTAGGTGCACTGGTGTTTTACCTGCATGTATATCTGTGTGAGGGTGCCAGATACCCTGGAACTGGAGTTACAGACAGTTGTGAGCCATCATGTAGTTGCTGGGGATTGAACCCACGTCCTCTGGAAAAACAGCCAGTGGTCTTAACTGCTGAGCCATCTCTCCAGCCCCCAAATAAATCTTTTTAAAGACTCCCACACATGTGTTTTTGTAAAAACATATACATTTGGTTTCCTTGGGCAACTGGGTCGAACTGATGAGTTGTAAATGAAGCAATCTTTAGTAGAAGCAGTCACATTTGATTACTACCATGTGTTAAAACAAATGAGAGAACAAATGAAGGACAGTTAACTTGTAAACACTAATATGTGACTGTGAGTCTGGGACTAAAATAAGAGCTCTTAAATACCGAAAATAAACTTTCCGCTACACTGCCAAGTTTTATGATGAGCACGTGGGAGGCAGGAGGAAGAGCTGTCCATCCAAGACAACCCTAGGGAGAGGCAGGTCAGGACTGGAGTACAATGTGGGCAGGTGGGCTCGTTCTACAGTGCAGAGGAGGGGCCAGACCCAGACATTGACCTACACACACACCCATGCCCACAGAAAGCAGGGTGTGTGTTTCCACAGCCCCTGTCTCCTGCTTCCTAATTGGTTATCTTCACCTTGGGAGTCTTTAGTTATAAAGCATTTAGCTGCCAAAACATTATCAATTGAGCCATATGGATAATGTATCAGCAACATAATCTGCAATTAGTGCAGACGTCAGTCAAGAGCTTAGCCTGGGGAATACAATAGCCCCAGAGCCGGACCGGCTCCCTGCTCTTACAGCTTCCTCTCCGGGCCTGTCCTGAGGGTCCAGCACCATTCTGCCTCCTCTAGTCTCTAGGCTCTTAAATGCCTCAGTCAAAGCTACTGTGCTTCAGGATTGGCAGCCCTCCCCAGGAGTTCTGAAATAATTTCAGCACATCAACGTTGAATTATGTAAAGAGGGAAGGAATTGGCATTGACAGTGGAATTTCACCCACGGGGGGCAGAATCATGGTGACTCCCTGTGATCCAAAATCTTGCCTGCTTTGTCTTCCCAGGACACTGGTAGCACTGGTAATGATGTCTTCACTTGCGGATCAACCCTACGGCTCAAGTTCAAAGCCCTTACCCAGAAGTTTGCAGCTCTCCTTACCTGGTTCTTGTACCCCAGCCTTTCTCAGGCCCCTTCCACAAAACATCTCGTCTCAGGGCCTCAGAAAACAAGGCCTGTGTCACTTGCAGGAGCCACCTTCTCCAGCTACTTCTTTTGATTCCTTCATCTCTGTGTATCCCAGAAAGCACGTCTCCCGCTCACCACGTACAGAGAATGCTGAGTCTGAGGACATCATCCCCTGAGCTTGGACTATTCAAAAGGAAATGCCTGCAGATGTCACCATCAGAAAACTGGAGGCGTCCAGATGTGTGGATCCAGAATATTAAATGACTCTAAGAGCTGAGACAGATTCCTAAGGCTGGAGAAGGAAAATGGCCAGGAAAAGAGGAAGTCAGAGCGAAAGGTACCAGTGTTCAATGAAGTACCAGTCTCCTCCACACAGAGACACACACCTGTGAGGCCAGTGCCAGAGGCCTGAGCTGCTGCTTCCCTCTGAATCCATGGAATCAGAGATAGGAGAAGTAAACATTCTGGACTGGAAACATGTTTCTCTTCATTCAGTCCAAGAGTGGTGTCCTTTACTGCAAAGAGATATTTAAAGCCATTGGGAGAACGTCTTGGGCAACTGCTTACAGCACAGCGATTAAGAAATTCACATTGGAGTCACATAAACATTGGTTCAAGTACAAATGTGTGGCCTCGGGGAAACTATAACTATTAAATAATCTTAATAACTATCTTCCTGAGACTGGCGAGGTAGCTCAGCAGACAAAGACGCTTGCCAGCAAGGGCCTGAGGGCCTGAGTTTGATCCCCAGGACTCACATAATGGAAGTAGAGCACCAACTCCTCTAAGATGTCCTCTGACCTCCACACACAGGCGTGCCATGTGTATGTGACACTTACACACATAAATAAATGTAATTTAAAAAACTTTAGATGAAAGATTTATGTTCCTAGACTAGATTAGAGATGGTGGCAGGGGTCTTGCCTTGCTGTGCCTTGTCTCACACCGTGAGGCTCTGAGTTTAAACAGAAACATTGAAAGTAAAAAAAAAA
>CM053766.1:14715048-14759488 GCA_028658305.1 Pachyuromys duprasi | reverse complement strand
CCCCCCCCACAGCAGCCCATTAAGGGATTTTTTTTTAACTTAGGACCTTGGAAAGATGTCGAAGGTATTTTGGAGATGATTGAGCGTACTCTGAACTGAAGTTAACAGGCAACCCAGAAGGCAAAGGAGGAAAGACGACCTAGACAGAATCCCCATGAGCTGACGTCAGCCTCTGTTTCTTTGTGGCAGGCGGAGTCCTGGGCTGGAGCAGCTGCGTGAACAGTGGCACAGCTGCCCCTGGCAAGAGTGTGTTTGCTGGACTCGCACTACCATGGTATCGGGCAGGGTGTTGCCATCTTGGTTTGGATCTCTGGCATGGTCTCTTAGATGATGCTCAAAGCCTTGAACAGGGAACACTGAAAATACTGGCCTTCCCTCATGGGAGCAAAGGCTTCAGAGGAGACACTCTGCCCAGACTGAACCAGCTCCACAGCCTGCTGCATCCTCTGACCTGCCGATAGAGTAACCTCCCAGGATTGTTGGGACATGACAAGGGCATCAAGAGCCAACCTAGAAGGCAGCAGGAGTTGGCTTTAGTATGTTCTAGAAACTGATCATTCATTTGAGAAGCAACAAAGCATTCCCTGTGATTCCAATTAAAAAGCACCTTGGGCATTTAGAGTGACCTCCTAGCCTTTGCCACACAGCCCCAAATGGGGGCAGCTGGGACATCTCTGAACATCGAAGCAATACCTAAGGGGGCTTACTGAGCCAAGAAAATATGAAGCTAAATGGATTTACCTATCTAGAGCTCTGCCCTCTCTTCCAAATGGCACCATGGGTACCCAGGAGTCAGAATTTCCTGGCTAAATAGACCCAACTCCACTTCCAAGGCCCAGATGCACCTCTTCCTAGAGGCAAGACCCTTACCAGGCCTTACCAGCCAAATGGCAGTGTATACTGGAAAGTTCCCCGAAGTACTGGACAGACAGTGTAGAATCAGAGGAAGAACTAGGGCTAGGGATGAGGGCTCATTACATACCAACTTTCAATTTGGAACTCAGGGAGCTCTAGAATGGATTTTTATCTGCTTGAACGGTCTGTTTGTTTGACTTGTAACAAAATGTAGACATATGGAATGTGAACCACAGCTGATCAGTGTTAACCTCTGTAGACAACCACTATGTGTGGTTTCAGGAAAGGTGCACTCAATGAAGACATTTTCAAGAATTAATAGAGGTTAAACTCATCAACATAGTTTCTGCAGGGCCAGCCTTGGGGCGGGGGAGGGGGAGGTTGATAAAGCAGAGCCTTTCTCTCTCTCAGCTGAATGCGCATGACCCAAGCAACAAGTGTGTCTCACAGGGAGTTCCAGCAGGCTGCTCTTGAGATTCTGTGGGGACAGCCATCCTCAACAATGAGACCACATTAGATCAATGGTCAAATTGCCACAAATTTCCAGGAAGGCTGGGAAGGCAGTTCTAAACTTTCCATAGGTTCAATTACGCACACCTGACCCTGCTAGGACTTCAACCCCAATTGCACACCTATGTAAGGCTTTAAAGGGACATCATGATGAACAGCTGTTTCTGTCTTATTTTTCCTGGGAATTGTGAAGTTTGTTGGCTACCCCCCCAAAAAAGATAATTTAACCAAAGGAGGAAAAGAAGAGTTAATCCCATAAAACGAAGTAACTGCTAGGTCAACTTCTTTTAAAACATTGTAGAGATTCTATGGTCAAGAATTAATGGTGCGCTTACTTCAAAGGAATCAATTTATTTCTTCAGTGTTCATTTTCAGAATCAATCATTTCGCGTCACCTAGAGAACTTAAGACACTGAGCTTTGAGAGCCGGTTACTGTAAACGCACGCACATCAGTCTGTGCATGACTTCCAGGTACCGCCAGCTTTTTCCTCATAAATCCCTAAGATGGTTGATTTCTTGTTGCCTCGCTTAGAATGTCTGCACCCCTGTGGAGGCATTCTAAATAATGGGCAGCAGGGCAGAGGCTTGTGGGCATCGGCTCAGCCCTGCAAGCCCCTGGGGAGAACCCAGGCTGTGGGAGGTGCGAACAGCCCAGGCTGCAGTGCAGACCACGTAATTGTTTGACTTTCCCTTCACCATCTGCATTACTTCTGTAAGATGGGCTTGGTTGGGGGCCCTGGAAGGTTGGACAATAATTAGACAGCGATGAGTCTATATGCGTTTAGTTTCTGCTTTGCATAAAACATCCATTCCTTGTCATTGAAGGGTTGGGGCTTCCATCCCAGTGCTGAAGCCCTGGGTGACCTTGGACAAGCCCTGGCATTCAAATCCTAAGCATCCTATTCAGCTGAAAGTGTCTTGGGAGTAAACAGACATTTAAATTACACAGATGTCCCAAATTGGGTTTGGGACATCATCACCTCTACCATCGCAAGCTGCCTGCTCTGTTCACCTTTAGTGCAGATTGGATCAGGGTGAACTGGTCCCCAAAACCACAGGTTCCTCTCTGCTTTTGCCTGGGTGTGAGGGGAAATGACTGAGGGTTTCTGCTGCTTGTGGGAGGGATGGAGGGTGTAGCTCTCCCACCCCAAACTCCTCACTCAGTTTAGATTTCACCTTACACATTTCTTCTCTAATCAACAAGTCCCCTCTATTACAAGCACATTTTAATACATCACTAGTGTCCAATGAGAACTGGGTCAGAATTAACACTTGAGGCAGCATTTAGAGAAGAAATTCTAATTCTTGGCTACATAACGAAGTTGCTTAAACATCCTTTTAAAAGTTACTGAGCCCTACCCAGTGACCTAATTTAATTGGCCCCAAGGGTTGCCTGGCCATTTATTTGAAATGCTCCTGATGGGTACTGTAAAGGACAGCAAGGCTGCCTTAGAGAAATGGTGACATGGCGGCACGTTCGACGCACACCGAAACCTCACTCACAGCCCACCTCCCTTTCGTCTCATAAAAAAAGCCAGAAAGCTAAGCTACTCATTGCTCTGTACTCCCTTACAGCTAAGAAGCCCACACTGACCAGTGAATGAAACTCACTGGCTAGAGGTATGAGAAAGCGTTTCAAAGGACACTGGCACTTCACCTTACGCTTTGCTTTGGTTGAGCTCATGCCAGAGCCGGAACTACAGAGCTGTGGTTCAGTAAAGTGGATGGATGGTGATCGTGGGACAGAAAGAGAGGAAGGCCAGGACTTTCAGAAGTATTGTGACCAATGGCATTTACCCTGCTCGCTATCTGGAACTGTGAGGTAGGTAATCTCCTGCTTATTTCAGCCCTTGGGCTGCATCGCTCTTGCACCCTGCAGAATAGCATCTGTAAATGGTATAGAACACAAAACACTTTAACAACAAATGCACCACCTTCTCAAGACCTGAGAGAATGGAGCCTGAGAGACAATCTTCTTTGTTTGAAAATAGCCCTTACACTTAAAATGCATTTGTATTTAAACCAAGAATATCCCATTTTCAGCCCTATCATCCCTGCCCCCCCCCACTTCCCATTGTCCATATAGTGCTATCAAGAGACACAGAGAAGCAGCAGAAAGATGTGGATTTAAAGTGGTGATTTCTTCAAGACACATTTGGCTACTGATGGCAACAATGTGGTATGGAGGGAGAGGCTGGTAGTTGAGAAGAGAAGAGAAAAACTAAAAGACAGCAACCTCAGGAAGACAACTGGGTCCTGGAATGAGGGCACAAGCAGAAACTGGCCTTTGGGAGAAGGAAGACGTGTTCCTCTACTCAGCAAGAGGGGCATCCAGCCCTGTGTTTAGATGTGTGAGTTTGGCTTATTTGCCTAGTAATGCGGAAGGGAAACTCCTCAGCCAGTCAAGAGTGGCAGCAGAGATGCAGGTGTGGAAAGTCAAAGAGGAGAAGCAGGTAGAGGTGAGGAGATGACATCAACTCCAGTGTGTCTCCATTGCAGGACTAGGCCTGACTTTAAAAGAAAAGTCGTCTGTCCCAGGAAATAGGCCACACGTCACCAATTTCAGGAACAAGACCATTAAAATCCCTTACCCGAGGAACAGCCCAGAGATAACCACAAGAACAGAAGATCTCTTGTCTCCAAATGGGGCATCTGTGCTGGGCAGCCTTGTTTCATCCTGTAGCTAAACATCATGGCACAGGAATGCAGCCCACCAACCACCTGGAAGAAAGCCAATGAGGAACTGACTCTTGTAGCTTCCCCAGCACCCACCAATAAGGTCTTAGATTACCTAACCCTTGCTAGACTCCCCCTAGTTTCCTATAAAAAGGCCTGACCACTTTTGTCTAGGGTCACCATTTTGTAAAGTGGTTTGACCCATGCATGCAGGTTTTCAAGAAATAAAACACCCTTGCCAATTGCATATGTGAGTGGCAGTCTCCATGCGGTGATTTTGGACTTAACAGAGGCACGTTACACACACACATATACACACACAACCACCATGTGCACTGAGGACACATCAGCCTTGACCATGGCCTGTAGTGGGCAGAAGAGTGCTTGTATAATGGTTAGCTTTAGATCCTGCCCCCCTTGCCCTAGGTTATGAGATCCAATCTATGTAAGGAAATGTTTTCATTGTAAGATATCAGCTCATGCAGAGAATTGCATACAATTCTGTTCTCACACTAGATCCAAGGCCATTCTAACTTGTAAGATTCTCCTTATACTTCAGCATCTTTGCTTGGTGATAGCAGGAGCATTATTATTATTATTATTATTATTATTATTATTATTGACAGAGCATCAAAACTGGGAAATCCAGTGAAATGAAAATGAAATGTGGCAACGAAGAGATGCGAAGGTTATGTGAGTAGATCTGAAGTCTCTGGGCAGCCAATGGCACGTCAGAGCTTTCTGGGAGTCTTCACGATGCAGTAGAAACACTAATCTCAATATTACTCTCGATATTAATCTCAATATTATGTCTCACTATTACTGGAACTTTGCCTTAATTGACCTGGATCAATTCTACTAAATGACATTGAAATGATCTGAAAGATGGGTATGGGAATGTGTTGTAAAGAAGCTATGGGATGATGGGATTAAGTCCCCCAGCACACTGCCAGGAATCCTACACCAGGCAAGAAAGCAGAGCCATTGCCAAAGAAACAGGCACAAAGGACGACCTGGGGGCTGCTTCCTGGAACCAAGACTGAGAAACCCAGAACAAAAGGCTAACTGAGGTGTCCATTAGCGTACCAAGAGCGCGTGCTGGGCCTCAGGTCTCACTCAGGCACTGCTGCTCCTCTCAGCACTTTCCTAAACCTCTCCTGCCCAGCGGCCTCACTTTCCTTCCCCTAGCTTCTTATTCCTATAAAAGCCTGCCATTTTAGCCGCAGGATTCCTCTGTTCTTCGTTCTCTCTCCTCTTGCTCTCTCTCTTGTTCTCTTGGCCCTCTCTCCTCTCCTTTGCCTCTCTTGCCCCGTTCAGTAGACTGGTCATATCTAGTCTACTTTCTCTCCCTGCTCTGGACTCTTCCACATGCCCTGGTCTTACTCTTTCTCATATCTATAATAAAACCCTTCCCCTCAACCATACTTTAAAGCAGTCATGTTCTCATTTTCACTCATCTGGTGTCAAAAGTCCAGGAAGAACATATATGCGTCTCCTTTCCAAGGGCCTAAGCATCCTCCTGTGTCTGGAAGACCACAGTTCAGAGCTCCAACTGGAACTAAGAGAGTGGGCAATGAAGCCCACAACTTTATGAGCAGAGCTGAGTCAGAATCAGCTAATGGCAAGACGGAGTTATATAAATGCAGGTTTGTTGGAAGCAGCTCTCAGCTGCCAAGCCGGGGGGGGGGGCAGGGGGGGAGTAGAGAAGTGTGCACATAGAGAGGAGAGAAAGAAGGAGAAGAAGAGAGAGAAAGAGAGAGATCAGAGGAGGGGGAACCAAAATGTCTGGATTACATAGTGAAGGGCCTCTGGGAGAAGGGAAGCCCTGCCCCTGAACTGGGGAATTCAGGGTAGCAGGCAGGATATGCCAACCACGTTCTGCAGCAGGTAGGGACCTAGGGATGCCTGAAACCAAACACTGAAGAAAACACCAACCAATATCTTTCAAGATGATCTCTTTCCTAATCTTACCTCAGAGGTTGCCATGGTTCCCATTCTTCCCTGGGGCTCCTGCTCCTCCCTGTGAAGTCATCATCATCCCCTGACTCCTCACAGTTGCACTATTTTTAGTACATCTACTCTGTGTGCATGTGTGGATTTGACTCTCTAGCATGCAGAGGTCAGAGGACCACTTTTGGGAGTTGGTTCCCTCCTACCATGGGAATCCCAGATGTGGCAGCAGACACCTTTAATTGCTGATCATCTCACTGGACCCCCAGTTAGAGCTTCTATCAATCTTTTTCCTTCTCCTAAAGCAAGCCCGGGAAGAGGACATCTGAAGAACTCCTTAATTTTAAATGCAAGTTGCAAATATTAGGCCATTCTTCTTCTCTTGTCAAAGTGACAAGAATTAGAAGTTTGGGATTTTCCAAGAAACAATCTTAGGGGAGTATCTTTACAAGGCACTCCCCTTAATGTTATGGAATGTTATTTCTTGATGAATGGAGATTAATGAATTATCACATTCTTATAATGGGAAAATGGTTACATGATTTTGTAATTCATAGCCAGTTTTCTTCTATTAAAATGTCAGAGCAAGGGTTAGGGAGATGGCTCAGTGGTTAAGAGCACTGGCTGCTCTTCCAGAGGTCCTGAGTTCAATTCCCAGCAACCACACGGTGGCTCACAACCATCTATAATGTGGTCTGATGCCCCTTTCTGGCATGCAGGTGTGCATGCAGATAGAGCACTCACATACAATAAATAAATGTCTTAAAAAAAACCCAACCAAACAAACAAAAAACTTGCTGCTCTTGAAGATGACTTGAATTGAATTCTAAGCACCCATATCAGGCAGTTTACAATCACTTGTAACTCCAGCTCTAAGGGATCTGATTTCCAATTCTGTCTTCCATGGGTACTCCTGGAATACTCATGTGTACATAGCCACACACAGATACACATACTTACACATAATTAAAAATATGAATAGATAAAACAATGTCAAAGCAGTGGTTAGTTAGAAGGTGAGGCTAAGTGGCTCTTGAGAGAAAAAGTACATTTGGTTTTGCTGGTGGTAGTTTAGGTCTTTTGTGTTTGTTTTTTTAAGGCACATACCTTAACATAGTAAAGACAATATACAGCAAGCCTATAGCCAACATCAAACTCAAATCAATTCCACTGAAATCAGGGACAAGGCAAGGCTGCCCACTCTCTCCATATCTCTTCAATTTAGTACTTGAAGTCCTAGCTAGAACAATAAGACAACTAAAGGAGATCAAGGGGATACAAATTGGAACAGAAGAGGTCAAAGTTTCACTATTCACAAATGATATGATAATATACATGAACGACCCCAAAAATTCAACTAGAGAAGTCCTTCATCTAATAAACATCTTCAGCAAAGTAGCTGGATACAAAATTAACTCAAAAAAACCAGAAGCCCTCCTGTATACCAAAGACAAAAGGGCCAAGAAAGAAATTAGAGAAACACCCTTCACAATAGCCACTAATAACATAAAGTACCTTGGGGTGACTCTAACTAAGCTAGTGAAAGACCTCTTTGAGAAAAACTTCAAGGCTCTGAAAAAAGAAATTGAAGAAGATATCAGAAGATGGAAAGATCTCCCATGCTCATGGATTGGTAGGTTAAAATAGTGAAAATGGCCATTCTGCCAAAAGCAATCTACAGATTCAATGCAATTCCCATCAAAATACCAACACAATTCTTTATAGACCTTGAGAGAAAAATTCTCAACTTCATACAGCGAAACAAAACCCCCAGAATTTCCAAAACGATCCTGTACAACAACAGATCGTCAGGAGGTATCTCCCTGATCTCAAGCTGTACTACAGAGCAATAGTAATAAAAACTGCATGGTATTGGCATAGAAACAGAATGGTGGACCAATGGAACTGAATAGAAGACCCAGAAATAAACCCACACACCTATGAATACTTGATCTTTTACAAAGAAGCCAAAACTATTCAATGGAAAAAAGACAGCATCTTCAACAAAGGGTGCTGGTCCAACTGGATGTCTACATGCAGAAAAATGAAAATTAGTTTAGTTTACTTTTGTTTTTATACAAGGTCTAATTTGTAGCTCAGGCTGGATTTGAACTCATTGGCCTTACTGTCTCAACTCCCCAAGTGTTGAGACACACACACAGGTATGTGCCACCACATCAGGCTCCACATATTTGTTCTTAAAGTTAAATTGAAAATAGAGATATTGGAGAGTAGTAATTTTGAGACAGTTCACCTGGGTTGACTGGCACCATAAAAATACTCAAGTTCTTGTGGAGCGAGTTTGGCGCTTTCAGATTCTTGACTGTGGGAAAGAATTTGAGAAACCTAAACAGTTGTTTGTTTTTATGTATCAGTGTTTGCCTGGGCATATATGTGTGTACCACATGCATGCCTGGTGCCCATGGAGACCCTGGTAGAGGACACTGGAGCCCCCGAAACTGAAGTTACATAAGGTCATGAGTCACCATGTGGTGTTGGAAACCCAACAGAGGTCCTTCACAAGAATAGCAAGTACTCTTAATGAGTGATCCATTTCTTTATCGGTATTTCCTTTTAAGATTGATTTGAAATGAGAAATTTAAATGTGTGGAAAGAAAAAGAAAAGGAGGCAAAAGCAGAAGACAGCGGTGGATGCTGCAACCTTTGTTAGAATACACCTTTGGGTTCTAGTTCTCTACAACTGGGCATCTACCCACCCAGCCCTTGTTGACTGTCACCTTTGGTCACTTTTTTCTACAGTGATTTCCACTGGCTTGTGGCTAGAGTACTAACAGACATTGTTAGTGGCCTTCAAAAGAGGAAACAATGAAAGACAAGTGCCCACCCCCTTAGCTCTCCCTCTGCTTGAGCACCCCTGCCTTTCTTTAATTCTGCTAACTTTGGACTTCTGGGTAACAAATGTAAGGATGACCTAAGCATTCTGAGGAGCCCCTTCAGCCCTGAGGATTGAAACCAGGTGCTGTCCTGTTAGTGAGCTCACCGCCTGCTTTCCAGCCACAGCCATGCATTTACAGAGTGCTGTTCCTTGCAGGACCCTCATCTTCGCAAAGCTGCAGCTTCCCTGGGCCACAGTCTCTGAGCCTGCATAGAATGGGGAGGCTTTCATTTGGGAGCAGGGCAGAAGGAGGCCATCAAAGCACAAGACTTGCTTAGAATATCTTGATGATATTGCTAAATGCTCACAGCCTCTCTTAGTATGATTGTTGTCTAGGTATTGATTTTAAAAAAAAAAGCAGCTGTCAATGTTGCGGTTTATTTGTCATAGAGATTTGGGCTATTGGAGCTGACCTCAAAGTTGATGTAATTAACTGGCTCTAGTTTGCACTGTTTAATTGATGCTGAAGTGCAGACACAGAGAAGGCATGTCGGGGGAATGGTTGCTTTGTTGGACGTTTTTTCTGGCTTTGGAGCCCCTAGTTCCTCAGACAATGATGTTCCAACCTTAGCTCCGCTCTGACTACTCGCTCTCCCGTGATTACTCTGCCATTCTGCCTAATCAACAGCTGTGCGGAAACACATTTAAATCGTATTTTTTTCCTTCCTAGAAATTAGCAGATGAGGGGTAATTACGACGAAAGAGCTTGAGTTATGGTAGGCTGCTTCCTGCCGAACACTGTCAGGAGTGAAAACTTAAGGAAAACATCAAACTTTTATTTCTCCTCTATAAAGTATGAACTTACAACTATTTTTTTTCCTACCTGAAAGCTGGGGGTGAGTTGCTCATTTATCTAACCAAATATATCTGAAACCTGAAGCAACTGCACTTACTTTGCCTGGTGAGATGGTTTAGCAGATAGAGCACTGGCCACCAAGCTTGGCGACCTGAGTTTGATCCCTGGGATCCATATGGTGACAGAAGACAATGGATTCCGCAGGTAGTCTTCTGTCCTCCACATACATGTTGTTGCATGTACGCACATGCGTGTGCCCCCAACACATACACACATACAGAGTAAATAAGTAAATAAATACCTTTTTTTTACCCTTGTGATTCCATATGGAAACTGGCGTTGATGCATTGTGGCTCACTGTACTTCATATCAGTGATAAAGATAAGCAATCGGCCACCGTCACAGTTAAGCCACTATGATATAAGAAAGGCTAGTCCCTCTCTTTAAAATGTTTTTAAGTTTTTATTTTTACTAATGTGTATGGGTGCCTTCATGTATGTCTGTGCGCTATGTGCATGCCTTGTCCACAAAGGCCAGGGGAGCGTTGGAACCCCTGAAACTAGAGCTGCAGACGGTTGTTAGCCACTGTGTGGGTACCAGGAAGCAAACCTGGGTCCTCTGACAGAGTAGCCAGTGCTCTTAACTGCCCTCTCACTAGACTTCACTGCATATCATACCCTCACTCAAATTTATGGTTATAGCAAGTGTCAGAGGCCAGTGCCATGGGGTGCTGGGGCGTCATGGGAGTGGTGCTAACTGTGATTAGGGGTGACCAGACAGGGCAGCTTTTCTTAGAGTCCAGGAGGTGCTTGGGAGTCTGACAGCCTCGTTTCTAAGTCTCAGCTCTACCATCACTTCAGCTGGACACGTTAAAATGTTCCTTGTCATCTGTGAGACCTTGATGCTTCCAGCTTCTATAACATTGAGAGACCTGAGTTTGGTCCATTGTTCTAATGTTCCTGAGCTATGGGCCTCTTAGATTTTCTGAGAGCTAGGGCACCTTCCCCTTAAAATATGTATGTGATCATTGGTACCCTTTTGTTATTAATCTCACTTATCAACTTGGTTGGATCTGAAATCAAGTAAGAAACAGGGCTCTGGGTAGATTTGTAAGGATATTCTGGAAGGATGAGGCTGAGAGAGAGGAAAACCCCTCTCTTAAGCAGGCACCGCTTTCCGGGGGTGATGCAGATGTAAAGATATCTGAGAAAAGAGGTGCTCAGCTTTTGCCTGCCTGCTTCCCCTGCTCGTAGCTGCCAGTGCCGTTCCCAGCCTTTGCAACACTGGAATCCAGCCTCTCCAGCATTACACTGTAGACTAAAGACCAGCAGATCTCCGGGAACCCTCCAAGACTTCCGCATCAGATTGGAACTGCTAAAGCATCCAGCTTAAAGGACCAAGCAGGTGATGAGCTCTCAGCCTTTCCAACATGCAACTGGCCATGGATGAACCGCCAAGCCTGGGTCATGTGGGCCAATCTGCTACATCGGCTTTGCTCTGTTTCCTAGAGAACTCAAAGTCCACAGCCCTGGAGGAAATGGTCCATGTGAGCCATTCTAGTTCCTTACCTTGTCCAAAGTTCTGATGCTTCTGTGAAATTTAGTGCAAAGGAAAAACCCATGATTTAAATTCTAGAAAAGGAATTGGAAACACTGAGCCCTTCATAGACCTATGGATGCATAAGCCATGTTCTTTAAAGAGCACCTTCAGTGTAATCTAGCCAATTAAGTAATCCTGATCTGTAAATGGCTGAACTTAGTCCATATTGAGTATTTGATGATGAAGAAAACCTTACACCATTGAAAAGCCTGAACATTTAAACACAGAGAAGCAAAACAAAGACATAACTTCTAAGCTGATAATAGAGGAAGCTCATTATAATAGTGTTCATTGTCAACTTGACTGAATCTAGAACCATCTGGAGATGGGCATGTGTGGGTTCATCTTGTTTAAATTAATTAATGTGGAAAGACCCATCTTTACTTGTAGGAAGGACCATTCCCTGGGAAGAGGATCCTGGACTTCCCTTCCGTGATAGACTGTACCTTAAACTATGAGCTTTTCTCAGCTTTTGTGAGCTTTTTATCATCACAACAAAAAATGAACTATGATACCCACACTCTTCAACTTTACATATTAGAATAATCACTTGATAGGCTTGGTAAAACAGACACTTCTAGATTCTGCCCTGGGGTTTCTTATTCGGTAGACTTGGGTTGAGCATATAAAATTCAAACCAGGAGACACAGGAGCTTCAAGGTCCAGGGGTCAAACTTTGAGACTCACCTGTTGGAAGCTAGTGTTGATTGCTTGCTACTAGCTTTGAAGCACCATCTTCTCACTCATGTGTTCTACTAACACTTAATCTGAGCACCTCTGAAGTGTCCTCTGTTGCCTAGCAACCACCCACCCTGCCTCACACTTCTTTACACACACACCTGTCTCCTCCCATTGACACTGCCATTCTTCAAGGCAAGGCACTGGGTAAATCTGGACCCAGCTTCTCCTTAGGAGCCCTCAAAGAGCCTAGCATAGTGTCTGCAAAGTCCATTGACTTGACTTGAAATGTAACTAAATTCAAAATAGAGGTGAATTAAATAAGTTTAAAACACCATTGTGGCCCTAAGATTTTATTCATTTTGATTTGATTTGACTTTAGACAGACCCTCTTATAGTTCAGGCTTGTCTTGGGGTCTCTGTTGCTCTGATGAAACACTATGACCCAACACAAGCAAGTTGGGGAGGAAAGGGTTTATTTGGCTTACACTTCCACATTGCTGTTCACTATCCAAGGAAGTCAGGACAGGAACTCAGCAGAGCGATTTTAAAACCTGGTATACACATTTTAACATCTGTTCTTGTCCTGTCTGGGAGTCCTGTGCGGTGGGCAGAAGCAACATGCAACAGCTGTATAAGCAAAAGACCCCAGACAGCATTCACACGTGCAGAGCGGGGTCAGACAGCATTCACACGTGCACAGCGGGGTCTGGCTGCCCATCCTAGTCCTCCCTCAGATTCTCTCCAGCTGATCGCAGAGCTGATGAAAGCACTCCTGCCGCATGTGAGGGCTCCCAAGGAAGATAGACTGGCTCTAACCGTGCCCACTGTAATCGTAACAGCCGGAGGCACCGTGCCTGGGACAGCTGGTTGAGCAGTGACCACTGGACGGAATACAACGCTAAAATACCTAGACAGATGGTCACAAGGCACATTTGACGCCCGCAGGGGCCCTCGTACTTAGCTGAGGTGAGAGAACTCACTTTGGTTCCCGTGGTTTTACGGTAAATCACCTTAAAATAAGAATAGCCACTATTCCACCCCTGTGTCAGGAAATGGAGCACTGTAAACAGCGGCGCAGTATGGCGGCTCCCCGCTGACCTCAGCCGGGATGTGAGGGCAGGGTGTCTTGGGAGGTTAGTTCACTCTCATGATACTGGATGTTGGCTAAAGACCTAACCGAGTGGGGCTTTCAACTATACCATCTACATGAGGTCTCTCTCTATGTCCTATCTAGAGAGAGTACAAAGAAGAGAAACAGAGGGGAGGGGAGGAAAGAAAGGAGGAGAGGGTGGGAGAGAGGGAGGGAAAGAAGAAAGCTGTATTGCACTTTATAGCCTAGCCTTGAAATTCATCCTGGCTCATTTCTGCCATATTCATTTGGTTCAAAGGGAAAAGCCATGAATTCCAGCTGAGATGAGCGCTGGGAGGCTAGGCAGGAATATTGTAAGTTCAAGGCCAGCCTAAGTAACCGAGTAAGACCTGGTCTCAAAACAAAACAGCAGCCATGTAAAATGAAACACATCAAAGACAGCCATAGTTCTTACCAGAAGGCCATAGGAGAGGCAAAAGGCAAGGAGATATGTATATCATCATAGATCTGCGAAAAGGAGACTTACTATTCAATTTTATGGTACATGTACTCTGACACCTGGTATCTCTTTGTCTATACTATTTTCCTTATTTCCTTTTTATTTCAAGATTTTATTCTGTAGCACAGGATAACCTGCAACTCATCTCAACATCTTGCCCAGTCTGCAATCTTCTTGCTTGGCCTCCCAAGCACTGGAATTACAAGTGCCCCATCACAGCCAGCCATTGCACTTGACAGATCATAAGACCTGTTGTACTTTACAGCCATCCATGGGTCTGTCCTTTTCCCAACTCCTTCTCAACCTTCAATTCCAATGTCCTTTCAACCCAGTGCTGGGGAAGCTTCTTCCCAGGGTGCCCTCCCTTCCCCAAGCTCACAGAGTCCAAGATAACAGTTTTACAACATCTGATGCTTTTGTCATTCCCAATTAATGGTAGTGAATAGCAAATATTGGTGGGGCATCATGGGAATATCCTATTCTCTGGTGTTCTTTTATGCATCTAATATGTAAGTGTAAACTTCAAATTCTATCTAAAAATACATACTGGCTTACTGTAACTACAAACCCAAGATGCAGTAAACACACTCTGGAGAGCTTGCCAAATCTTTGCTTTTAAGAGCCTATTAAGCAGCTTAAATATTTTATTTTGGATTATGTAGATAAAGTTTATAAACACAACTCTTAAGGAAAAATGCTGGGATGGGAAAGCCTTTCTACTTCTTTCTTTACATCTGAGCAGAGGGAAGAAAAGGCAGCTTGTCTAAGCCTCTCCTCTGCTGGATATGGGCTGGGACCGTTCCCAATCTCTGCAGAACAGAGGCTTAACCCATGATGCCTCCTCAGCAAGAGCTAACATACCCTTGCTCACTTCATGAACACCATCTCAGTGAAACTCAGTCCTCACAGTGATTAGGAACCGCTGACCCAAGCTCAGTGTAAGTGGCAACACTTGGGTTTGAACTTGGAACTACCACTCAGGCATCCCCCAACACACGAAATTCTCTCCTGGTACAGTGGTAGAGTTAGTGCTTGAGGGTCAGGGCAGCATCCACAGTGATGCCCCAGACAGGCAGCAGACCCAGCTCAGGGCCCCTATCGCTTTCCTGCTGTGAACAGAACACCAGAGTTGGAATCTTAGCTTTCCCTGCTTCTGCAACCTGGAATACATGACTCTCCTTGAATCTCATTTTCTTCTAAATTCTCTGTAATAATGTATTTACTGAGCACTTACTACGCATCAAGCTCTTTGGATTATGATTTAATCCTTATTTTTAAAAACCTTATAAATTAGATTTTAATATTACTCTCGTTTCATAGAGGACGGAAGTGAGGCTTGGGGCAAGTAGGTGACCTGCCCGAGGTCGCAGAGTTAGCGTCAGAACAGAATCTAAGATCAGGTCTGTCTGAGTCCATGGCTTTAACGCTTAGCTGCATACATACCAAACTGGACCAACCAAGGCTCTCTTGGTCCTGCTTATCCTTATGATAAACGCAGAGGTATAAATACAAGGACTTTGTAAATATTAGGCATGAAACACATGCTAGCAGTTCTGACGGAAAGCCTGTGCTACAAGAGGCTGTCAGCTGGGTCTGGAGAGCTGGACTCTCTTGTTCCCAGAACTCTTGTGGTGGCTCACAACCACCGGGAGCCCCAGTTCGAGGATCTAACACCCTCTTCTGTCCTCGCAGCGTACACAGTGCATAAATCTTCACATGTACACAACAGTGAGAATAAATAACTTTTTTTAAGAAAAGAAATTGTCAAGTCTGTGAGAATATACATTGTAATGAGAATTTTGGTTTTTTTTTTTTTTAAAAAAACCAGTTATGATATGTGAGTATGTTTTTGTTTTAATCCCAGGAGGATATGGGTCCACTAACTACGCTGTGTCTCGTGCTCTGGCAGGGAAGTGTTTTTTTTGTTTTGTTTTGTTTTTTTTGCCAGCTGCAGATAGTTGAATTCTGGGAACTTTGGAGAGGGTGTAAATGGGAGATCCCAGAGAGGGACTGTGGCCATCCCTGCTGCTGCTGTCCCTGATGTTGTTGTTCCTGCTGCTGCATTTGCTGCTGCTGGATTGCTAGATTACTGAATTGCTGGATTTCTGGATAGTCTGACGAAGACTGGACTTGCCCCTAGGAACTCAGGACCCTAATGAGCAAGATGTAGTCTAAGGAGGTCTCCAGCCCTTTCCCCTCTAACCTTTCTCACCTACCTAATGTTGGGGGTTGGAAGGAATTGAGGTGAAAGGTGGTAGATATAAGAAGCCAAAAAAAAAAAAAAAGCTAAAAAACAAGTATGCCTACAACACATCATATAAACAGAAGAATCTAGAATTCTGGCCCTGTACTGCTACACTGTTGAACCAAAGCCAGGCCCAGGATGCTCGTCTTTCATGGTTCACTTAGTGCTATGTTTCTTGTGCTGCTTTAAAAAAAAGGAAATTAAGGTGATGTGGCTTTCTGAACAGCTTGATTATAGATTAAAGTTGACAATCTTAATAAAATTATGTCCAGTGTTTGAAGATTATATATATACAGAAATTATCTAAAAGTGATTCCTTTTATTTCCTAAGCATGTCAATCAAAAAATTCTCAGTTAATCCTTCTAACTCCATCCTTACTCTCCTATCTAACTTGGCTCTTAACACTAAACCTTAGCTGCCTAATATCAACAGCTAAAGTACCACATGAGTGATGAGGCCCCTGCATTTTTATTTCTACTAATAGATAAACTACTAGATTTTAAGCAAAAACAGCAGAACCTCATTTGAAATGTGCATTTACCTTCAAATAATTGACTTTTATTGTTATAATTGTTTTTTTTAATTAAAATGTCTTGAATTGCTCCTAACTGATGGCGAGTGGCTGCATGTATAACTCTCCTCACTGCTGAATACCAATGCCCAACAACAAGCCGCTTAAAAAGGTGGGACCCTGCACAACTAGGAAAGCATGGTAGTGGCAGTGTCTTCACAGCCGTGGCCCAGAAGAATGGCAGACACTGCCTGTTCACATGTCCCTGGACCAGGAAACTGAGACCTGGCAGGAAGCATGGCCAGAGTGAAACCTCAAGGCCTGTCAAGAGGGTCCCACCTCCTTCAGCAAGACCCCAACCTCCTAAAGGTATCACAACCTTCCAAAAATGGTCCTACTAAGCCAGCACCATGTGCTTAAAATCCTGAGACTATGAGAGACATTTCACATCCAAACCCTAACAACAGCCCTTCCGTTCTTTCAGTATGGACTTCCTGAAAAAGCACCAGGCTGTATAAGAAAAACCTTGACAGTGTTACCTTGGTGTAAGAGAGCCCTACAGACTCAAAAAATAATTGGAATTTCAAGTAAGGAAGAAGGTAGGGAGTTTCTTGTCACATAAACTGGGGCAATTCTTCCCTCCATTGTTTCCTCTTAAAGAATCACAATATAACTTAACAAAGTAAGGGTTCTAGAAAATGATGAGGTAGCCAAGTTCACTGGGCATTTCCCAAACTGACTTGACCACAAGCCATTTTTTTCTAAACAAGAATAGCATACCACAGAATCCATGCCCCATGAGCATTTGCTAAAGGCTATTACAATTGACTCTGAAATAAAATAACCAGCATGTGACCAAAACACTTGAGCATGCCCGAGCATGCACAGCCCAGAAAACATAATAAAGAATGTGATTATTTTTTGCATTGAGATGATATTGTAAAAGGTGGTAAAATTTAGTGTTATTCATATATCTCACCACAAAAAGTTATATTGTCACTTATAACATGAATGTAAATGCCAAGATATGAATAAAGAATGAAATAAATAAATGGAGCTATAGCTTAGTTGGCAGAGTGTTTGCACAAGACACATAGAGCCTCAGGTCTCATCCCAGCATGAACCAGATATGGTGGAAGAAAAGCACAGTCCCAGCATGGTGGCCCAGGACTACAGTCCCAGCATGGTGGCCCAGGACTACAGTCCCAGCACTTGGAAGGTAGAAGCAGGAAGATCAGAAGTTTAAGGTCATTTTCAGCTACATTTCAAGTTTGATACCAGCTTGTGCTATGTGAGTCCCTGTTTCAATCAATCAACCAATCACTTCATCAATAAAGTGAGAAAAACAAGGTCCTATTAAAGTAGAAGAATAAATATAAAAATGAACGGCCAACATAAATATTATAACTTTAAATGTAGTTCCACGTTTTCTAGTGACAAAAATAGAAAGGGGTTCACAACCATTTACACAACCATGATGATAAAGAAGAAAGTATTCACAGGTATATAAGGAAGATAGAGCTTTAGGAATTAAAAAAGAAAAAAGAAAGAGAGAAAGAAAATCATTTAAAAGGAGAATTTCATAGAAACCCAGTATCTCCAGCCATCTCTAGAACACTGTGAGAAAGACATGTTAATTCTTAGGGTATTGCCAATGATAAGCCTGAGAGCCAAATATTAAATTTTGCACAGTTAATAGGTTTCATTTGTCTATAGACAATTCAGGAAGACAAGTTGAAAATCTAATTAATGAGCACCCTTAAAAAATTAGCTTTCTAGGTCACCATTTTAAGAATCAAACTAACAGCCAAGTGAGGAGGAGGTACATATCCTTTGTGGTTAAATAATAATTATGGCTATCACTCACAGAGAGAGTGCTCTAAGCACTTTGTAAGTATCCATCTACCCAGTCCTCACATCTCTATTCGGTACCCAACGCTGTGCTTTTTATTTCACAGATCAGGAATTGCCCAAGGTCACATAGCTAATACACTGCTTACTGGAGCTAGTGTTTTCAGACTAGTGTCTTCGTTGGCAGGGGGAAGAGAAACAACATTCTGGCTGCAGAATCAGAAGCTAACTCTGTGTCTTTGCACTCTAGACTTGGAGTGCATTCGCTCAGAGGCAGGATCTGTGATGGCCAATGTCACTGTCAGCCCCGCAGCATCTAAATTCGCCTTGGAGCCAAGCCTCTGGGAGTGTCTCTCAGGGATTATCTGGATTAGGTTTGTTGAGGTGAGATACACACCTTGTCTCTGGGTGGCAGCATTCTCTGAGCTGGGGTCATGGACTGCGTAAAAAAGGAGAAGGTTCTGAGTTCCTTATTCTCTGCTCCCTGACTGGAGGATATGATATGGTCAGCTGCCTCAAGCTCGGGTTTCCATGACTTCCCCTCCAAGGTAGACTGCCCGGACCAACTGTGATCTGAAATAAACCCTTCTCCCTTAAATTGCTTTTCTCAGTTAATTTATCACACAACAAGATGAGTAATTGATACAGGGCCCAAACAAACAACAAACAAGAACCTCTGAGTTTTTAACACAAAAAGAATTTGCAACAAGAAATTGGTTGCAAAATGAACTAAAAATCTGCCAGGGTAAGAAGAGACAGCCTGGAGAAGGAAGACAGCCTGGTCTTATGGAAGCCTTGGGGTGCCCCCCTCCCCCAAATCAGCTAGCCCAAAGAGAGGCACACAGTAGCTGCTAGAACCTCACCTTGCCTGCCCCACCCACTCACCTTGCATCTGCCCTCTCTCTCTGGCAGAATGCAGCCAGAATTCTACCCACAGAGAAATGCACCCTCCAGGGTTGAGTCACCCTGTGGTACATACAGGGCTGAGCTGCAAAAGGTTAAGGAAGCAATCCGAAAACAAGGCCTTCGAGACTGGCTCAGGTGCTGACAGAGTAAATGCATAATTTCCATCTTCTAGTAGCTAGAGCATCTGGGCTTCAAGGAGGCAAGTCACAGGCTAATTTAATGCTCACTCTCCAAATCCCAGGTCCTTCTAGCATGGCAGAAATCCACTTTGGCCTTGAAAGAAGAAACCACAGGGGGAAAAATAAAAAACAACAAAAACACTGCATTTTGTAGGCATTAGAGCCCTAGAATTGTTACAAGAAAATACAAACTGAAAATCCAATTTCGTAAATATAAGCAAATTCTGTAAAATCGTTTTCTGTGGCATGAGGAACAACTTGGCAGAGATTCAAGGATGGGGTGACCATGGCATTCTCAGGCTTCCAAGCCATTCCTGGATGTGCTGCTTTCATGGCAGCCCAGGCCAGCACGGGCAATGTCTGTTAGGAAGATGGACACTGGGGGTCTATCGCTTGTGTCCAGCAGTCCTGCCGTGAGAGGGTTGCTCTAACAATGAGGTCTAAGATGGTGCCCGAGAAGGGCTCTCGGAGAACTTTGCTGCATGAATTTCTCATAGAATATATTTCTAACAGAAGCTTATTTCTAAAACTTCTAAGGTTCCAGCGGGTACATGCGCAGCAGAAATGTGAAGCAGAAATGAGAATTGCCTCACACAGGAGATGGTGCTAACAGATGCAGATCCATGAAGACGGAAGCATAGCTCCCAGCTGAGGTGGAGCTGGGGACATGGAAGGCGTTGAAGAGATACCATCAGACCTTGTGTGTCTTGTATGGTTGTGAACTGCAGAGACAGGGAAAGCATTCCCGCTGGCCTCACAGAGAAAGCTATGTGATGTCTCAGAAATGGGTGTTGAGCAGCTGAATCAGGCAGCCACTCGTCAAAGCAAATATGCAGAAAAGAAAAGAGTAGAAAGCAGGAAAGAAGGTTCAGGTGCCCTCTTAAACCCATGATTGGATAAATTTTCCATGAGAATTGCTGGAAGAAGTTTCAAATATGTGGGGTAGATTGAAAACCTTTTAAGACAGATGTCTTGGAGGAGGATTAGTTTATTACGTTCAGCCCTGGAAGGATGCTGGTTAGATGGACCTACAGTTGCTATAGTTTACACATAGCGTCTCCCCTGCAAAAGGGTCCTGTCTTGCAGGCTTGGTCCCAGCCTATGGTGCAATTGTGGGAGCTGGTGGACCTGAGTTGGGAGATCAGTTCCAGCTGAGGAAGTGGCATATCCTGAGGGCTGTGTCTCCTGAGTTCACCTCTTCCTGCTTCCCGTCCACCACGATGTCAGTACTCTCTGCCATGTGGTCCCACCTCCATCATGTTCTGCTTCATCGGGGACTCAGAATCAGTGAAGCCCGGGGCTAGGAATGAAAACCTTTTAAAACAAGACAGTAAATCCTTTCACCATTGTCTGTGACAGGTGTTGTGACAGGCAACAGGACAGAGTCATGCCTGGTGCAGAGTCTGCGCAGAGGGTGGAACGGGACGTCACTGCACGATGCCCCCAGGTTACAGAGAATTCGCAGGGCGGGGTGCAATGAGCAGTTCTGCCTTGTTATGAGGAGGCAAAAGGTGTATTGCCGGCTTCAAGTGAAAATAATGGACCATAAAATGTTGCACCTCCTGAAATTATTTCTTCTTAGGAAATAATTTCATGCTGTATGATTTTTCTGCCAACGTGAGCATTTGGCTACGCCATCAGCCTCTGAAAAAAATGTATTCTAACTTTAAACAATCTAACAATTTCAAATGAGCATGAAGAAACTCATTCAGTTAACATAACTGGAATTCTGATTTCAGCCAGCCAGGGCCTCACTAAGTAGTTCTCATAATGTTCATGGTTTAGCTTTCATACTGTCAGCAATAAAGCAGATGTTATCAACCTCTTCTACAAGGTTGCCATGAGAAATTAACTGATAAGTTATTATGGAACAAAAGCTCGGGGCTGGAGTCTGGAGAGAGAGTTCAGCAGTTCAGGGCACTCGCCCTTCTTTCAGGGAAAGCAGGTTTGGTTCCCAGCATTCACACCAGGTGCTTGGAACACAACTGCCTGGAGCTCCGGTTCCAAGGAATCTGGGTGCCTGTTTCTGGACTCTCCACTCACCTGCATACTTGTGTCACATATGCATATGCTAAGGCACCCAGGCACAGGAACACGCACACACACAACACGAGCACACACCCCTGGCTGGTTACATACAACAGCTCGGAGGTCAGGCAGCCTCAGGTCCCAGGCCCCACCCCAGCTCAGCCTCTTCCTCCCCAGTACCCCATAGCTTCACTTCAAGGGCTGACCGCCACCAGCGGCTAGGTGGCCTGGAGTCCTAGCATGAGGGTCCAGATGAAAGCTGTGACCCTTCCTACCTAGCATATGCAGGAGCCTAGGTTTGATCTCTGAAACAAAAAATAAATCAATAATGTAGAAATTTAAGTCATTAGTAAATAATTTTATATATTTATTTGTTTTAAAACTCAATGTTTCCTTATTTTCAAAAGCACATATATAATTTCACATTGGTTAGCATTAGGTGACTTGGTACATTGGTAGGCATTAATTACAGCACAGGAGAGAATTTATTTATTTGCAGAAATACAAACAAAAACAGCTACTTGAATACATTATTACCTAAAGCATTAGTAATTGGTTACTAAAAGTGGCTACAAAATGACAGGCATAAAAGTTTTGTTTCAGAATTCTTTTATATTCATGGTCTGGACTAATTCCAGCTTCACCCTCAAGAGTTTTGTTTTGTTTTGTTTGTCCTGAAACTTGCTGGAACTCAGAGATCTGCCTGCGTCTGCCTCTTGAGTGCTGGCATTAAGGGACACCGTGCCCAGCTTCCTCATTAGTCTCGTAATTTCCTTCTTCCATGTTGTAGGAACCGTCAAAGAGAATAACATCCCTCCCTGCACTGGTCCAATTCAATAAGGGGTGAGCTGCCCACCCGGCCTTCCCAGCTAGACCTAGATCGACAGGCCTTGGGTTCCACTTTCAATACTGTCAGTAATCTGTGCTGTGATTCAGGTGTTGGTCTGTCTGTCCATCTGTCTGTGGTTCTAGGGACTGAATCCTGTGTCTCTCACATGCTAAGCAAGTGCTCTACCAATGAGCTACATCCTCAGCCCAATTCACGCCCTTTAACCTATGTTGCTTGATAACAGTAGCCTAACCTATCTCATAGACACTGAATAAGGAGAAAAATAAAGCAATGTACATGAAAGTTCTTAGAAAAATTGTAAAAGCAAACACAAGGCCAACGAGACCCTGTGTTCATAAGGCCTTATAATTTCTCAACCTTTTGTTTCTGACTCCAATCCTGGAGAAAGCACTCCATTTCCTTTTAGCATCTTAGATTTTTTTCCTCCTAGCATGTGGCTTGAAGAAGCCTTTTGTTGGCTAGTTAGGAACTCATAATGTTGAAAGAGGGAATCTGAATTATACCCCAGTCAAGAAGAGGAAGACAGGAAGAACAGGAAGCCCTGCAATCTCTTTCCTAGACCACTGAAGGGAAGCAGCTTGGATTTGAGACCGATTGTAGGGTTATCATTAGTGGCCTTAAAGCCTGTCTACAGCAGCAAATGTTGCAAGAAGCACACTGCCCATCACAAGCTTTAATAGTGGGATATCAGTGCATTACTTTGACCATTTTTCTGTTGTGTCCTAATCCCTCTCCAATAAACTCCCAGAGGACAGAGAAAGAGTTGATTTCATAACATTCCCAGCTTGGGACAGAGTACGTAGCTCAGAGGAGGGCCCACATTAAATACTTTTAAGTGAGGGAAGAAGTATGATAAAAACATTTTTTTAACTCCAAAGCAGATTATCTGAGGTCACAAATCATTTCTAGGGAGGCACATTCATACAAATATACACAACCCCCTCAACTGTTATTCAGGAAAGGCTTATCACAAGTGAAGGGAAGCCATAAGAGGAGGGTGTCTGTAAGTTAACTATAGTAATGCAATATCAGTAAGAAAGGCCACACTGGACATCCCAAGACCGTCTTACAGCCAGGATTGTTCACATGTTCCAAACTGTCAGTGCTTAGACATTCTGAAGGAGGGGTATGGAAAGGTTAGGCTTGTGTCTCGGGCCTGAAGGCAAGAGCCCACGGGCAGCACACATGAGGGAGGAAAGTCTCTTCTGTCCCAGTGTGATGAGCTACAAAGGGCTTCATGGTGGGTCCGCTTGGTTTTTCTCAAGCTATCAGAACAGCTTCCAGGGAAACATATGCCACTGCAACTAGTTCATGCTCTTAATTTAATTTATGCACGCGTGTGTGTGTGCGTGTGGGTGTGTGTGTGTGTAGGCCAGAGGTTGACATCAGGTGTCTTCCTTAGTTGCCAGCCACCTTAGTTTTTGAGAGTCTCTTGCTAAACCTAGGGCTAACTAATCCTATCAAGTCTACAGGATCTGGCTTTCTCCACCTCAGGCATGTGCTGACCTGCCCAGCTTTTTAAATGACAGCTGGGGACCCACACTCAGTTCTTCTTGCTTTCACAGTAAGAATTTTACCAGCTGCGCCATCTCCCCAGCCTGTGATGTTCTCAGTTTTTATCAAGATATATTCCAACAAACCATGCTCTTTGGATTAGTCACCTTTCACTATCTGTTTTTTCCCCCTCTCACATGTACTTATTTACACAATCTGATGCAAATTTTAACGAACTGTACTTTTTTCTATGGAACATGTAATTAACTTCTATCTTTCTGCTCTATTCATTTGTGTTTTAGACATAAAGAAAAAAAAATCTAAGTAGTGAACACAGCTCTTGTGAGGCTTCAACAGTTCTAGGATTCCTTTTCCTTCCTCCAAAGGATCCCTACAGAGGGATCTAACGGATGAGGCTTTGGGACTATCAGTTTGGAACGCAAAAATTAAAACTCCATTCTATATTCACATTCCAGAGCTCATTCTTTGCTTTCATGCAAGCAAGGCTTCTCAACGTTTTTGTTTGTTTGATACTAGGTCTATGTTCTTTAACTGTGTCCTAAAATGCTGTAAACAAATTCTAACTCATTAAAACAAGACAGAAATGAAACAAATTAATGCTGTTGTTTAGGGGCCAATGAGATGGCTTAAGCTGCAAGCGTCTGTTGCCAAGGCCAGAGGCAGGAGTTTGATTCCGGGGACCCACATGGGGAAGGAATGGCGCGAATGTATTCCTCCCCCACCCCCAGATAAATATATAAATCACAATTTAAAGTTTTAAATGCTTTTGTTTCAAATTTCAAAATAACAAGCAGGCCACCCTCCTCTTTTATCGGCTCACGACGCCCCGGCACCTCTGTCCTTCTGCCATCACTTCTGACTGGCAGAAACCCCAAGACCTCTGATTCTAGAAGCCCAGAGGCCTTCACATTTCTGTCAATTCCGGCCCGTCTCAAGCCACAAGCTTGCCTTGTCCCTGAGACTATTTGAAACGCATCAATTCCGTACTTGCGTTGGGAAAGTCATGAAGAAAGAAGACACTTGGCCTTTGTTTTCTCTGCGGAATCCTTCCCTTACTCTGTTCTTTGAAACTGGTATGCAGAACTGGGGTCACGTCATCCTTGGGAGGATTTTTATTTTTATCAATACAGTTTTCCTAGAATACGGGCTGTGTCTAGTAAACATTTTCAATGTAATTTCAGCAAAGGAACAGGGAAACAGAAAATAACACAATCAGCACTGTATCAAAGCAAATCTCTTCCATCCCCCATCTGGCTATAGGCTGAAAGCATTGTAGATTAAGCTGTATGGACTAGGCCCCAGTATTTCCCATAGATCACGGCCAGAAAATGGTTTGGCTTCACAGGAGCTTAGAGATCCCCTGTGCTCTAGGAAGTCTCATGCAGTCTCTTGTCTGAGTGACAATTGGAAACTTCTCCTAGAAGAGAAAGCATCATTTTGAAGTTGAAGCAAAGCAAGGTTTTCCCACCAAAAGAAGTATTAGAAGAGTTTTCATCTCCATTTCCATCCCGTACCCATCCGGATCTTCTTGATCTATTTCTCTTGAGGAGAGAAAGTTGGCTCATAACTGGATTTGTTTGGTCTCTGTGTGTCCTTTAGCTTTTACTCTTTTTTCTCACAGCGACCTTGAAATTTCCCCATTAGTTTTTCTCTTCGAGGAGTCCTCCTGTGTGGGTGTGTCTGTTTTATATTGTCTCAACCAATGTGGCTTCCCCGGGGGTCAAAAGGTCTGGATGCGCTGAGAGCCTTTCCTAAGTACTAAGTAGAATCACAGACTTCCTTTAAGGTCAGATTTTACAAACAAGAATAACCTTGAAAAAGACCTTCAGATTTTGCTCAGATTTGCTCGGGCTGAGATCAGGAACCTTGCCAACCGCTTACCGCACCCAAGTCCCAGCCCCCACTCTCCCGCCATCGCAGACAAGCTATTTATGCTGCATGAGGGAGCCCGTGCACCCCACAGCTCGAATCCCCGCTGTCCTTTTTGGGCACCGTGGAGCGCAGGGCTGAGTCCAGAGCCTCTGAAAAACAAGGGTCTTCTCTCTTCTCTCTGGTCAGCAGAGTGCTTCGCCCAGAGGGGCGACTTCTGAGGCTGTAGCTTGAGTCCCTCCAAAGAATTCTCTTACCTGTGCTGGAGTTTCTTAGGGTCCCGGCTCCCCAACAACCCGGACCTGCCTACCTGTCAGCGGAACTATCCGGCAGTTCCCACCCTGGAACCTTAGGGCAGCAGTGGGGCTGCCCTGGCCATTAACGGCCATCATCCATTTTTAATCAGACAGATCACAAGAAAGACGGTAAGCGAAACCCGGTCCGAGTCAATTTAAATAATATTCCTGAGGCAATCCAATCACTTAAAACCTAGACACCTACGTTAGCGAGCGCTCGCGCCCCGCCCATCCGGCGGGGAAGAGCGCGCTGCCTGAATTAATCAAGATCAAGGGGCTCCTGGGCTGGGAGCTCAGCCTTAACCCTTCCAGCGCTGCGGGGTACCCAAGCGCGGGAGGAAGAGCGCGGCCGGCGACGGCCGAGATGCCCAGAGCGGTCCAGCTCCGGCAGCCTCCGCTCGTCCCCGACGCTCCGCACGCTCCGCCCGGGACCCCGGCGTCCCGGAGCCCCGGCTCGCGGTCACCGGCTCCCGGGGCGGCCTCGGCGCGCCCCCCGCAGCCGCGGCGCGCCCCGGGCTCCTCCTCCCTCCCCGGCGCGGCCAAGTGAGCAGCGCTCGGGCCGCAGGTAGCCGAGGCGCGGGAGGCGGCGAGCGCGGGACCCGGCGCCGCGCCCGGCCAGAAGGAGCCCCGAGCCTCGCGGCCCCGGACGGCCGCGGGAGGGGCGCGCCGGCCATGTGGGGTCCCGGGGTGGCCGCCGAGGGCCTGGCGGCCGCTCCGGCACCGCCGCCGCCGCTGCCGCTGCTGCTGCTGCTGGCGCTGGCGCTCGTGGCGCCCTCGCGGGGCGGCGGGGGCTGCGCCGAGCTGGCGTGCGGCGAGCGGGAGCGCTGCTGCGACTCGGCCAACGCCACGGCCGCGCGCTGCTGCAAGCTGCCGCTCCACGCCTTCCTGGACAACGTGGGCTGGTTCGTCCGCAAGCTCTCCGGGCTGCTCATCCTGCTGGTGCTCTTCGCCATCGGCTACTTCCTGCAGCGCATCATCTGCCCCAGCCCACGCAGGTACCCGCGCGGCCAGGCGCGAGCGGGCCAGGCGCGAGCCGGGCCTGCCGGAGGCGCCGGGCCTTCGGGGACGGCGGGGCCCCCCGACGGCGACGACGACGACGACTCCCCCGCCCTGCTGCGCGACGAGGGGGCCGCGGGCTCGCAGGACTCGCTGCTGGAGGGCGGCGGCGGCCGGGCCCGGGGAGGGGGCGGGCGCCCGCCTCCTGCCTGCGTCTCGGAGCACGAGCTGCGCGCGGTGCCCCCGGCCTTCCTCCAGCTGCCCAGCTACGAGGAGGTCAAGTACCTGCCCACCTACGAGGAGTCCATGCGGCTGCAGCAGCTCAGCCCGGCCGACGTCGTGCTGCCGGTGTCGGTGCTCGGCCGTCCGCGAGGCGGCGGTACCGGGGACCCCGACGGCGGCCAAGGCCGTTTCCCGCTCATCTGAGCACAGGGCGCCTCGCAGGGGGCCACCAGGACCGTTACCAGGTTGGGGGCTGCGGCTGGCACGCCACAGCCGCTGTGCTGTCGGCCGCCGCTGACTTGCCTGGGACCACACCTACCATCCCTGCACAACCTGTCGCCCCGCGCCTGGGTTGGGGTCAGCCCCCTCCCTCTCGCTTGCCGGGGAACCTGTGTTTTCCTGTTTCTTTGGGCTCTAGGCTGGGCAGCTAGGCGAGAGCAGCGCCTTTGGACTAGCCCCCAGCTCCTCTTGGGCGGCCGTCCCTGCCCTCCGCCATGCCTCCCTCTGTGTTCACTGTAAGTGCCTGCTTCTCCAATCCAAAAGAACGCGTAAGCCCTTTATTGTGTCGAGAGAGCCGCGGCTTGCTTTAAGGTTAAAAGGGAAGGAACACGGACAGCTCCGTTCCTTTCCATCCTGCTTGGACGGGTCGCAGTCTCCCAGGACAGGATGGTGAGGTGCTGTTGGCTCTGGACCGCGGCCAGTGACTGCTGCGGGCGGGTCTGTGGAGGCAGCGCTTGACTGGAACGGGATCCTTTTCTTGAGAAGGACCCAAAAGACCCTTCGGTGTCTTCTTGGCCAAGCAAACAGTCACAGCTGATGGCTCCCAGTTACGTTGGGGATGGGGTATCTTGATGGATAGGCAGCTGCATCGGTTGAAGATGTAGCAACTGATTAATCCAGACCGGTTTTTGTAGTATGGTACCGATGGCCTCTTGATTTTTTTTCCAGTATGTAAGGTGTTTGTTTCGTCTTTTATTTTTACATTTTATCATGCATTAAACACATCAGGAAGGTAGTTTAATAAATTGACAAGATAAATCAGTTTTGTTTTAGGCCAGTTCTCGTCAGGAAGCCACCCACATTCTATCACTGTTTACTAGTGTTGCACATTATTTCATTAACGGTGAGGGGGCATGGTCGCACAGGAAATGTGACATAAAAACATGAAGGATATCTTATTTTCACTATTTGAGAATATATTTTATTTTTAGTACTGAAGCATAACGCATAACTTTTTATAATAACTGTACATTGTGTAGTCTGGGACTTAACTGTAGCATTCATCATGGGGTTATATGTGAAAAGATAATTGGTACATATTTGCCACACCATGGATGGAGCAAGATGACTTGCCTGTATTTCTCCATTTTTTTCACTTGAGAGACATTATCCAATGTGATTCCAAACATAAGAAAGGACTTGTAACTTTAAACCTGTAATTTTGCAGTCATGTGCAGAGAAGTCACCCAACCATCTTTATTAAAGTTTAGCAGTATCATTTTACTAGCTCTGCCATTCTGGGACATTCCCTTTAAGCAAAGGGTAGTAGGATACGTGTTAATGCGTCGTGTATAATGTATATGTAGCATTGTCTGTGTACAGCTTATACGTGTGTGCCATGTAGCTGTGAAGCTTACTGCTAGCCTGAAAGGAAACGGTGAACACAGCCTTCCCTGGAGAAGTGTGAATGGTGCCAGTTGTTAAGAAAGGTTATCCACATGGGTCTAGGAAGAAGCTGGGCAGGCCTAAGAAATCTTCAATTATCTGATTTTTTAAAAAATTATTTGATTACTTTTAACTTTTAAAGGCTGATTGAAAAAATCTGATGTCCTGGGAAAATTTTAATGTGTGAATTATAATAAAAGAATGGTTTGCTTTAACCTTCTCAAAGCTAATGACCCTGTCATTAAAGAAAATCATCTGAAATGTATTAAAACAGAAAAATACTAAAATATTTCTCTGTGCAGTTTTTTTTTTCTTTTTTAAAGACAGGATCTCAGTTTGTAACCCAGGTTGGGACTCTCTCTACTACTCAGGCTGGTCCAAACTTACCTCAGTCACTATGGCCCTGCCCCCCAGTCCTGAGATTGTAGGTGTAAGCCAGCGTTCCTGGCTCTCTTTGTACAATCTTATCAGATTTATGACTGTGGAGCAACAATAAAATGTAAAGTCTGTATCTCTTGTTTAAAAGAAATCTTAAACTGTGAGCTGACAGACAAAAAAAGCATTAGTAGTTGAGATTCTATTAATTAAAAATGATACAAGATTTAATCAAGCATAATTATACTGAATTATATATTTATGCTACTCGGAGACAGTAAATTTGTATTATATGTGGCTATCAGTACAATTAATCATAAAATGAGCTTAATTATAGGGCATATATATTTCAGCCAAATGATTTCGAGAGAGCCATGTTTTCCAGAAGAGGCTCAGGCGTTTTCTTCTCTACCCCTGCCAAAATAATAATAATAGCAGTAATCCCAACTATGGTAACTCATCTAGAAGACAGTTTACATGCTAGATAAACATATACATACATCATACATACATACATGTATGTACCTGTGTAAAAGCAATTTGTTATGGGAGCTGAATATCGTAACCAAAGGGGAAATGTCTTCTTGAGATAGAATGAGTTTTAAAAGGCCATAATCACCATGTTCTGCAAATACAAGGGTGCTCCAGCCATGCAAAAATGGCACTGGCAATTATGCCAAAGGGCATGAAGGTACTACGTAAGGAAAAGGAGATGTTATCATAAAGGCCAAAGAGAATATAAAGGAAATCGTCTCCATTAACTGTTTAAAATGCAATATGCTAAGTATACCCTGATATCCTTTTTCTGTATATAGTTTCTCTCAAGTGGAATTAATCCAACAGTTCAGAGCTGAAGTATTTATGTTATCAGCAGGAATGTGATGTTCAGATATATACAGTGTTCTGCAGTGACTTGTCATAAATTGTAACTAACTTAAATTTCCCGGTGGAGATAAACAGTGGTATGCGTTGAATTTTGAGTAAAAGACCTTATCCACCTCTCCACAGTGGCTCACCAACTGTAGAGCAAACCATTCTTCCTTTCATATGGCCAATCACAGAAACATTGTAGTGTTCTCTTTTAAAATGCTATAGAAATCATTAAGTGTTAAATAAACCAGTATTTTGGTTATTCATAAAATCATAGAGAGCCTGATTTCATTTATACACTTTTGCTTACAAAAATTCACTTTTAATTTTATCAAAAAATTGCATCATCTGGCCAGTGGTGGTGCACCCCATTGCTTGGGAGGCAGAGGCAGGCACATGTGTGAGTTCAAGGCCAATCTGGTGATAGCCAGTTTCAGGACAGCCAGGGCCACACAGAGAAAACAAAAACAAAAAACAAAATCGAGGGAGGAGTGGGTGACACTTAGGCTTGTTAGTAACTTAAATAGTGTCAGCCCACATCCCTCAGCTTCTTAGTTAAATATGCCCTTGCTTTGCTTTCCTACTTCTCTATTCTCTCCTGTGTTCTTGTTCTGCATTGTCCTTAGGAGGCTTCCTTCTGCTTGGTCCTCACTGCTGTCATTCAACAGTGCTATAGTTACAACTTCACCAGTAGCACAGAACTCTTATAAATCATTCTTTTTCTAGCATTTTCTTTGTTCACTCTTTGCATCAGACTTCTGTAGGATTACATTTTAAGCCAAGTAAGTTTTCCCTCTTTATCCATTAAAGAATTGTAAACTTTTTTGCCCTTTAGTTTTTATGTATAGATCTCTCTCTCTCTCTCTCTCTCTCTCTCTCTCTCTCTCTCTCTCTCTCTCTCTCTCTCTCTCTCTCTCTCTCTCTGCCACTCTGGTAAAGGACAAGATCTTAATGTTTCTAGAGTTCAAACACATTAGCCCCTGACTCGCTGCTATCTCTTTAAGGTCTCTTTAAGGTCCCTCACCTAGATATTCTGAAAAGGATGGTCAACACTTCTCCCTCGCTTGCTCCAAAAATATGTTCCCTGCTATATCTGGGGAAAGATTTTGACCTTTGCATTTTCTTCATAACAGGGCCTTTATTCTGCTTCCAAACCTTATGCATATATTACTTCTTTGTAGACTTTTGAATCTTTCTGCTCAGTTTTTTCTCAGTTGGCTTTGTGGTTTCCGTGGTGCATAGTGCTTTATCTAAGTGACAGTAAACCCATGTTGGCTTGCCAATAGCCTTATTTGTTGTCCTGGATAAAAGACCTCATCCCTCCATAGACTATAACCTGGAGACCTCAAAGGCAACTTGATTTAGGATCGCTGTTTCCTTTACATGCTTCATCATGTTGCCCACAAACTGCTCACAGTATCTCTGTTTTATTGGCTAGACTACAAGTTACCCCTGACTCATTATTTTCGCTTCCATATGATCTTACAATTTAAATAACTCCATTAAGATTGTTATCTAAACAACCATTTTATCTTTTGCCTCTTTGTTGGTCACATGTGTCACATTAGAGAAAGGATTGGTTCCAGATGTATTCATTTGTTCTTCAGTTTGTATGAGTTTTATTTTTATTATCAACCAAAGATGTTACCAGATCAAAACTAATTTTGATTATTTTTTTCTAGGTCTTAAATGTCTTCTCTCTTGATTTATAGGCTTAATTTTGATACAAAGTATTTGTTTTGGTTTGCTTTCTTCTGATGTGATGAACACCATTGTTGTCATACTTTTTAACTCTATTTTATTTACATTTCTTAATCTCTCTTCCTCCCTTCCCCACCCAACTCCTTCCAACCCCTCAGCACCAGGTAGGAGAAAAGGGATGTTAGTGGGGAGAGGGGGTGGAGTTCTCTTTAGCTACTTCTTGCTGGCTAGGGTTGTAGGGTTCCTTAGGGCAAGTCCTCATTTCAGGAGATCTCTTCTCATCCTACGGTATCAACAATTAGGAGCAGCAGGGGAAGGCATCAGCAGCCTTGTTTCTAGGAGCTCCACGCACTCTCTGCTGGCCCGGGCCTTCATTCCCTCTCAGAGTCCTCAGAATTAAACTATCTGCAGCAAAGGGCCCCCTCGCAGAACCCGAATGAGGTAAGTAGTTTGCTGCTGTGGACCATCTCAGTCAGTCCCATGTCCTACAGCTGGGATCAAAACAAAACCATGTTTGCATTGTAAGGGCAGGAGCTCAAGACGAGAGGAGGCAGGCATCATGGGGGAAAGCTGCTCACTGGCTTTCCCCTCATGGCTCTCCCAGATGGCTTTGTTGGGTAACCCAGGAGCCTCCTGCTCAGGTGTGCTACCCCCACAGTGGGCTGGGTCCTCCCATGGCAATCATTAATCAAGAGAATGTCCCACTGACTTAACTACAGGCAATCTGATCAAAGTATTTTCTCAACTGAGGCTCTTTCTTCCCAGATGACTCTCCCGTGTGTCAAGCTGATTAAAAAACAGAACAATAGCAACAACAACAAACAACCCAGTCTGGACACTCTTCATCAGTTTGTCACATTCCTTGACACCCATGGTCCTCGGATTAGCCAGCTGCCAGACTCGTGCAGCTCCAGGGGCAGTTTGCTGTCCCGTTACGCACTCACAGGCTTGCTTCATAGACCGATCTTCTAGGCTGTGTTCTTGGAGGCACCTCATAATATCTGCATCTTCACGTGAATCTTTTTCTCTTCCCAGAGGCAGCCTAAGACCTTGCTGTCACCTGTCAGTCCCGTGTTTGTGGCTGGAATAGAGAGACCTTCTCCAACTTGCCTTTTCTTGAGACTTAATCTCCTAATTCTTTACCCTCATCTGCACGCTGTTTGAATAGACAGGTGTTTACATTTCCGAACCTCGTTTTGGGGACTGATCTTGTTTAATGACTAGTGCTGTCTTGCAGGTCCTTTGGCATTTGTTTCTAGCTTGGAGGTCCCAGAAGCTCAGGTCAGGCAGAGTGGCTGGCTGTTAACTCCTGCAGATCTAGATGGAGAACTCTCAGATACCGCTCCAGAACCATGTCTGCCTGTGTGCCGCCATGCTTCCCACCATGACAATAATGGACTGAAGTAAACCTCTGAACTGTAAGCCAGCCTCAATTAAATGTTTCCTTTATAAGAGTTGTGTTGGTCATGGTGTCTCCTCAAGGTAATAAAACCCTAAGGTAGTCAGTGTTCTAGGTGGTCAGTGTTGTAGATGGTCATTGACATGCTTTGACTGAAAACTTATAAGCACCTTGACCTGAAAGAATCACGGAAGCCCTGTCTGGCAGGTGTTCCAGGCTTTCCTGTCATATCGGAATCTGTGATAAGGATTTCTTCTTGTAAGCATGTTCTCCAAACCTGACTTGTCTATAAGCTTTGAATATCTCTTGGACTTACCATAGGAGTTCTCTGCATCCCTTGGTGCATGGTGTGTTGTCTACTGATTCTTGGTTCCACTTCAGAATTCTCAGGAGGTTCTCTACACCCATCAAGGCTTCTCCTCTGCTGTCCTTCTCTCTAGCTCTATCTGTTGCTCCCTGTCCAGTCTCCTCTAGGCTCAGTCTTATCCAAAGACAGTCTCAGAAGCTTCTTGGTTGTTCTCAAAGATTCAACTGACTGACATTTCTTTCCAGAAGCTTTCTGGGGTTCTCTTGACATTTTGGCTCCACAGTTTGCTGCGGGGATTTCTATGTCCGTTTGTAAGAAGGGAAGACAGATGAGGCACTGGACAGCTTCATGCACCTGAGAAGGGCTCTCGTCAGGAGACAGAAAGCTAAGGAGCCAACTTCCCTCAAAGGCTAGAGTTTTTATAGGCATGGTGAGGGGGTGAGCCATGGGGCAGAGGGCTGGAAGGACATTTGTGGTATTGACTTCAGGAAGTTGAAAATATGGTTCATGGGAAAGGGGGAGCTCCTTAGGCTGGAATGGGACTGTTTTAAAAATGGGGACATTTTTGTTCTTGAATCGTTGGCTTCTGCTGTGTTCCTGAGTTCTGTCTGTTCTTTGAGAAGCCTAAACGAACTCCTGATGTGAGGTTTTGCTTTCCCCAGGTATCCGTTTGGGAGACAGGAAGTTCTTACTGCTTCAGCTTGGTTTGGGATTTTAATAAGTTTTTTAGTACCTTATAGATTTTTTTTGAACTGTATTTTCCCAGTTGTTCCTAAAAGTCTCCTTGTTGGCATTCCTGATCAGATGGAAAGGTATCCTGGGATTCAGGAGCTCAGGAACCAGAGAGCTCTGAGGTGGGACCGTGTCCTCCTAATCAGCAGCCCAGGAACCACACAGCTTTGAAAGGAAGCCTCCTTAGCAGAGGCCTGCAGCCCTAAGGGAGATTAACAGTGGATGAGCTGGAGTGCTACGGGGGAACAGCTCTGCTTCTGTGCTCTTCTTCAGCTTTGCAGCTCCCAGGCTATCTGCGGCAGAGCTGAGGCGCTCCGGAGCCTGACGCCACTCCGTTTCTTTGCGTCTATCCTTCTTCACTTCTTTGCTTTTTGGCTTCTTTCAATGAGAGAACCACGCCAGGCAGCAAATCTTATAAAAGAGATGTATTGGAAGGGATGAATCCAGGGTTTGCAGGGACAAATCCAACGGTGGCTGCGTCTGCTCCCGGGAGGAGACAGCAGGGAACTGAACAGTAGTTGGGGCTGATATAGAATTTCTTAGGGGGCGGGGTTTTCCAGAGCAGAGACTTCCAGGGTGAGGATTGGAGGGATTTCAAGCCCCGAGTTTGGGGGAGCCCAGGGATTGGTGGGATTTTTCTTCTAGGGTGGGGTCCGGGCATTCTCCTGCCTCAAGGCTGGGAATGACTGTTACAACCATTGATCATTAGGGCCATTAGAGAAGTCAGAGGTGTGGGGCTTGGCCACTTTCCTGCCGGGAAGGTTTACAAAGGGAGCCCTCCACAGGGAAGGCTTTCCCTGCCCCTTGAGTCTGCAGCGAATAGCCAACACCCCTAGTATGCTTTGATTTTTTTCTACGAGTTGTTTTGTGCTCTGGAAAACACAGGAGACAAAATTCCTTATTTTGCTATGAATATCATTACCCTGGAGTCTCTTTTTAAGTGTTGGTGGAGCCTCTCAGAGGTGCTGGGTCTTCCATTGAAGTCAGGTTTTGTTTTAGGTGTCCGCAGCAGCTTCCGTGTGTCTGTTCGAGTCTTTGCTAGTTCTGGAGTCTTCTCTGGAATGCTTTCAGGCGTTGTGTGGATGCCATGTCCACTTGCCATCTGTGTGTTCATCAGTCTCTTTCTGTGTGTGTGATAGCCTTTGTGTTTCTGTGATAGCCTTTGGCTCTTAGACAGCTCCTAGTTTCATCCTAAGTGTGCTCGGCTTCTTCATGAGGGTTCTCAGAGTTCTTGCTGGGTTTGGTTTATGCTTTAGAGTACTGTGTGTAGCAATTGACTTTGAATTGCAATGCTCACGCCCTTGAAGTTCCTTCTCTTTATACTCTGAAAACAAACAGCTCACAAGTCTCAGGAAGTCTCTGTAATTTACCAGATTCACCAGACAAACTTGTGGAAATAGTTAGTATTATTTTATAGAAATTTAGAAGATAGATCTCACATACCCCCCTGCTGACTTATCCATACATTCTTACAGTGTAATAGATTTAGAGGTATTTAGAAAAAGCATTTTTTCCCAACATTACATAAGCTATAAATACTGCCGAGGAGAAGAGATTCTCAGACTCGTCAAGCTGCCTTTGCAAGTAGTGCTCCAGGGTTCTAGCTTTCAGGGGTCATCAAAAGTGGGCTTTTGGTCTCCGGCCTCACCCATGCTCCCGGAAGTAATCCCAATAAACTAATTTGTTCATCGGACTTTGGTAGTCTTTCTTTGTTCTGTTGTTGGTTCCTTATCTCAGACGAGTAAATGCCTGATCATGTCTCCCCAGGAATAGTGACTTACAAATATGCATCAATTTATCTCTTCCTCAGATAATTTATCTGTCTTGCACAGCTTCTATGTTCCTTTCTTTTCTTCTCTTTGGATATCTGAAACAGGGTTTCATGTATCCCAGGATGCTGGTCTTAAACTCCATATATATCTCAAGATGACCCAAACTTCTGATCCTCATGTCTCTACCTCCCAAGTGCTGAGGTTACAAGTGTGTGCCATACCATTCACAGTGAAACGCTTCATAGCATCACTTCTAGCTTGCTCTGATTTAACATTTGGTACCAATTTGCATTTTAGCCTTTCTTATTGGGTAATACCTATGACAACTCCCAATTATTTGTGTGATATAGACACGCTTAATGGGTAAAACCTAACAAAATAGAAGATGGGCAAGAGCATGTCCTTGAATGTAATGGCACATGCTATGGAGGTGACTTTTTTTTTATCACGATAACACAATATAACAACCTTAAGTTACCAGGACTAGCTGTATGCCTCGCCCCGCATAGCTTGGTCCTGGACACTTGGCCATGGTGGTGAGGCAATGACTAAAGGACAGACAGACACAGAAGAGAAAAGCTGGGGTGGGGTGTTTTGAGCACTTTGATGCAGACAGCAACGGCCACCCTAGAAACTCAGCATCTTTATTTTGTTTTCTGAGTCAAGGAGGTGGATTTATTGCACATTAGACTCACCTTTTTCACAAGCAAAATAAGGAAGTTACTAGCTGTTATTTAAAGGAAGCATTATTAAAAATATCATAAAGCATGCATGGGAACCTACAATGGCTTCCGATTAGGTGTGGGATGGGGACATGTTTAATGATAAAAGATGTTTGAAAAAGTGACTCATTGTTTCCATCCATTTCATTTTTTAAAAAAATCTGACTTAGTTAACCTTTAAATTTCAAAAAGATTTTCCTTAAAAGATCCGAAAAGTCCTGTTAGTGTTTTAAACGTGAAACAATGTTTTTTTTGTGTGCTCAACACGAGAATGAAAACCACAGAGTGTAACATAACTGAACATCCAGTGTCAAGGGAGATAACAGCACAGACAAAAACACCGTGTTCCTGTGTTAGGGCTCTCTGTATGTTTAGGGTCAATGTTATTGCTAAGATATCCTATACAACAGTAGCAGTTCAGAGTTGGGCTGTCTAGTCCAACTTGATAAATCTGGCCGTAAAGTATTTAGGGTATCTAAACCTATTTTCTTACCAGTAAAACACCTACCATAAAAGATATTATGAAGACTAAGACAATGTGTATAGAGTACTTAACACAAGCCTCTGGGGTATAAAAATGGATCTCCAGGACTATTGAGTAAAATTGACACCAGGTGCTGGCAAGATGGCTCAGTGGATAAAGGTACTTCCCATGCAAGCCTGGCTACCTGAGTTCAATTCCTGCAACTCAAGTAAAAAGTGGAGCGAGAAAACCACTGTAATTATATTCTAATTGGATAAAAGTTAGAAAATAGAAAACCAGAGCAGTGAGATAAAAAATAGATCTTAGAACTCTGTTTTCCTCTAGCAAGTATTGAAAAAGCTCCAAAATTATTTTTTCAAGTGTCAAGAAAAAAAGGGATAATTTGAAAGTTACACAGCCATCTACATCAGTTTATAGATAACTCTAGAAGAAAATCTACTGGGGGATTGGATCAAAACATTCACAGTTGTCCTCTGACTTACACACACACACCATAGATAGAATGTGTACCCCACCTCAACACATATGCACATATATATGACAATAACAGTTAAAATTTTAATGCAGAGACTCACAGCCAAACTTTGGGCAGAGTGGAGGGAATCTTAGGAAAGAAGGGGGAGATGGAAAGACCTGGAGGGGACAGAAGCTCCACAAAGAGACCAACAGAGCCAAAAATCTGGGCCCAGGGGGGCCTGTAGAAACTGATGGGCCAGTCTCATCAATCAACCAAGGACCATGCATGGAGAGGACCTAGACTCCCTGCTCAGATGTAGCCCATAGGCAGCTCAGTCTCCATGTAGGTTCCCTAGTAAGAGGATCAGTCTCTGACATGGATTCAGTGGCTGGCTCTTTGATCACCTTCTGGTGAGGTGGCCTTACTAGGCCATAAAGAAAGAGGATCCAAACAGTCCTGATGACACCTGGTAGTCAGACAGGAAGGGAGGAGAACTTCCCCTATTAGTGGGTTAAGGGAGGGAGATGGTGGGGGAAGAGAGAGCGAGGGTAGGACCAGAAGGAGATGAGGGAGGGGCTAAAATTGGGATACAAGAGACTAGAGAGATGGTTCAGTGGTTAAGAGCACTGCCTGCTCTTCCAAAGGACCTGGGTTCAATTCCCAGCACCCACATGGCAGCTCACAGCTGTAACTCCATTTCCAAGGGATTGTACACTTTCACACTAATGCACATAAAATAAAATTAAATAAATTTTAAAAATTGGGATACAAAGTGAATAAATTGTAAAAAAAAATAATAATAAAGGGAAAAAATTAAATTTTTTTGAAAGATAGCACCGGGCTCTTTTAGTGTGAAATAGAAATACAAGGGAATTCTAAAACTTTTATAATTATTTTGGTGAAAAATAATTTATGAAATGAACAAATGCTTTAATACACCCAACAAGCAGAGGCTCACATGAGTTGAATTGTGATCCTCTGTGGTGTAAGATGGTAAGCCAAGAGACACTGGGCTGGGAGAAACCAGGAAGGACTTGATTACAGAGCGATGAATCTGGAAGGATGGAGAGTGGGGGGGGGGGGAGGGTGTCTTGTAATACTGAGGTACAAATATGGTGGAGAGAAGTGAGTATGGTCTGAGGAACTGCCATCAGCATCAGAGATCAGAAACTGAATCTTGAGGCTTCCAGGCTACACGAGCTCTGAGGAAGAACCGGATTGAAGCAGTGGCCTTGGAAGTGATTCCTGGGAGAATGGACATGAGGCCAGAGGAATGGAGTCAGAGGTAAGGACAGGAGGCAGGAAAGAGCAAGATCAGAGTTGAGGGCAAATGAACTGAGCCAATGGACATGAAAATCCACTCACAATTGGTGCAACTGAATTACAAGTAAAGGCTCTTCATTAAACACCTTTGATATAACCTGAAGAAGGGACCATAACCTTAATCCCAACCCCAGGGAAAATTAAAAGTCAAGCCTGTGGAATTAGTATTCTTTCATAGACATTTAGAAGACAGGACTCCTCTACTCCCTATAGACCCATCCACACATTCTACAGTGGAATAGACTTAAAGGTATTTACAAAAAGCACAATCTAAAAGACACCCTGAAAATAGAAGAGAACTTGAGGTAAAGAGAAGCAGAGTTGAAAGGTCAGGCCCAGTCTTGACTCCAGACTTTGTAGGAGGAAACACAAAGAAAGAGTCCTATTGGCTGAAAAGCTTACAACGTTGAATAAAAACATCCAGATTCCTGCCTGAGGAGAACCACAGGGGACTAGGAGACGGTGGGGAAGCTATGTAGGCTCTGTTAAAGAAGACACTTTTGAGTCAGGAATAACATGCACGTGACCATCTATACAGTAAGCACATCAGTGGGGTGTCTCAGAATTAAATCCTCACTGTAGGCCAACGGCAAACCACTGAGCACAGGGAAGCCATCTCTCAGAGACTCAGATAACACAGCGAAGTTCTAACTCTGGATGCTTTGGTCCAGTCAGCAAACAGATTCTTTAAAGTGATGTAGTTGACTCTAACATTCAAATTCTTCCCCATAAATAGCATTTCTCTCAACCTTTGTAAAAGCTGTATTTTGTTGCTTTTTTAATACTCGCTAGAGGAAATGCATTTTTAAAGTTCATCATTTGTCCCACTAAAGTTTTGTTTCCCTTTTTATTTTAAAACAGGTCTCACTATATAACTTAGGAATACTCCTGCCTAAGCCTCTGCTGTGCTAGGATAGGCTTGGGCCACAAAACCTAGATACAGTCTAACTTAGTGCTAGAAATTATGGAGGTTCGTGGCTTATGAATGTTGGTTCATTGAAGTCTTGTGCAAGGAAATATATTTGTCTACTCATCTACCTACTACAAATAGTACAGCTCTGGTCAACTTGAGGAAAAAATACAGTTTAGGTAAATGTTTTAACAGCTTTTGAAGTAATTTGTTGAAATTCTCTCCTTTGGTGATAGTACTCTCAAAAATGAAGACAAGGTAAAGAATGTGTTCCAATAATTTTCATTAAATTATTGTGTTTATCCATTAAAACACTATAAAAGCTGTTTCGCTGTAGATTATTACAGTTCAAGCAAATTTTGCATAAATCTAGAACATGTGAGAATGTCTGAAGCATTGAATTGCCCCAAATTGTATTGGAATGGGCGTTTATGAAAGAATACGTCTTAAAAGTCCCTACATTTAAATAGTATGTAAAGGGTGTGCAGAGAGTGTGGCACACAGGGCTGCCATTGGGAGATGACCCTGCAGCAGCTTGAGCCAAGGAGAGGGGCCAGAGGGAAGAGGCACACAGAATGAAAATGGCTTTGTTAGAGGCTGTAAAAAGTCAAGACAAAAGCATAAATTTTTTAGCCCGAAGGTCATTTGCCAGCATACAGAAGCTACTGGAGAAATACAGGTCAGTGTGGAAGGTAAAGATGAGGGTCTTGAAAGGAGCTGAGGCGTCTCCTTCTCTTTGATAACCTGTTTGTGGTGTGAAGCCCTGACCAGAGATTTCTCTGCAATCTTATCTGCAGTTCAACAAGGATTTTTCAGCCAAGAATATTAATCTGTATATTTTATTTTTGCATAACAACTTTTTTTGTGGTGTGCACACGATACTTCTATTTTGCTCCATTATTAATGAGGACTTTAAGGGAAATGGACTTAAGGTACAGTATGGCCCTGGATAGGATTGATATAGTATACTTTGTTTTCAGAAAAGCATCAAAAAGAATGTGTTTTTTTGATGTTTGCTTTTTGTCTTAGTGGGGGCCTCACTCGCGGGCTTGTTCATGCCAAGCAAAGGCTCTACCTGCCACCGATTAATAGCCACTGTGTAAAAAGCACATGTGGTCTGTATGTGCAAGGAGAAATTTGCTAGTATTCTTAATAGACACTTAGAGTAATTTTTTTTTTACTGTAGTAACTCATATCCTAAAATATACATGTACGTAAGCCAGGTTTAAAACTTGTCATAGCTTGGGCTGGAGAGATAGCTCAGTCCTAATGTGTCTTCCAGGCAAGCATAGGACCTGAGTGGTGATCCTCAGAACTTACTAAAATGTCAGCCATGGTGGCCTGGGCTGTAACCTCAGCCTTGGGGTCAGAGGTAGACAGAGAGAGGAATCCCTAGAGCTCATTGTTCACCCAGCCCAGCTGAACTGGTGAACAGTGATCAGGGAGAGACAGCAGTGTCAACCATGGACCTGCACACATGTGCACACACAGATGCATATGTATCCGCATGCACAGGCGCACACACCACACACATACAACACACGCATGTACAAAAATCATGAACATGAATAAAACTTACCACAATGCATGTTTTATTCCATATCCCATACTCTGTCCAAAATATTACTTTAGAAATATCAGTATGTAGCAGGGACCATCGGCAGGCATTCTTCTTCACTTGATATGTTGTTTTATATGTATATAATATTATATATTATATAATAATACATATATATAATTCTATCAAGATTATAAACGTTTTAATGTTGAAGCAACTGAGAAGTTTCTATGATAAATGTGGAGGTTCTTTGCCCCGACTAACCTGAAATGCTCTATGTAAACGAAGGTGTCCTATGTGCCACCATAAATGGTCACACCTATGCCCCCCCCCACACATATGTGAGACATATATGTGTGTGTGATTATATTAAGACAGAATCACCTAGACATACAGTGTTCAAAATGACTGTGAGCATGACTTTCTGGTACAACACTGAATGCATCTGGTCTTTGTGAAAGTCCTGAGTGAGACACAGGACTTTGCTATGCTAATGAGACACTCAGGAGAGAGAGCTAGACAGCTTCAGGCTGGAGCTGGCCACCTGCGGTGCCGCCGCGTGATTACTGGGCTAGTCAGCTGGCTCCAGGGGCAAAATGGATTTGGAGATTGAGTTTATTTATCTGGTCAGTGAATTAGTCTTGCCTGTGTAATAAGCGCTGATCAAATAATCAAACCACCTGAGAACACTGAAGCTGGTTGATAAATGCGCAGATGTGCTGGACTGATGATGAGCAGATTCGACAAGGAGAGACACAGAATTTCCGAAGAGACCAGATCTCACCCCGATCCTCGCCTCTCGTCTTCCGCCGCACCCCACTCCCGCCCTGAACTTGGCAGGTGCATTTCTCTCACTTGGTCATTCTTAAATTGCATCCTGCATGCTGAAAGTCGAATTCTAACCAGTGTCTTGGGTTCTGTGAAATCCCTCTAGCATTCTTTAACTTGTGGGACCTGACACCAACTCACCGATAGTTCATTTCAAAATTGAACTGTACGACAGCAGCTGGTGCCAGACAACAGTGGTTGGGTAGCACGTGTGCCGTGGCAAGCCTGGCTTGAGTGGTTCTGCTTCATAAGAATTGCAGAGAGGCCGAATGCGGACTGCAGGAGGAGCCTTCCTTTCTGATGGTTACCATCTTGGTCCACTTTCTGTTGCCAACAGTCCAGCCTACTTCACTCGGCCCCCAGTCTTGGAGACTGGAAGGGCTCGCGGTTGGCAATGACGCCCCTGCTGGGTGACCCTCAGGGCATATAGCATCACACAGCATGAGACAGGGAGTGTGCCTCTCTGTTTGTCCTGTCTTTGCCCCTCTTCTTAGAGGGATTCCCCCATCACCAAGTTGGGTAACGATTTCATCTAATCCTACATCCCAGCCTCAATCTGTCAATTCTTCTCTAAATACCTAGCAATGGAGGTTAATTAGCAATGCATGAAGCTTCCAAGGACCTTCAAACCATAGCACCTAGTCGCTGTCTGTACCAGACAGTAGGGTTAAATCATCCAAGATATGAAACTGTGACTGTACTACAACCAGCTGATAAAGGTAAAACATTTTATCAATGGAATTGAGAGCCGGTGGCACACTCATTGTTAGAGGGGGTGGCTCATTTGGATATATAAGGTGAAAACAAGAAACACATATATGCATATACCAATCACTTACTGCGTAGTTAACATGAATCAAGCTCAGATTTTGACAAGTCTGAGACATGGTCACTTACCTAAAGAGAACTGGTCCTGGCACAGCAAAAGGGACTGCCAAGGCCTCTGCTCACAGAGAAGACATTCCACACAGATGGGGTAAAACCAAGACACCAGTGAGATGGGTAGGTATTAAATGAAGGCGCTGTCCCATCTTGTGGGTGCCTGGCATCAGCTCCTTGGGAATCTCTATCGTTTTGTTTTGGCTTTTAGTTTTCTGAGACAAACTCTCTCACAATATAGCTGAGGTTGGCCTAGAACTTGCTATGTAGCCCATGCTAGCCTTGAAATCTTCCTGCTTCTGCACGCCCAGCTAAGAATCCTTATCTTAAATGGACTGAAGGTTTCTATGTGTCTTTGGTTTCAAATTCAGTTATATTAATAGCCTTAAAGAAGTTATTCATCTCCACACGGCTCATCATGGCACATTCACAGAAAGCTACACATAATATGGTCACACAGCAGGTGACTATTCCAAAGGGAACGGCCATCCTGGTGGACTGAAAGCTGTGGTGAAAAGTACAAAGTGCCCTTGCTGAAGGTGCTTTCCGGTACTCCATATGAATGCTAAATAGATCCCCTGATGAAACAGCTGTTGCTGATAACCTCTATTTTATGGTGATCACATCCACTGAATGTATCTGTCACCCAGGTCATAGGAAATGCTGCTGTTCCTCACCCTAACAATATCCCACCAAACCTTACGGCTATGAATCAACAGTTGAGGATCCTCAGCAGATCTACTGTCTTACCTTTCTCACGTGGGCCCTTTAAAGCCTAAGAACATGACAGTAATGAAGAAGGAAATGAGAGAGGGGAGAATCAAGGCACTCATCTCACAGATACAAGTCTAGGACATAGCAGCTACAAGCAGAAGGCCCTACCAACATCCGATGTGTTGACCAATGCTGGCACATCTTGGAGGTGGAGGTTGATGGAAGGCTACAAATGGGTCCTGACAACCCCTGTGACTCAGACAATGATGCCATGTGTTGCTGAGACCGCTCCTCATTTTGGAAGCTGACAAGATCTGATGCATGTAAACTTGAGGGGACCCATCCGAGAGGTATGTTGGCCATTCAAAATGGCAAAGGTCCACATTAACAGAGATTAGATAGAGCTCAGGTAATGCTCCAGTATCTTCTTCAGTCACATTTATCGTATCACAGTCATGATTCACACTGGCCTGGTTAGTTAGGTTTGCCAGTGCTGTCAGTGTGCTGGGAAACTACAAACGGTATTGCTACACTCAGCAGGGTATGGTTTTTTGGTTTTTTTTTAATTATGAAAGAGACTGTCAAAGACTATAATAACTTTCTGATCTTCAGGAGACTGGAGGAGACTAAGTGGCACAGAACTTCCAAAGTTCCAGAACTGTCCTGTATGATAGGGTATGTTCTAATAAATGGGATGGTTTGGATGTGACGGCCAGAAAACC
>CM053766.1:14692803-14714548 GCA_028658305.1 Pachyuromys duprasi | reverse complement strand
AGACATTGTCAAGCCCAGGACAGGACTGAAGAAAATAAAATCCCAATCTCTCCTCCTCTGTCCAGCTCCCACTTTTTCTGTTCCGACTGGAAGAACTTGCTTGTCCTAGCTGCCTCGTGTAAGCACAGTCTCACAGGACCAACATCTGTGCTATGTTCACTTACTGTTAAGTCTTCCAATGCTCACTTGAGTGTAGCACGTGTCACAGTTCAGCCCTCTTACGAGAATAATTCCAGTGCACGTGAGTAGCACAGGCTTTATCTCACTGCTGGCTGATGAACGTCTGAGTTACTCTCAGTTTTTGTTATTTCAGCAAAACTATCAACTTCGGTGTACAAGAGTCTGCACTGTGTCATTTTCCCAAACCCTTCCTCATGCATTTTTTGTTTTATAAGCTATGCTATGGGAGATACTTTACAATTTACAGATCAAATAGAAATTAATAATAACATACACCGTAAATAACTCAAGAGTTTATTATAAGCATTAATAGCTATTCATACTGAAGAACCAGAAATAAGGAAATGAAAAAAAAAACTGGAATGTAATCAACACTACTTGGACATAGATAAGCATATACAAATATTTTGTTAACTATTAGACTAGAAAAATATAAATGATGGAATTACATCATTTTGTGCTTAATCTTCCTGAATATACCTTAAGTAGTAAATACACAGAAAGTGCATTCAGTGATTGAAAGATAATGTCTTTTTCTTTGACAGTGCTCATGCATGCTAGGCAAGTGCTCTGCCATTAAGAGACAGCACGAGCCTTTTCTTAAGCAAACAAACCATGCACATCTTTGGTAGTTCCATGGTGACCTTAGTGCTTTAAGCCCACATTCTTGCTGGACTGGCCGCTGGATGCTCGGTCTCGCTCTTTAGTAATTTCCATCTCAATTTTGGCTTTGATTTTCTCCCAGTCTATTTGGAGCTAAAACAGAAGGGAAAAGAGAATCTCGTTTATATCCCATGTTTTCATCTAATTCCAGCTAACCCAGAGTAAACAGAAACAGAATATATGACTTCCAAAATGGAGACAGAGAAGGTCATAATGAGAAGGACTGCTGAAAACCCATGAGCTTTAAGATCAAGAGAGCAATTCGAGCATCAGGAAGACTCATAGTGATTCCAAAGACCAAAATTCTGGGCAGCTCTTTACAGACAGCTCTCCTGTCACAGAGTCTCAGGATTTTACACAAGAGCTTAGGGCCAGTCTGCTCTGCTCCCAACAAAAGCAAAGTGGGCGGGCAGCACCTGGGGTGTGGTTGCATGGGCTCCGCTCTGGACACCTCATAAGCAGAGCTTCCCATTAGAAGCCCAGCTGCAAGGAAAGACTAGGGACGGGCTTCACCCATCGCCACTGCGGCCACTCTTAAAGCGACAGAAGAAGGACGTCACTGACTGATGAATGCCATCAGAGCAAGCAGAGGACAGGCAAGGTGGGGGACACATGAACATACCGACAGACTTTTATCTTTGCTTCTCTTTTTGTTACAGATGAGGACAAGCCTGCCCACGCCTAGATCTATCTATCCCTTCCTGAGTTGGTTAGACTTGACACTGGGAAAGGACTCCTCTGGCCCTGGGTTCTATGAGCAATTTGTTTGGGAATATTTCTTTCTTTAGAATGATTGATTTATTTATTTAGGAATCTACTGTTAAACAAATTTGGAGATTGTTTATTTCAGAGTATGTGTTTTCTGAGGCAAGACATGGGAAAAAGTGGATCCTAGACTAGGCTTAACTGTGAAATAGGCCCAGGGCTCTGAGACTCAGTAAGAAATGAAGCGGGTTTTACTTCCACATAGGGGTGTTGAGTGAACAGCAGGAAACCAGACCAAAGCAGTACCTACTGCTTGAGCAGATTCATCTGAAGACGCTGAGAGATTAGCTTAATCTTAATAGAACTGCATGCCTATTTGTGCTACTAGTATTTTATGAAATCATGTTTCTCTTTTAGTCCAGTATGCTATATCTAATTTTCCATTAAGTAATTTGTTGATATTTTTGATGACCTTAAAATAATTGTATGTATTTATCTATAATATATAAGATAGACTGGTTAATAATTAATAGAATTAGCCTAGAAATAACTGTCTGCACTAAGAATCAAATGACAGCCTGCTGAAAAGCTGAGCAAATGTTAGATTATTGAAATAATGATTTTCAACCAAGCCACAACTTGTTTAAATGGCAACGCGCAAATTTTCCATGTCTAACAAAGAGTCTGTAAAAAGGGAGACAAACTTTGCTGACTGCCTTGGCTTCTGCCAGCCTTCCACTTGTTTCTCTAGTCAGTCACAGTGCAGCAGGCACCTGCGGCAGCCCTGCGCAGGCAGCCAGCCCATCACGGGAGACATCACCCATTCCCTGCTGAAATGCTTTCTACTATCTGGAGTGCCAATCTATTTGGAACTTCTTTTGATCTCTAGTCAATTCCTAGTCACATAAAAGCAGTTAAAAATCCATCCCTAATGGCTCTCTGTCCAGTACCCAGCTTGCCTACTCTCAGGAAAGATCAGCTGCCTACTTTAATGGAGAGTAAAGTGACAATCAACCATGAATTCACCTCATTCTCCATCCTTATACTCATAAACTTGCCATCACCCTTTCTATTTTCCTTCTGCCTCCCGCTAACCTCTTCACATATGTCGCTGACCCCATTTCTCTGGACTCCTCTAGGACACTGCCTTCAGGACCACATATTCAAGTCCTTCTCTTCACTGACTTCTGTTAATTCTGTCTGAGTGCGTCCACCCCCTTCTTCTCACTCATGGCTCCGATTCTCAATCCAGAGCACTGTAACGTGACTGTTAATCAGCCACACTTCAGAAACTTTTGTTTAATGTGAAGCCAGGGATCAAGCCCAATGCCACATACGTGCTAGGTAGGGCTCTATCAGTAAATTGTACCTTTAGGCCTAGGAACTTCTCTAAAACTATCAACTGATTTCCTTTCTTATCCTACATGCTTCCTCTGTTCAACAAATATCTAACACTTGGTTATGTCAAGCCTGCCCTAAGTACAGGGTTCAAAAATGAATGAAAACATTAAAAACACTATTTCATAGAGAGATAGTAAATGCAGATCATGGTGAAAGAGACATAAATAAATGTTTTAAATGTGTGAGTCACACATGGTAAGGGTGCTGAAAGCAGGAAGGAGACAGAGTGCCAGGTGTGATGTGAGAAGTCATCTAATTACTTGTGAAGTTCTAGGCGTTTTTCAAATATAGTAATCAGGGAAGTTGATGGCCCTGTAAAGCTGACAGTAAGGTTTAAAGAGATGGGTGCATAACCAAGAGAGGGAATAAAAAGGCCTTGAGATAGGAGCATTCCTGGAACCTTGCTCACCACAACCATCGACATCTCTCCTGTCACAAAGCACCCTATCTCTCTTCTAGTTTCTGTTCCTTCCAAATGTCCCCTCCACAACCACCTTAGACATTGTCAGGAGGTCCACTTTCCCCCTCAACTCTCCTAAATTCATAGTGATATAGATTCCTGTAACAAAGGACAGATTAACAAGAGAAAAAAGCCAGTTTATTAGTGTGTTCAGTGTACATGGCTCAGGGGAACATCACTGAAAGGTGACTCAAAGCAGTGGCTTAAAACTATGGCTAATATAACACCTTCACAAAAAAACAAAAGACGGTAAAGAAATGACAAGACGAAGAATAACAGCTTTTGGATTCCAGAGATAGGAAACCAAGGGAAGGTAACAAAATGGGAACAAACTAATGGAGTGAGGACTGGAGATTCATCTTTCTGGTGCCATCTCTGAGCTGATTATAAGTCGTCTCCAGGAGGCTGGAGCAGTGGCTCAGCAGTTAAGAGAGCCTTTGCTCTGACAGAGGATTGGAATTCAGTTGCCAGCACTCACATCAAGGAATGTCACTGACAACTCCGGCTCCAGTGGTGCCAATGCCCTCTTTGGCCTCCACAAGCACTTGGATATGTGTATGTGTGTGCGTGCACACACACACAGACACATACACACACAGACACACACACACAGACATACACACAGACACAGACATACACACACACATACACTCACTAATAAATCTTTTTAAAAAGAATTGTGTTTAGTAAAGCAGAATTTCTGTTATCCTGTGCTCTAGTAGAAAGGGAAGTGAACAGAAACCTTCCTCCATGTTGTTAATGAAACGTATCTATTCAGTTCTTAGTTCTAAGACAGTATATCTGGCTATAGTCTTGGCAAAATAAATAACTATGGATGATAGGTTCTGACTAACTTATAGACCCATATGATATCAGAATATTAGCAAGTAGATGTCAGCCATATGAGCTATTTTTCCTATGGTTAACTTTTACATCAATAGTCAGAAAACTTTAAGTAACATTTTTTTTCTTCTAAAAATACTGTTCTGCGGTTTTTGTTGTTGATGTTGTTAACTTTCAAATGGTATCTGTGAGGAAGAAGAGATGACTAGAAAGGAAATCTAAGGAAAAAAGTGGCCTGCTTGGGGAAAGAAAATAGCAGAAAAGCCTCTGGCTTTGGCTGAGGTACCACTTACAACTGAACTATTATGCTTTAGCAACTGCTAAATAGTACATACACCGAGAAAAAGAGGATAAGGATGCTAAAATGTAATTTCAAGCTGGAGATGGCTCAGTGACATGTGATAGTCTTGCAGAAGATGCAAACCTGGTTCCTAGCACCCATGCTGGGCCACTCACAACTGCCCACACACCAGCTCCAGGAGATCTGATGCCCTCTTCTGTCCTCTGCAGGTACTGCACTCATGTGTACAAACCCACATACTGATACACATAATTTAAAATAAGAACATTTTACAAATAAACTAAAATTTCATTGAAGAAAGGGCTGCGTTTTGTGTGTGTGTTTTCTCAAATGGGGGAAACAGATGTAAGAGCTAGATTTTCTTCCTACATATTTACATTATTTTTCTAAATATGTCAAATAGCACCTAACCTCAAGACAATGATTATCATAAAAACTAATGCTAGTTATTAAAAAAAAATTGTCTGAAGAGTCCAGGAAAAAAACCCCAAACCACAAGTCTGATAACTCATGCTTGTAATCCCAGGCCTCAGAAGGTTGAAGGGCAGGACAGGTATTGCAAATTCGAAGCCAGCCTGAGCTAAACAGTGAGCTCTAGGCTAGCTTATACTACAGAGTTAAGACTCTGTTAACAAACAGTGACAGCCAAGAGCTCAGAAAAACTAAAACTACAATCACATAGTCACAAACTCAGATGACAGCATCAGCAGAGAAAGAAACAATGCTTTTAGAGTACAGGCCCGGAATGGTGGCACCCACCTTTACTGTCAGCACTCAGCATGCAGAGGCAGATAGATCTCTGTGAGTTTGAAGGCAGCCTGCTGTACAAAGCAAGTCCAAGACAGCCAGGGCTCTGTTACACAGAGAAAGCCTATCTCAAACAAATACAATGAAACAGCAATAGAGAAATCAGAGTACAGCCAGACGCAGACGCAGGCTGATTTCTGTGAGTTTGAGCCTAGCCTGGTCTACAAAGTAAGTTCCAGGACAGCCAGAGCTACAAAGAGAAACCCTGTCTCAAACACCAGAAGAAAGCAAAAACAAAAAGGAAAGAAGGAAGGAAAAAAAAAACAGAAAAAAAAGAAAGAAAAGAAAGGAATGAATGAAGTAGAGTAGAAACTTCCCGACTCTTGTCATAGATGAGTGTTTTCTATAAGGCATATGTACTATTATAAAACACTGTATAATACTTACACCTTCTGCATATTGCAAATATCGTTTATTAGTTTCCTGTTTACCAAATGTCTCCAAAAACTTCTGGCGATAAGCAAGAACTGTGTCAACATGGGTTTTGTATTTTACAGCCAATTCCAGCGCCCTACAATGAGAAATGACATATCAGCAACATTGCTGTGTCTAAGCAACAGAGGTGCGCTGTCAGAGGAGGACAATGACTGTCATGCTGACCCACAAATCTGGAAAGCCATTTCTGCTTTAGCCATCTTTGTATTTTTCAAAGCCCAGGTGAGAACTGACTCCTTGCTAACCAGCTCCATGTGTACAAATACAAGGTATGAATGCTCTGTGTCAATTTGTATGCTATTAGACTAAGCACTCGCACGTGTACGGCAGAACCTCCACTAGCCTATACATGTTTTGAAGGAAGAGCTAGTTTCCATTTCCTCTGGCGAGTACTACAGAGTACATATATAAAGAACACTCAAAGTTTTGGTAAATCATCATAAAATCCAACTATGCCCTATTTTTATGAATGTATATTAAACTTATGAAACTAAAAAGTTATACTACTATATCAAATTAAAAATCATATAAGAAAGAGAATTTTGATATTAGAACTGGTCTGACTAAATGTTATTTTTGAATCTTGGAAATGGCATGCTAGGCTGACAAGGTGTCTCAGCAGGTAAAAGTACTTGCTATCAAGCCTGACGATCTGTTTAACTCTTAGGTCACACGTGATGGAGAGGACCAACCTTCACTAGTTGTCTTCTGACTTCTAACTATGCACATGAGTACAAATTAAATTAATCAGTTTACTAAATTTAAAAATTTAGGGCTAGAGAGATGGCTCAGAGGCTAAGAGCACTGTCTGCTCTTCCAGAGGTCCTGAGTTCAATTCCCAGCAACCACATGGTGGCTCACAGCCATCTATACTGGAATCTGGTGCCCTCTTCTCACATGTAGTCACACATGCAGATAGAGCACTCATACATAAAATAAATAAAATTTTAAAAATTAAGAAAAATGTTAAAAAGTCATTGAAAGTTTATAATTTGATCAATGTATCTAAAAGACTATGTTATTTTAAAATAAGCCTTTATTTAACAGCAAAATTACTAAAAAACAGTAGCAGCACACCAATGAGACTTGGTGATAATCTGCAAGGAGTGAAGGGAGTATCTGAGCCCAGGCTTCTGTGTAAGTCTGACGAGGGCTCAGCCTCGCCAACATCGTGCCCCTGGCTCATGGGGCTGGAGTCATGGCGAACTGAGGGGAGCACACGCCTCTGCACTGTGCGCTGCCATCTTGTCTTAAGCCAGGGCTAGCACTCACCATCGCAGTCAAAGGCACAGTAATTCTCAAGCTCTCGCACGGTCTACTATGCTGTGGCATGACTCAGACAACTGTAATTTATCTGAGGCAACCACTACAGATCTGTTATTTTAGACAAAACAAAATCAATATTTTATAAGTTGTGACTCTTCAATATTAGTCAAACTAAATAATATCTTGAGAACGAATTTTGGGGCCAGCACGATAGCTTGGCAGGGGAGAGTATAGCCATACAAGTCTGGCAACCAGTGCTCCGAGAGTGAAGAGAGCACAAGGTGGGGAGAAGCAGTCCCACAGAGTTCTGGGACCTCCGTATTCGCGCTGTGGCAGTACACCCCCAGCCCATCTCTCTCCCCTTCTCTGTCTCTCTCTCTCACACACACAGACACACACACACACTAAATTAAAAAAAATTAAAGTTCTTTGTATTGAAAATTGATAGGCAATAGAGCAAACTATCAAAGACAATATAAAAAATATGAATTTAAGTCAGTAATACCACAAATGGTTATGCCAAAGTGAAGGAACATGACTTCTTATAGAAGAGATCAACATAGCAACACATGCTATCTGTTCCTCTAGGGGTCTGAATGACACTGCCCGTGATCACAGACCTGAAGGCCTGACCAGCAGGGATGGCATATTAGGAAGGAGGTGTGGCCTTGCTGGAGTAGGTGTGGTTTTGTTGGGGGAAGCATGTCACTGGGAGTGGGCTTTGTGGTTTCAAGAGCCCTGTCCAGGCCCCGTGGCTTGCTCTTCCTGCTGCCTGTGGATCCAGATGTAGAACTCTCAGCTACTCCTCCCACACCACAGCTGCCTGTGTGCCTCCATGTTCTCTGCCTTGATGAAATGGACTAAGCCTCTGAAACTGAAAGCAGCCCCAATTAAATGCTTTTATAGGAGCTCTATGGTCTGTCTCTTCACAGCAACAGACCACTGACTGCAGTGGTTTCCCACAGTCCTCTCATTTGAAGTCCTTCTGAGGACAATGAATCAGGCGGATGGGGCTTGAAGTGAAAAACACAAAGCAACAATGCTGTTCCAAAGGCTCTAAAATGAGCAATGGTAGTCACCATGCCTTTTCTCTCCTGACCCTCTAGTCTACCCAAGCCCTGACCCTGGTGAGCTGTGTGTCACAGGAGACTGGTGAATCACAGTACTGGCACCTTGCAGTACGTGACAAGCTGGGTCATCTCACCTGCAAAAGTAAAAGCAGGACTTAACAGGCAGCCATTCTGTACTGGGGCTTCTCAAAAATTCTAAGGAAGTAATCTGGCATGCAAACATCAATACATTTAATTATGCAGAAAAGACAATGTAATATCTAATTCTGTATTCAGAGGTTAGGTCCTGAGTATTATCTACATTGTTGTCATTATTATAATAATAAAACATGCATTAATTATTTGAAGAGTAATGGCTGAAAGTAAACATTTACATATGTGCTATTTTAAGTATTCTCTAAATGCACACACACTGGGTAAAAAATGTTTCTCTACCACATTTAGGAGGGAACTTACTTCAAATTATATAAGGGTTTTGGGAACAGTATGTCTCTAGTTTTAAAATGGTTTGGCAACCAAACAAATGTGACATTAGATTCTAGGGCTGGAATAAGTCCATGTATTTTAAATAGGAAGAAGTTATATAAAAAGATATGATAACTTCTAAATATGATCTTTTGCATAACTTGAACAAATCAAAAGCACTTTATATAACTGGTAGAAGATTAGAAATTATTTTATTAACACTTATACACAGAATCAATGTGGTTACCTAGAACTCTCATTTCTTCCTCTCCTAACTTTAGTTTCTCAGAGAATATTAACACTCAATGTACAAAGTAGACACTAAATAGATAAACTACCTCCCTACAAGCCTCAAGGCTTTGCATTCCACTGGGTGAGGTGATCTCCAAACTCACATATGAAATACAGATATACAACCAGTAAGCATGTTTTCAAGCAGAGTAATACATCACTCAATTAAAATCTATCCCCTTCAGCTTTAAACAGAGTTGGAGCTCAGGAACCTCAAAAGCAATCTAATGATCAGTCAACACTTCCTTCAATTACTCCAGAATTAAGAGGTATAGCCGTGACCATCAACACTGCTGATACCAGAGAACCACAGGACACCATGATGGAATCATTACGGCCCCTTCTGGAAATATACATGCCACCGGCTTTACACAGTACTTACGCTCCCTCTTCTCATCCCCCAATTAAACTTAAACCTAAAAGGCTCTAGATTCACAATGAATTTGTAACTAGTTCAGAAGACAGACACCATGAAGATGCAACCAACAATGTCCACGTGATAAAAAATCCTTTAGGTCCAGTTTCTTTAATGGGGAAATTATAAACAAACATACACACAAAACAAAACAGAAACTAAGAATGTATCAACTAGTCACAACATATGAATCATCTTTGGATCCGAATTCAAACCATAAGACACGTATTAGGTAACAGAAATAACACTTATATAGTTGTTGATAATTTTTTAAGTATAGTCATGGTATTATGCCTGCTAAAATCTTTTGGAGATACACACATTCTCACTGATAAAATGTGATAATTATAGTCTGTCTTAAAAATAAATGGAAGAGAAGGGAGGGTATGTGTGGAGACTGCAAAAGCTGATCACTGTTGAAGCTGATGGTGGGCCTTGCACTATTTGTGCTTTTCCATAACAAAGACTTTTTCAGTGTCATCCTTTTGGTTCCTCCTAATAGATTTTTCCCTTGCATATGCTGGGTAAGCACTCTACCAACCAAGAGCTACCCTGAAGCATGGTCCTGTGTGTAGGCCAGAAAGTGATACCACTGCGTGTCATCCTCAATGAGACCTGTTCTTATTTAAAAAAGTTTTCATAATTAACTAAATTTTTTCTTTGGCATTTTCATACATGTTTCATATTTCTTATTATTCTCACCTCCTACGTCTGTCACCCCTCCTATAAATCTCTTTCCCACATTTATGTCTGTGTGTTTAGTGACCCACTCAGTTTCACCAGGGTCTTCTGTGTTACCATAGGTAGAGAATTGTTCAGTGACTCCCCATATCCCAGAACCCTTCAGTAACCTATATTAGAGCAGGAAGGGGTAGGGCCACAGAACCCCCTCCCCGGCCATCACTGATTACTGACAGGTTCAGTTTTGAGCAGGTAACCACAGTTGCTGTGAGTTGAAGATTACAGTGACTTCCAAGCCCAGAAGAGCACATTTAGCAGTTCTCTCTTCTGGCTCTTATGTTCTTTCTGGCCCCTCTCCCAAGATGTTCCCTAAGCCTTAGCAGGGCTGATGTAAATACCTTGTTAGGCTTGAGCACTCATCTGTCACTCTCCATTACTTTTGAAAGCCAGGGTTTCTCACTGAACCTGAAACTTGCCAATTCAGCTATACTGGCTAGCCAGCAAACCCTAGGGATTGCGCTATCTCTAGCACATGACTATAGGTATGCTGCTGTACCTAGATCTTTCACGCAGGTGCTTGGAAACCAAACTCAGGTCCTTACATGCTTAAGTGGCAAGCACTTTCCCACCTGAGCCATCTTCCCAGCCCCACTGAGTCCTCGTCTTAAGCCAGACCCTAAAATGCGGGCATTTGGTAGAGGTGCCTTGCCCTCCTCTCTGTCTGTAAATGCTCATCATTAACCTGTGGCCTCATACTCTCTATTGATAACTCTGATTTGAGAAGTTGTGATACTTCCTCAAAGTCTGGGACGCTCTTGAACTACACCTGTAAATTACACTCCCTGTAGGGCTTCATGACCATTTAAAGGCAATTTCAATGAAACAGTCAAAACTTTTGTACAGATTAACTATTACCTCATACTCCCCACAAAAAATTAATCCACCACTAAGGACAGTTCTAGCCTGCATATGTGAAAATATGGGCTTTCTGCTGCTCAAAGTGCATGAATAAATGTAAGTCCTAATATCCTTTTCTTTTACATACACAATACCTAAGCACTTTAAAAACCATCATTTGAGAGTATACCTCAACTATGGAAACCTTTATTTGGGAGAATGAACACCAGCCTAGTCCTAAGAAAAATTAGAAATATATGTGTAACGGAAGCTTTGTTTCTTCGTAAACTCAGTTATGTTATGTAAATATGTTTCTGTTTTAATTCCAAGTGTGAGATTTTAGTTGGGCTACAGTTTGTCCACAGCTGTTAATTGCCTTGTGTGGGGCATGGCTTTTGCCAGCTGGTTATGGCCTTCCTTATGCTGTATGGAGAGGGGCATGGGCTAGGGCTCTGAGGATATAAATATGAGAGCCCAGAAAGAGAAGACATGGTGTGCAGTGTTGGTGTGTGGCGTGTAGCCGTTTGAAGAGGCCAGAGATGGATGATGTGGCAGTTTGGAGCAGACAGAAATGTCTCAGGGTGCGGAAGCTCGGAGGAGACTACTGACTGCGTTTGGTGTTGGTGGAGGCTGGCATCGCCCTAAAAGAACCCACTGACCCGAAACAGCGGAGAAGTAACAGTGTCTGTGCCCCACTCCCCACTGACCTTCTCTTTCCTACTTAGGGTTGGGGGCTGGAAGGGAGAAGCTATAAGAAACCCCAAATAAAGGAGAGTTTAAAAACGAGCACTATATACATGTGACATAAAAACAAGATCTTTTTGGAAAGCTCACTGTGCTTTATTTAGCTGTCAACTTGACACAACCTAAAATCATCCAGAAGAGCCTTTAATTGAGGTTGGCTGTGGGCATGTCTTTCTTCACTGTTAACTAAGGTAGGAAGATGGACCCTGACTATGTGCAGCATCATTTCAAGGGTTGAGCCCTGAACTGCAGGGACGAAAGAAAGCTCTCTGAGCATGAACAGCAGCAAGCAAGTGAGCAAAGATGTCTGTTCTCAGTTGTTCTTGACTGTGGATGTAATACCAGAGCTAGTTTCTCCCTTGACTTCCCCAACAACACTGCTGATATGGCTCTCACAGACTCATGTTTGTGAATGCTTGGAACATGCACTATATGGAGGGGAGGCCTTACTGAAGTAGGTGTGGCCTTGCTGGAGGAATGTGTCACTGTGGAGGCAGGCTTTGAGGCCTGCTATGCCCAAGCTACAGCCAGTGTTGCACACAGTCTCCTTCTGCCGTCTGTGGATCAACATGGAGAACTCCTCCAGCTCCATGCCTGCCTGCTGCAGTGCTTCCTGCCACGGTGTAATGGCCCAAACTGGAACTGCAGGCCAGGCCCAGTTAAATGTTTCCTTTATAAGCGCTGTCATGGTCATGGTGTCTCTTCTCAGCAATGAATCCCCAACTAAGACAATGATGAACTGTATTTTGGAAATGTAAGACAAAAAACCCCTCTTTTTCTAAACATGCACACACACACACACACACACACACACAAACCACTTTCTCCCCTAAGATGCCTCCTGGTCAGGGTATTTCAGTAAGAGAAATGAAATTAGGACTACCATCACCTACACCAACATGCAAGTTTATGAATTAAGGCAATCAACTACATGTTATCACTTACTCTATTTTTTAGTATCTTTGCACATGTTTCCTAATATATATTCCACCATATCTAAGTAGACAAATGCACACATACACATATATGTGTACATATATCATAAATCCTTCCTACTTATAGCTTTTATATTAGCCATGCTATTTAGAGTTTTACAATCAAAATCAGTACCACAGACTTTTCTTTAGTTTGTTATCCCTGCATTCACAATGCCTATAGTCTTGCAAACTGGCGGTCTTCAACAAATATGGAAGGCATGACTAATAGCCTTTACTCAGTAAAGGCTTATTATGTGTCGCAAAGTTTGCTAAGATATTTTCAAATATAATTCCTTTAATTTTGGCAACAAATCCTGAGGCTGTTCTGCCATTTCAGAACAGAGCCTCAGTAATTTGCTCTATAATAGCTAGTAAGTGCGGAACATGAAAACAAGCTAGCCTGGCTCTGAAGCTCCCATTCCTAATCACCCAACATCTCTTACAACCCCAGACATTTAGATGACCATGCATTTTGCCAAAAGGCTTTTTTTAAAAAAGAGCTCTCTGAAGTATCTAAATATACCCATTGCAGTAGACTCATTAAATATCTGTTGAATAAATGAATATGCAACAGGAACAAATATTCCACTTGGTTTCAAAAATATCTGCAGAATGTGGAGATGGTGATGTCTAAGTCTGTTCAAAGTTTCTTGGCAGGTAATAATTACTTCCATGATTATCTGAGTGATTCCTTGCCATGTTCTAACATCTGTACTTCAAACAATAAGGTTCCATTTTAAACATGGTGGAGGTCAAGTGTCACATTGTTAGATTTCCATTTTGAAAAGATCACTATGATTATAGTGTCTAGAACAGGTAGGAAAAGGACAGGTTAGAGGTAAGAAGAGTAATAACAGCATCCTATTGGAGAACTCTGATTAGTTTAGACAAGGGTGTGACTATGAAGTGAATGCATAGCTGAGTGTTGAAAACATTGGTGGGGGGTGGTTGAGAAAAGGATGGACAAAAGCTAAGGAAAATGCCAAACATATCTCCCAGATTTCTGGTTTCATGTAGGTGAACAGATGAGAAGAGATTAGTCTGACTCTGGGAGGTGAGTTTGCCTGGCATGTCTAAGGCCTGGGATTCAGTACTTAGTACAGAAAGTCAAACAAAAAGACGGGTCTCTCTGAAAGGAGACAGAGGGTATATGAGGGAAGTGGCAAATCTGCACACAAACACTTGTGCTGTCCACTGGGACCCTGTTACGCAGACAGCTGAGTAACTGGCTCTGGGTTAACTTCTGGCAGGACACAGGACTAGATGAGACGTTTGTTTGCATGTCTAAAGTGTACAGAAGGGAGACAGGCTCCTGGACCTTTATAACCTGTAAGGTAGCTTCAGAGGCCCATCAGCCATGACTTACCAACTAGCTTATAGTAAGACGAAGTCAAGGAGCAGAGGAAAAGCAATGGCAGAGAGAAGAATGGAGGAACACCCAGGGTACATTGTTTTCCCTCTTCTTCTTTCTTGTCTCCCTAATGTTTAATCATCTTTAAGCAAGGCCACTTGCTGAGAGTTAGTGGATCAGGTGTGTGCGCAGTGAGCAGCCTATAGGGATGATGGGAAATTTGAGGTGAACAGCAGGAAATTAGTGTAGACATGGGGCATAAGCTTCAAAGACCTGAGAGTTTTATAAGATTTTTATAGAAAAGTAAAGATGACGAAGATAAACACACACAAACACATTCACCCCAGTCATATGCAGAGGCTAAGAAAAGCACAGGCAAGGAAAATAAACTGTTAGAAGGCCATGTTGTCTGGGGAGGAGACAGTTTCACTTAGGTCAAGGCAGTTCAGGAAATGCTCAAAGGGGACCAGTGAGCATCACAGGCACATTTTTCTATCTTCCTACTGTGACCTCTGCTCACCAACTATAAGTCGTCAATAGCCAATAAATGTTTAGAGCATTAGAATACTGCTAAATGATTAAGTATTGCATGGATACAAGAATATGATGTGTACAGATAGTAAATATCTAATATATAAAACTCTCATATAAAGCGTTCTGTCCTTCAAGAAGTATATTATCTGAAATAGGAAGATCACCTAAGTATCTACAAGGATAATACTTAGAGGTGCAGCATCCAATACAAGAATGCAAGCGACATTATCAGCACCACAGGACCTAATTGCTCTGTGATAAACTCAGTTTCTTTGTTGTATTAAAAGACGCAGGCTCAAATTCTAGGGCTCTTTCTATCATTATCAGTGATATAAAATGGAATTTCCACCTAAAATTTTATGTTCAGTGTTATATAAACAATATTTCTACCATTAATCAATATACATATTTTCTCAAAAGCATCAGTTGAAGCTGGGTGTGCGATACTAACAATTGGTAAGTGAAGGCAGCAGGCTGGATGAGTTTGAGGCAAGTGTACTACCCCGCAAGAGCATCCCAACTGCTCCCCTACCAAAACAATGGCTGGAAGACTACTGTAAATATTAGCTTCCCATATTTCTTACATAATTCTAATGGTGTATAATGTTCTATGAGTAATTTAATATAGTTCAATAATATTAATCACATCCTATCTTTTTCCAAACTAATAACCTTACAATTGAAACGGTTTATTCATTCTTGCAGAACCAACATCTTTCCTGATTTCCTATATACTATTCAACAGTAATAAACTCATGTAAATAAAGCACAAAGGCAAAGCATCTGAATTATACAGATGAGAGTATAAACAGATTGTGGTATATTTATCAAAAATTTCAAGGGAAAGATGTAAATAGGATAGCTACAGAAATGTCTAGTCTGAGAGAGTGATGCATTCTAATAGTTTAAAGATCTTTTGGTTATTATTTGCTCTCCAATGGTGTGCAGCCTGCAGGACACGCTGAGGACAGTGGTAGCACAACGCTTGTGGGGTAACCAATCAATAACTGCTTTGACTTAAGGTCCACTCCACAAGATGGAACCCATATCCAGCGCCACTTGAGTGACCAAGAACCAAAGACTAAAGAGTCCAGGGACTTAGGGCAAAACCAAGTATTACTGGTAAAAGAAAGAAAGAGAGAGAGAGAGAGAGAACGAGAGAACGAGAGAGAGAAAGAGAGAGAGAAAGAGAAAGAAAGAACGAACAAACATATCAAGAAAACGACATTCTGCTACACTCATAGATCAGTGCCTTGTTCATCTATCATCAGAGAAGTTTCCTCCTGCACTAGATGAGAACAATCATAGAAACCCAAAACTAGACATTATACAGACAGTGAACAATTTCTTGTAGCATTAGAAAACTATTAAATATACTGGAAAATAGAATTGTCTAAGTTGCAGACAAATGAATACATGTAGGTCAAATGGGTCTTGGGACTGTGGCAGGGTTCTGATTACCTTTCCCAGTTATAGAGATTGATGTTGATCTGGATTGCTTGATAAATGAGGCCAGCCTGGAGAAGGACTGTTTCAGCCTCCTGTATGTTCCCACTAAACATTAGTATGTGGGCCATTTTTGATTCTTTAGATGGAAGATCTTTTATAGCATTGATGTATCGAACTTTATCAATCTAAAAAAGGGAAGAGAAACATATCACAGGTCAGTGATAGTAGACACAATAAATTATATTAAGAAAAAAACACGCAGTATATAAACATGCTTCACTTACGTCACCAATTGCTGCATAGGCTATTTCTGCAGTGATCATATGGCGATTAGCAACTGCCATGGCTGCTAGGCAAGCCCACATGCTCTGCTCCTAAGTGAAACAGGAAAATAGGTATTTTAAGTCGATAGTTGAGCTAACTACACGCCAGGCGTTCTCAACCTGAGGGCCATGACCCTTTTGGAGGTTGCATATCCGATATCCTGCATACCAGATATTTACATTCTGATTCATAAAAGTAGCAAAACTACAGTGAAGAAACAGCAATAAAATAATTTTATGGCTGGAGGTCACCACAGCATGTGCTATATTAAAGGGTCATAGCATTAGGAAGGTTGAGAACCGCGTGGTTCTAATTATAATAAGCAATTCATTTACAAATAAAAATTATGAAATATGGAATTTTTAAAAGCTAATAATAAAATAAAAAGTTATATAGAAGCCAGGCATGGTAGCACACTTTTAATCTGAGCACTTACAAGGCAGAGGCAGGCAGATCACTGTGAGTTCAAGTCCAGCCTGGTCTACACAAGTTCAAGACCAACTTGGGCTACATAGGAAGGCCCTTTCTCAACAAAAGAAAACAAAAAGAAACAGAAGATGTGGCCCTGCTGACAACTTTCCCAGCCCTTTCTGTTATCATTACTCATCTCTCAAAAGGGAGACTAGCGGTAACATGCACAGTGCGTGAGGTACCTTAACAAAGCGGCAGAGCCTCACAGCGTCTTCCCACTTGGAGCTGCTCACGTACTCATGGAGGATAGCAGGGTACGGCGATATGCTGATGTGGACCAGGGAGCCGTCAGCTCTTCGGATAGTCACCTGATTCCCAACAAAACTCACTATATGCGGGTTTTTACTATATTCACTGTAGACAACAAAGGGAAACAAGGCTATATTCTGCACAATTTGTTTCATATGTATTACATTTGGGAAACAACTCTAACATGTACAATCTCAAAACTCCCTAACCCCTTTTAACTCCAAACAAAATATATATTCAAATAAACATTTCAATATAACATGTAGATAGATATACAACTGAAGCAAAACACAGCAACAATTTAAAGTGGCAAAAGTTCTTCCATTTTCCGTTGCTCCACTACAGACGCCTGCGGTAGCTCAAGGTAGCTCCTTGAGGGAAAGGCTTGTTCCTCTGGGGAGCTGTTAGAGGTGGCCAAGTGAGGCTGCCCAGGGGCAGGACACTGCCTGGAAAGGTATCGAGGGCCCAGTTCCTGCCAGGAGTCCCCTTCCCAGCCTGGAGGAAGCACTTTTGCTTCACCACTCGCGGCTGCCACGTGCACTCTTTTGCCACAGACCAGAAAGCACTGGGGCCAATTCGTCACGGACTAGAGACTCTGAAACCTTGGTCAGAATATCCATTTTCTGTTCACAAGCTGCCTGTCTCAAGTACTGATACAGGTACAGAAAGCTAACTGCTTCTTTCTTGAATCTTAAATTATACAAATAATTTAGCGACTGTTTTTGAAAATATTTAAAAGACAAGTGAATAAAAAAAAATTAAGCTCCAAAATTTTGAGTTCCAAAATTATTTTCTCATAGTACAAACATCTAATGAAAAGATTGTTAGTATTGTTTTTCCTTGTTTTTCTGAGACAGAAGCCTCACTATGCAGCCCTGCCAAACCTGGAGTTCACAATGTAGTCAAGGCTGGCCTAGAACAGAGATTCTCCTGCTTCTGCCTCCCAAGTACTGGAATCAAAGGTGTGTGCAACTACATCTGACTAGTTTATAAATTCTTTTTAAAATAAACTTTTATTTTGGCATTTCTCTAGTTTTGTTATAGTTGTTAACTTAAACACCAAAAATAAACTCAATACAGATTTGAAAACCAAAGTAAGGCTTAAACCTAAGATACCTAACTTGCTGCTTTGTAAACAGTCAGAAAATTTTTCTTGAGAATTTAGGAATAGTTTTCCTGTCACATTTAGTTGGTTTTTGTTTTTGTTTTTAAGGCTTTTCAGGAACTGTAGTTTAATCTACTTTTAACATCACCCAAAAATCCAACTGAGAAAACACACTCTTGGGATTATTATAGTCATCGAATATGTGTACTCTGTTGACACAAAGTTTATACTGCTAAAAGAATCTTAAGACTGTTGTGTTAAAAATCACTAAATCACACTGAGAAAAACCCACCTGAGCTATCATCAAACAAGATTAAGCCTGAAAATTATACTCATTTATAAAGGATGAATAAATAGTTCATATTTTATTTTCAATTTGAGTCTATCACTTAAATCTGAACAAACCTGCTTCAGCTGAACAATTTATTTAGTTGAATCTAAAGGATGAATAAATAGTTCATATTTTATTTTCAATTTGAGTCTATCACTTAAATCTGAACAAACCTGCTTCAGCTGAACAATTTATTTAGTTGAATCTGATTAAACTTAAAAAAAAAAAAACACCCAGGAAAAAGCATGGCAATTAGAGCTTTAGTCACAGTATAAAATCCCCGTGCAACAAAACATTACCTGGCATCTCTTTCATACAACGTCTTGGGCAAAATGTCTCTGTCCACATAAACAGTGTTGGGGTAATACCATACTGTGAACCGAGTATCCTGAAGTCCACAGAGGATATTGCACGTATCACACCAGGCCAAAGTGTGCACCATGGTTCCTTAATTTAAAAAGAATAGTCATGGTCCACCAGTGTCAACAGATAGTAGCATCTATCTTTAAAATCAGCTGACAAACAAGATCCTACGTAATGTAATGCCTATATCTCTACTTTCTGCTTGTATAACAGGGAACAAAAGCAAACACTCTGAAAAATGAAAAAACTTGGTGCTCTGCTTAGAACCATTTTGCTTTTAGTCAACAGGTATTTCTGTGCTGATTTAGTCACAGCTACAATTTGCTGTTGAAACTGAGTTACAAAGTAGTGAAGAAATGTGAGACTAAACCTCATACATTCACTCAAACATGAAGTTACTTCATACATGACAGACCATCTTAGAAAACAGACAGTAATTAAAATTTAAGTGCATGAAAATTATTTTACCAAGTTTAATGATCTGTTCTTCTTTCCCAAATCGCTTCACTGAGGTGATGTAGAGGTCTCTGTTCTTATCAATGAAAGCAATTTTTCTGTCATTGGTAAGTCCTTTTTGATCCAGAGCAATTTCTGAGATTTCATTCTAAAATTTCAAAAAGTATGTAAGTATTAATTTTAGTGTTTGATATGATTATTTTAATTAGCTATGAGCACATTTCTATTCTTAAGGATCAATTAAACCAACTGTGGTGGCACACATCTATACTCCAGGCATTCAGGAAGCAGAGGACCGTGAATGTGAGGCCATCCTGGGCTACAGCACAAAATCCTGTATTGAGCAGGGGGAAAAAAAGAACAAAACAACAACAACAAAATCAATTAAATGTCAGTTGCTTACTTGAATAGTAAAATGTCCCTATTAAATTATTTCATTATTTTTTAAGCCCAAGGAACACAGATTTAAAGAAAAGTGAGAAATAACTCCTAAGAATGAGAAAGGTTCTCAGAAAGGATTGCCCCTTAATAAGTAATTTTAAGTCGGGAGTAACCAAGAATTCGTAAGCAGTACTAACGTGTAGTTACTTTGCTAGCAACCGAAGGTTCCTTAAAATATCATCAAATAACATCTACTGATACTCTGCAGTAGGAACCAATGCCCTTTGTCCTGTCCTTAGCCTACAGAAGCAAACAATAAGACAAATTTCAGTATACTGTGAGAGGTCTATGTTAATGAAAAGGTTTCTTATAAAATATATTCTAAGTAGACTGATTAACACCTATATTTTAAAGATTTGTTAAGTAAACTTTAGAAACACATGGGAATATCTCATGTTTTCAGGACACTAAAATTCACAATTTTTCCATTTTGTTTCCTATGAAACAGAGACCCATAGTCATCTGTTGATTTCTTCTGCTTGGGTGGGTGGGTGTGTGTGTGTGTGTGTGTGTGTATGTGTCAGAAAAAGCTAACAGCAAGTAAGTCCAGAACTTATAACTTAGACTTCTAACTCCAAAATCTTTGCTTTTCTATGATAATAGGCTATTTCTGGAATACTGAATTAATCTATAATAAGCTAGTAAGATGACTTAATTAAAACTCAAAAGACGTTAATATGGAATCACTTCAGTTCAATTCACCAGTGATTTGTATGCTGTGTAACAGTAGATATCATTCTGCTGTATCTGAAGACTTTGCTAGGAACTCTGCACTCAATGAGCATCATGACTATACCATCAATTATTGGATCCAGGATTATATGCATACCGCCTATTAAAATAAAAAAATTACATGTACCTTTATTCAAATCGGCAGACCAGCCATTCTACTTCATAATATATTTTAAAAGAGAGCCCCTCTAGACTATAATTCATATTTAAAAAATAACCCTTGTTTCATGAAGAGCACTCAGTAAGCACTATGATCCTACTATCCTAGCGTTATAAAGATAGAAACATTTCAAATAAATTGTATTTACAAATAAAGAAGAATCTGTTGGACTGGAGAGATGGTTCAGAGTTTGCCGTGCAATCATGAGGACCAGAGCTCAGAAGCCAACAGCTGTACAACAAGTCGGGTACCTGGTATAAGCCTGTAACCCCAGCTCTGAGGCAGAGAGAAGGAAGGGACCCGGGGCTTTTGGCCTCTGGCTGAGTGGAGAGAACTCGAGGCCCAGGTTCATGAAAAGACCTTGTCTCAAAGGAACAGGAGTGGAATTATAGAAGAGGACACTTGTCACCTCTTCTGACCTCTGTTTGCACATGTGAGCACATGTGTGCACATACTCACACACACAAATCTTTTTTTTTTCCTTAAAGGAGTGTTTGTCAACACCACCAGGAGAAGCTAGTGTTCATATAATATTAGAAATAGTAGCACAGATTCTGCTTTCTTCAAAAGTTAAAGTCAACAATGGACAGTAATGTCTGTGTACATAGCAGAGCTTCCCCTCCTCTTGTCTAGGAAGCTGTCATAGGAAGCTTCCCCTTCCTCTCTCTCCTTATGTTCTAGTCCTCCTGAGTCAATTCTTTGCAATTTGTGTTCAAAGTTTCCCCCTTGCTGTGCGCTAACGATAATCATAGACTTAATAATAATAATGTATGGACGTAATTTAGGTGAAGTGGCACATTCCTGCAATCTTACACTTGGGAGGTAGAGACAGGAGGATCAGGAGTTTAAGGTCATCCTCAGTTACATAGTAAGTTTGGGTCAGGCTAAGGTACAAGAGATACCATAATAGCCAAAAGCAAAACAAAACACCAGACTTAAGTTCTACTCTGAACTCTGTAATTTCAGAGGAATGCTTAGGTTTCTTCAAATATAAAATAAAATCAATGAAATGAATTATTATTATGTAGAATGTAAAACATCATTTTCTTAGTGTTGTTTATTCTGTTTTACTTTTGTGAAACTGGATCTTTCTACATAATGTTGCTGGCCTAAAAACTAGCAGTATAGCCTAGGATGGCCTCAAACTTGTGGTAATCCTCCTGCTGTAGGGTAATCCT
>CM053766.1:14646939-14692303 GCA_028658305.1 Pachyuromys duprasi | reverse complement strand
ATTTTATTTATAAAAGATATGTGCAGTGTGGGTAGGAATTAGTAGTTCATATAGTCCGGCCCTCCAGCTCCCTGAGGGACCGTGATCCGGCCCCCACTTTAAAAAGTTTGAGGACCCCTGGTATAGAAAGACCTCTAAAAATGGTGTTCTGTGGAAAAATTGCAAGGTGCTATGCAGTAAAAACATATAAGATATTAGTAACTGTGATACTTATCTGGTAGAATATTGAAAACTGGTATGGGAGACATTTTTAACAATCTATTTTAACGTTTTTAAATATTTTTTACTTATGTGACTTTACACATTATTTAAATGTAAAGCAAATAACAACAAAAAGGGGAAATACAATTAAGGTAGCAATTTATTGGAATCACTAAAGAATGTTAAATGCATCCATACGCTCTCAAATACCACTTGTTTAAAAGGAAAATCTTTATGCAAAGTGCTCCTTTGATTAAGAATAAAAACCTAAAGCAACACACACTTTACAATTTAGGGTGCTTGTACTTCTATAGAGAATAATTTGCCTCTATAATAAAAGTGCTGAATTACAGTTTTAAAACCCTAAAACCTAAAAAAAAATGCTGCTTAAGGATACGTCAGAAAGAAAGGTGCAAAAGTTATAGACACTTTTATCTACAAAGTTTAGTAAAATAGAACATATTGCCAGGAAGTAGTGGCCCACGCCTGTAATCCCAGCCCTCAGGGAGGCAGAAGCAGGAGGATCCCTGTGAGTTTGAGACCAGCTTACTCTACAAAGCAAGCTCTAGGACAGCCAAGGCTACACAGGGAAACCCTGTCTTAAAAAAAATAGAACATGTTATTGAAAAACAATAGCAACCTAGTCAACAAACACACATCACATCATGTGATGCGCTTAACTTGCCCTCATAGTACACTATTTCAGACATTCCCTGTCCTTAGTCTTAAGCTACGGCATATTTGGAAAAAACAAGATATACACTTATTTTTAAATATTAAATTAGTCCGATTTCTTCTTTAAGGGATAACTTCATTTTAAAAGAGAATTAACTAAGCAGTGGCCATTTATACTAGAAACAGAAAATGTTTATTACCTTATGAGAAAGAAGTTTCCCATCTCCTAAGGGTTTTCCAGTTGATGCTTCAAAGAGGAAGATTACTAAAAAGAAAAAACAAAACAGTGCTATATTAGAATCATTGCTGGGTAAATCTCAATGGCACTGTCATAATTCTTAGGAGAAATTATTTAACTTTATGGACCATAGAACATCTATCAGTAGAAGACCAGCAACATCAAATTTCTACTTATTGAGGAGGTCACATGTTTTTATGAAAATAGTACTGATTTTTCTCCTAACACATTTTCCCTAATGAAAACTGTTATTGATGGTTAAGGAAATGGCCCACTGGTTCATCAATGGCAAATCCAAATGTGGATATAACGTCAAATTCTGGTTACTTCTGATTTAGACCTCTGTAGCAATCATATTCATGAAACAAAATATGCATTAAGTACTTAGCTGCATGATGCCAGGCAATGTACTCTGTGCTGTTTCTATTATATAGTCATGTGGAAAAATAAATAATTTATCCTGTTCTTGGCTGGGAGCTTCAAAACCCCTCAGCATTTCCAGAATAATAGGAGTTTATTTGCTGTTAGTTAGAACAACAGATTCATGGATACTTTCTTTACTACAGATATGGGTTCACAATCAGAAATGTCAAGCAGCAATTAATAGGATGGAGCCTTTAGGTCTCTGACTTGTGTGGATGAGGAGGTCTAGAGATTGAGTTCAAATGAGTGGCCAATGATGTCAACTCCCAAAGCTCCCTAAGAAGAACAAAGCAGCTGACACAAAAAGTGAAGGCAATCTCATGAAAAGTACACTCAACTTTAGGGACTGTATGAATTCTGAATATTCAGGGTTTGAACAAGACTGCAGTATATCAGGTTTGGGAGGAAATGGATTGTCAACAATTGAGATTTTCCGTAAATCCTTAGTATGTTTTTACAAATTGATGGCCTCAGAGTATCACTGGCTTGCCTCAGAGCTACAGGGAGGCCACAGTAATCTATTTTTGTTATAAACACCTACTTTGGGAGCTCAGCTAGTTCTCAGTCAGACGATTTCCTAGCACTCTTGAGGGAAGGTTCCAGAACTGTGCCTTCCATATTTCTAGTGAACCCTTTACATTCTAAATTAACTTAGAGTGAAAAAAGAGGCAACAGCTATTATGGTTCGGATTGTAACTACCTCTCCAAAGAAGTTTGGTTGCCAGCCTGCCGCTCTAAACAAGAGGCGCTGCAGTCTAAGGAAGGAATGAGGGTGTTAGGGTGTGCCTCCGGAGGGGAGAGTGGGACTGTAAGCTTTCCACTTCTCATCTTCCAGACGTCAGGGTGAGCACCTCTGCTCTCTCATGTGCTCCTCCCCATAACGATCTTTCTTTCTTTCTTTTTTTTTTTTTACAATCTTTCTTGCTACAGGCCAGAAACAACAGGGTCAAGTGACCATGGGCTGAAACTCCTCACACTGTGAGCACAAATAAACGTTTCTATCTTGTAACTCAGGCAGGGAAAGCAAACACACGTGTAAATAAGATGTAGTGTATAAAATATTGACTTTCTATCAGGTGATTAATTTACATTATTTCTTAAGTAGTTTTCTTTTTGAAAACTAGAGAGAGAGAGAGAGAGAGAGAGAGAGAGAGAGAGAGAGAGAGAGAGAGAGAGAGAGAGAGAGAGAGGAGAAAATGTCAGTGAAGATATGGAAAAATTGGGGAAAATTTTGCACACTGCTTGATGTTCATAGTAATGCAAAATGGTGTTATTGCCATAGATAACTGCGTGGAGGGAGCTCAAAAAGTTATACATAGAACTCCAAGTGCTCAGAAATCAGCCCCACTGTGGGACGCGCTGGTCTCAGTGTCTCACCTCAGCATTCACACAGTCCTTGCCTCATTACTCACAACTGCCTCATGTGGAGACAATCAGTCTGAGCAGTAGACGAGAAAAACATGGTGCATATGTGCATGATAGAGCTAGTCAGGAGGGAAAGAGGAGTGGGGAGGGAGAGAAGGGAAAGAAGAGAGACGGAGACATGCACCCAGAAATATCAATCAGCTTAAGAAAAGAATGAAAGAAAAGAAAGCCCTGCACATCTGGAAGACAGGCTAGGTGAAATAAGGTAGCCACCAAAGAACAAATACTGCAAAATAACCCCAATGTAAGGTGCCTAAAGTAGTGAATCTTATAGAAGCAGATAGTGGGATAGTGGTTACCAGAGCAGGGGAAGGAAATGGATGTGAAGTTCCGATAATGCAAGGTGAGCAGGTCACGACACTGCACCTGCAGCTCACCAGGGTCAACCTGAGAGGCTCATGTGAAGTGTAAAGTTAAAGTAGCAAATGGGCTGGGTCCAGCTCAGTGGGGGATGCTTGCCTAGCAAGGGTGGAACTCTGGATCTTGCTGGCCTCTCTGACCTCTCCCACCCTCTGGCTCATGCTGACCCTTAATTATTGCCTTCTGTGAGTTCCTTTTGCGTGCCAATCACTCCCACCCCAGGATCTTCGTTTGTCTGTTCTAACAGTTACTGTCCCTAGAAGCACTGCCATGCCTTCACTCTGAGCAGCTGCATAGAGCACCTCATTAGCCAACAGCCGATGGTAAATTTGTTCACTGACCTGTTTTTATTTCCTGGATCACCATTGTCTCTCTCTCTCTGCCCTCCCTCTCTTTTAAGATTTACTTATTGATTATGTATAGTGCTCTGTATGCCGACATGCCAGAAGTGGGCACCAGATCTCATCACAGAGGGTTTTGAGCCACCGTGTGGTTGCTGGGAATTGAACTCAGGACCTTTGGAAGACCAGCCAGTGCTCTTAACCTCTGAGCCATCTCACCAGCCCTGGATTGTCTATCTTGATCACTATTGTATCGTCAACATCTAGAAAAGCACTTGGTATGCTGCACTCAATAATATCTGCTTGATAGTTTTACCTGGAATAGCGATGCCTTAATAAAATGGTTTCATGTGCCACGGCATTACAAAATACTGGACATACTTTCTTGTTATACATACTAACATGGCCTAGATTTTTACATGAAAAATCCATATTACTAAATCAATAGATAGAAAAGGAGTACAACAAGCTTGAACACTTAAGAATTAACACATATTTTAGAAGCATAATCTTGAAATAAAATTCTGATGAATACATAAAGATTTATTTACCACTGTTCTTGGATATTGACACAACATATATTTGTTCCATTAGCACTGACAATTATAATTTTTATTTAATTCCTGTTTAGAACAAATCAGAGAAGTCATAATTTTTTCACCTTTTTTAACCTATTAGGAGATGAAAAAAATGAAACTTTATGAAAAAATTTTCTTAGCATTATAAACTGAATGAAATTTGGATATGAAAAAATATAAAAGGATAGACTTACTTTTTTCATCAGCTTTGTCTTTTATTGCTATCGTGTCATTACTCAAAGACACAGTCTGTGCGTTCAGAATATCTGTCCTCATTCCAGGGAACTTTGGAGAGGAAATGAAGCGCCCTTCGTAAGAGTGCAAATAGATCCCACCGCCATCTACCAGAAGAAAATGTCTAAAAGATACGTAAGGAAAGATTTTTAATAGAAGATACTGTAAGTTTCACTTCCATAATAAAGAAGAGTTTATTGTTTGGGAAAAAATCTAAATCCTACAATTATAATAAGTATATAAAGACTGGAATATTAAAAAACGGAAATTTGGTTTGGTTCTGGGGTTTTTGTTCTGTTTTGGTTGTTTGATTTTTGGCTTTTCGAAACTGGGTTTCTCTGTATAGCTCTGGCTGTCCTAGAGCTCGGTCTGTAGACCAGGCTGGCCTCACACTGAGAGATCTGTCTGCCCTCTCCTAGTGCTGGGATTCTCCTGAGAATCCGCTGAGGCTCTGCAGATGACCCAACTCAGTCCCGGTTCTGTGCCTTCAAGTTTCTCTGTGCTTTCTTGTCAGTCACTCTTCTGTTTGTGATTGCTCTGGTTTATTTACAAAACAATTTACAGGTGTTCTGGGCTGGAAAAGCTGCTAATGAGCTGTGCTAACGCTACCGGGATGAGAGAGCAGATATGAGGTGAAAGGTGAGATTGCGCAGAGGTTGTGCACACATCCGTTGTAGATGAATCCAACTGCGTCTCCACTGTTCACTGAGTCTTATTGTGTAGCTTTTCTACACCTAACCTCAGCCCAACGAGAAGTTTTTGGAGCAGGTTTTCTAAGTTTTATCTCTGATCCAGTAGGAGATCATTGTATTTAATAAATTGACAGTTTCTATCTTTTAAAATTGTGGCTCCTGGAGTAACAGCTAGTCCTACTTTGCTCAAGCGAGTCACTCAGCATTTCTTAGTCCCACATTACTGAAGGGCTTGCCAGAAAACCCAACTCTTCACATTTCAGACCATAGCCTAGAGTATCTCAAGAGATCAATGAGTTTCAACCACTACTTAAGAATGAAAGTAGCGCTGAGGTATTGCTCAGCCTCAAAGTATGTTCTGAGCACATGCAAAGCCGAGGTAGGTCTCCAGCGCCACGGAAGGACAGGGGAAGGAGGAAGGAAGGGCAGCAGGGCACCGCTGAAGCTGGCAGTGGGCAGCAGGGCACTGCTGAAGCTGGCGGTGCCGTCCTCACCTGGAGCACTCGGATATGTCGCTACAAACTTAGGGTAAACCGTACTGGAATAAAAGTGGAAAAGAACAAACAGAAAACAGGACCAAAGGAATTCTCCTGTTTCGTAGTCATTCTTTCATAGTTACTCTAATGTTATCTATACTGAGCTTTTCTAAACATTTAAAGTTACTATCTACTTAATTTCTTGATTTTAATTTTTAATGCAGTGAATGTTGATATATAACTTTCAATATCTTAAGAATATAAAGAAATTCTGGGAACAAAACATTTTATTACCACTGATCTACTTTTTAAAAAAATTATTAAGCACATAATAGAAACAGACTGATTCCAATGACTACTACATCATTTTGTGAGATTTTTAAAAAAGGATTTATTTTTATCTTACGTATGTATATAAGTGGTTTTTTGCTTGCTTATATATGTTCGTACATGCATGCAGTTCCCATGGAGGCCATAAGAGGGCAGCAGATCCCCTAGGATGAGTTACAGAGGATGTGAGCCACCAGGTAGGTGCTGGAAACTGGTCCCAGCTGCAGCCAGTGCTCTTACCAGCTGAATCACCTCTGCAGCCCTTGTGAGATGCTAAATAGTAATTGACTATTACACGAGCCATCTAAACCCTAAATCCATTAGTAAACATCTAAACAAATTACCTTTCTGCCTGTAGAATTAAGCTAACAGTTCCTTCTTTAAGATCAAATATAAGTGGTGTATTCCAGTTCTTCGTACTAAAAGACCAATGAAATGAATTTTATTAGCATTTCAAATACTACACATTTTAATAATCAAGCATTACTCATCTTAAATAGTAAGTTTAATTTCACAAATAATATATATATATTTATTTATTAAAGCACTTAATGGATTACTCTAAGATTGTTTATTCACATGTCTGTATCTTCAACTAAAAGTCAGAGATTCTGTGGCCCTAGCAACTAGTACATGATAGGCTTTCAGTAAGTGCTCACTTAGACTACATGAATTTAGGAATCTGAAGAATAAGCCCTTGCTCTGCTGTTCATTAGCTCTGAGTTTGGGCAGGCCATCTAACATTTCTCGTCTGAAAATATAACAGCAGCATAGCACACTGAAGATGGGTTAGAAAAGTCTGGACTAAATACTGTGCTGCAACATCTCCCAGCCATGTGACTTTAATAAGCTAAGCTTCTGGGGCATCAAGCATGGTGTGCACACCTTTAATCCCAGCACTCAAGAGGCAGAGACTGGTGAATCTCTGAGGTTGAGGACAGCCTGGTATGCACAGTGAGTTCCTGGGCAGCCAAACTTGCAAAGTAAAACTCTGCCTCAAAAAACAAAAATAATATTTTGATCATAATTATTTTTCCTATAGATATCCCAGTGTTTTGTTGGGTTAAAACAAAATTATTTCTGTACTCTCTAAAGTACTCCCTATGTCCATGCTTACTCAGAAATGTGACAAGTAGATGCACAAATAACTCCTTTTATTTTTAATAGGATAACATGATTCAAAGACTAGGAGGAAAGGCAGACATGGTGGCTAGTGTCTGTAATCCTAGCAGTCAGAGGCAGGGGATGAAATAAACTCAAGGTCATCTTGGGCTACATAGTGAGTACTAGGCCAGCCTGGATTAGAGTGAGACCTTGAACAACAAAACCAAACTGGGCTGAGTGAAGAAACATCTAGAACTGAACTTGTTTTTTAGTTTAAACTGTTTTATTATTCTTAGTAACTTTTATAGAACTTGTTCTGTTTTTTGATATCGTCTCATGCAGACTAGGATAGCCCTAAAGAAGCTATAAGGTGCTAATGACCTTGGACTCCTGATCCTTCTACCTCCACCTTCCAAGTGCTGGGGTTATAGGCATGCATCACCTACTCTTCCTCTGTATTAAAGCATGCAGCTGTATACGCCTGTGCACCTTTTTGCCTTACAGATAAGAAGGCTCTCTCAGAAGCAGAAGCTCAGCATTCCAGCTCACTATGATAGGCAGATTATGTTCAAGCAAAGGTAAGAAATGCTTGGGACCTACACTTCAGCTTCACTTTCCCGGTTTATTGTACACACGGCGAGCTGTTTCCAGCTACGCTAACTATGAGGTGACAACAGCACATACTGACTGCCATTTGGCATCTCCTCTCCATGTTCAGCAAAATCACACTGGTAGCTTAAAGTCACTGTAGATTACATCATCATAATCACAGCCTGCAAATCAAGTCTGCTTCCAGAAAGCCGTGTGTATGGGCACACTGATAGCAGGTGTGTGTTAAATTCCCAGGCATGTTCTTGGTTTATTGCCACTCTAGTATGGGCGGCACTGAATGTATTTTCTCTCACTGCTTCTGGACAACTCCGCGTCACCAGTGTGTTTACAGCTACCGTAACCCCATATCCTTGCTGTTCTTTCCGCCTCCCAGCCGTCCTCTTCCCAGGGTGTCTGCTGGCCCCTCCGCTGCACTAAGGCCTGGGCTTTGAGTTAAGATTCTACCAGTCTTCAGAGCTGTGAGTAAAGAGCACAGCACGTGAGAGGTTTCTGGTTCTGAAAGCACAGACTTCATCACCTCTGTTCACACTGCGGACAGCTTGGGGTTTTTCCTCACTTCCTGGTCTGAAATACGGTGCTAATCAGTAAAGCTTTGCTAAAGTTAAGGTAAAACCAGACAATATTGATGTGAAAACTTAAAAATACATCTCTCATCATTGACAAAAACTCAGGAGTTTTAGGAAATCCAAGATGCTTACGAGAACACGTAGCATTGAAGAGACGTTGAAACGACCAAGTGTGCGTAGTTCAGGGATGCTTTGATGACTCTGTCACGGAACTCCAGCAAGTCCACCGCATCGTTGAGAACATTGCGGACCTGAGCAGGGGAGGGGAGGGGAGGGCAGGGGAGGGGAGGAGGGGAAAGAAGAGGAAGAGAGGAGAAGAGAACAGAAGAATACTTTTAAAAATCAAAATTTTAAATAGACAAGCTAGTAAAGATTTTAATATGCATGAAAAATTCAATGTGCCGTTAATTAGCTAAGCATACAAAAAAGAATTCATCTAGGCATAAGCTGATATACTTTGGTATAAAAATCAACCAAGAAAGTACAGATACAAAAAAACTCTTAGAAATAAATAGAAAGGACCTATAAGGATTTTCAATCTTCATGCCAAACGATGCAGAAATGTGATGAAGTTAAAAATGCTCCAGCGCTGAGATGCAGTTAGAGGGTGACATATAGAAGATGGAAAGAGACCATATGATTTCTGTCCAAAAGAGTAAGAATATTCTTTTCTGGTTAGATTTTACTTCAAATTTTAAGTTCTTAAAAAAGAGAGAGATAATTGCTTTAAAAATTACAAGTGAAGAAGTACTGGTTTTATAAATAAAATAATTTAAAAAGACTGTATAGTAACGAAGTCAAGCTGCACAGAGAAGGAAAAGTGTCCATGTTAGAGAACAGGTAAAAAAGAAGGCTAAGAAGCAACTGAAGTCAGGCATGGTGGTGCACGCTTTTAATCTCAGCACTCAGGAAGCACAGGCAGCCTGGTCTGTAGAGTGAGCTCCAGGACAGCCAGGGAAGGCTACACAGAGAAGCCCTGACTCTGGGTGAGGGAGGGGGCGGGGAGGCATCTGGAAAAGGAAGATTCAAAGCACTTTCTAGGGAAGAGAGGACTCTCGCTGTGCATGATGTCCTACAGAGGCAGTCTTGAAGCTGCTTTAATCTGGTAGAGCTGGTGTGACCCAACTGGCACCCACTGTCCTTTACATCCGGTCATTGGGTTCCTGAGCTGAGTCAACCACAACCATTATTTTGTGTATCATGGCAAGCAGTCCATCGCCACCATTGTGTTACACCCTGTTTGCAGGGTCTCAGGCTGATTTGCCCATTCTTCTTTGTTTCCTCTTCATATACCCTTGGTCAGTCCCTCTGGGAGCTGACCTCCTGCCTACACTCATTAGTTCTGAGACTGTGCAGTCACCAAGAGCCACTGAAAAAGAAGCTTCTCTGGGCAGAGCTGATGTTGGCACTAACTTCACTGAGCACTTTCTAGTTCCACCCACTTTGCTGGATGTTTCATAATTTCATTTTCTTTACAGCTGAGTAAAGTTCAACTGTGAAAAAATATCTTACAAACATTTAGAGCAGGCAAACTTGCAAGGATTGTAGCACTGGGCTGCATTAGTCAAAAATTCTGAAGTCAATGAACAACATAAATGTAAAATAAAGAATATAAAAAATAAAAATACATACGAATAATATTTAAATATATTAATTATAAACTATAATAAATCGAGAAAGAAGGTGAATAAGTTAAGCTCTCCTAAGCCCAGGGTGAGATCAAGATGCATAAGCAGGTAAGTATACCATGAAATGAAGAAGTAAGGAAAAACAATGTAATGATACCACAAATTAGTCACTCTCTAAATTCTCACTAACAATGAAGGAAGGACAGGAAGTCACATTCTACTAAGCATGGCTTTGAATTTCTGTGTTCTGAGTATTTGTGGGACCCTCAACTCCTGTTGTGTTATCTTAGGAAATCAGTTCATGCCTTTGAAAAAGAGGCCTTTGCCACTTTCAAGTGAGGACACAGCAAGAAGGTTCCAGCTGTGAGACAGAGTATGCCCTACTGGGCACTAAATCTTGGACTTCCAGCCTCTAGAACTATAAGGGAAAATCTGCTGTTTACAACCTACCAGGCTATGGTATTCTGACAGCTTGACAAGCTACATACATATTCCCCAAACACCATGCCACCAGACAGCCGAAGTGCACACAGATACACTCTCTATTACAGCATCCTCGGTTCTAGGATACTCTCTCAAAGATACCTGAGCAAAACCATGGAACAACACCTGTGTGGACTGCTCACAACAGCCCTATCACTAAAGCAAAAGACTAGAAATAGCCCAAATGTCTGCCAGCAGCCCGAACAAACCTCAGTGCATTCACACATGCTACACAGTTAGAAAACAAAATAAACTATAAAGTGCCAGTACAAGATACTGTTATCCTCTATCCAAAACTGAAAGGATGTTCAGATATAGGCATGCTTATATTTTTAAAAACAAAAATATTAATTAGAACTCAAGAACACAAGAATAACTTTCTTATATTTGTAGAACTGTTAACATCTTTGGAACAAAAAAATTTATGAGCTAAGAACAAATAAAAAAAATAAGTTCTCTGCAACATTAAACATGAACTAGGACCTTCAGTATAAACCCATGATTTATTTTTATCTGTGAAAACCAAATCCATCTTGTCTAGAAGTCATGATCACTCAGCATCAAGAATTGAACATAGCTCCCAATTTTAGTTTCTAGATAAACTTCTTCCGCAGAAGCAAGGCCTATCTAAAACTATGGCGCAGCAGGCTGGACTGGAGCACACACTCAGCCATGAGAGCTACTGACAGCACTTGGTGCGCACTCTCACAATTCTAGTCCATGGCTAATCTGTCCTGCGCTGAGTTCTGACGTGTCCCATGTTTCTGTTCAATGCATGGATGCTCTCAATGTCCTGATTCTCACCACCTTATATTTTGTTATGATGAAATACACAAAAGAGGGCTGGACTACCCTGTCTCCCCAGAAGGAAAGGAAGTTACTGAAATCACATCAAAAGAAAAAAGAACAATTGGCCAAAGACATAACAATTTTAGTTTTAAATAAAACAATGCCTTCAACATCAAAATGTTGAAGCTGGAGCTGGAGTGATGGCTCAGTTGTCAAGAGTATACCGTGTTCTTGCAGAGGACCCAAGTTCAGTTACCAGCACCCACACTTGGATGTCTCACAACCTCTTATAACTTACAGCACCAGAGACTCACTACGCTCATATAGCCTCACAGACAACCAAACACAGGCACAAACACATAAACACACCATTAAAGAAATAACACAGGTATAAACACATATACACACAATTAAATAAGTAATTTTTCTCATTTATTATTTTAGTCACTTTACATCCTTCCCTCCTCCCCTCCCAGTTCTATCCCCTCTCCTCAGAAAAGGGGAGCTCCCTTTCCATCCACCCCTGCGTATCACAGTGCATCAGGACTGAACGTGTCTACTTCTCCTGTGGCCTGGCAAGGCAGTCCCACCAGGAGAAAGTGATCAGAAAGTAGGCTAGTGAGTCCGTGTCCCACTTCCCTTACTAGAGGACCCACATGAGGCCTAAGCTGCCCATCTGCTACATCTTTGTAGGGGGTCTAGGTTTGGTTCATGCATGGTCCTTGGTTGATGCTTCATTCTCAGCAAATGCCTTTGTATTAAATAAATAATTTCAAATGTTAAAATATATATGTTTATAATGATAACATCAACAATACAAAAGAAGTTCACTGGGAGTTCCAGAAAATTGGCTCATTATTCAAAAAAACTGTAAATAAAGGAAAATAATTTAGCATTTGTCTCATCTCTGGGAAACCAGATAGTTGATGAGACTAAATCCTTTAGAGATGGAATCTAGCTAATAAACAGGGGAAATGCTAGAATTACATATAAGCGTGTTGCAACCTCTAGTGAAACCTGGGACTAAACAACTATGGTCCATGGTTTCAAAACACAGGAACAGGATCCTTTATAACAGACAAAGCAGGCTTACCACCTAGATAGAATGAAACATCCTAACACTAAAAGAGACAAGTAGACACATGTGCCTTTTGAAGTGACCAACAGGAAGGGCATGGCACCATCCTACAAAGTATTATTTTGTAAACATCAATATTAAAAAATAAAAATTTGAGACAGGGTCTCATGTATCTCTAGCTGGCCTTGAAACCAGTAAACAGCCAAAGATAACCTCAACCTGCTGACTCTCCTGCCTCTACCCTGGGGCCTGTTCCACCACACCTGGTTTATACTCAGAGCTTGGCACTCGCTGGCCCCCATACATCTGTTCTCCTTTAAAACTGGTTCAGGTATTTATCACAGCCCACTAAGTCTGAATGATACAAAGTTGCAGAAGAAACAATAGTCTCAGGGATGAGCATCTTCCTTGGGTGTGGAGGGAGTGGGACAGGCCAGCGGAGGAGCAAGGACTAAAATCCACGGTTTGTGCGAAGTTGTCTACTCGTCACACAGTAAACGTGCTTTGAAAGGAACTTCCGAGCATGTGGACGCCACTGTCACTGCAAGTCCAGCTCCCCAGAAACCTTCCTACAGATCCAAAATTCTCTCTTAGAAACATTTTCAAGACAGAATGATTCGGAACAAACTACAGAAATGATTCCTGAAAGGACAGTTTTTAGTAGAATGATTAAAAAAATAAAGAATTTAAGGAACATTATATATTAATCTCCTTAGGGCAACATGAAATCCTATGAAACAAACTGATGGTTAAAAAACCTTTAAGGAAATCCCATATTTTAAAAAGTCCTGCTATTATTCAAATTGTTGTAAGTTTCTTAAACCCATATTTTCCTAGAGTTTACTAAAGCAGAGTGTTCATTTTTTGTGATACAACAGAGCCAATCTATTATGAAACATCCCAGATACAACAACAAAACTAAAGATTCTGCAGTATTACAGCTTTAATAATATTGAATCTCAGCCGGCAGGTGCACATGCTTTTAATCTCAGCACTTGAGAGGCAGAGGCAGGCAATTTCTGTGAGTTCAAGGCCAGTCTGGTCTACAGAGGAAGTTCCAGAGCTACATAGTGAGATTGTCTAAAAAAGAAAGAAAGAAAGAAAAAGAATCTTACATAGTTTCGTCTTATAACGGATTTTAAAATGTATATATTACTCTGTTCAGCTCAAGGCTTTTCCAGGAATAATCCCCTAACACTTAGACTACTTTATGCAACCCTGTTTCTGCTTCTCCCCTTGGGGTATCCAGGTTCATTGCAAACTGAGCTGGTCTGCAGAGAGGGAAGCTTAGCTGGGGGAGGGTGGGTGAATTGCAGAATCTTGCTCAGCAGTGAGTGTATGAGAAAAAGCCTTCTCAGGAGACAGGTCAGTGAGATGGACATTTAATTGGGGGCGTAGAGAGAAGGGAGTATTTATCCCCCTGAGGAGGTGGCCAGGGTCTAGGAGCAAGGGTATGTGGCTGTATACCATTGGCCAGAGCAGGGGTGTTGGAAGATGTGTCATCTGCATACTCAGGGGCTATAGGGTGGGGGTTGGGGACACCTTATAAGGTCAAACAAGGAGTGAAGCCTGGTAATTGTAAAGGTAATAAATTCTTAATATGGTTGCTGGAGAGGCAGCTAACTACATGGTGCCAGGTTGGGAGTAGGGACCCAACTTCTGCCATCCTCAGTATCTGAGGTTGATGTTCTCCTCTACCCTTCTACTATGGTCCCATATTATTTACACGTCCTCACTATATTTAGATGTTTCAGTTTGATATAATAAAATTTCCTCAATACTTACTTAATCCTATATAAAACTATACTGGCAGCAGCAGCTACCACTTATTTTTGTTTCATCTACATAATCTCCTTTAATCCTCCATTGCTTGCTCTATTATTCACCCTTTCTTTACAAGAAATGAAAGGACTAAGAATCTTATCTTGAACTTTGGCAGCTAATAAACATCAAATCCATATTCCATGCCAAAATTTGGGTAAAAACAAAGAAATGAAGGCAAGCTGCCCAGGAACTGCCTTGTCTCCTTCAGCAGCAACCCTAGGCTCTTCTTCCAGACAAAGATAACAGCTCTCTCTAATTATCTGTTGGAAGGCAGCCTGATAAACAATATATGAAGATGTAGTCTCATCCTATGAAAGCTGACATTAGGAAAATAGGAACTTGTGACTGGGAAATAGCAGCTGCCAGGTCAAGGTCTACATTTAACAGTAACGACTCAACACAATCTCTAGGTTTTTATTCAGTAAAACACAGTCAACCACAACTCTACTGCACATCTAAGGAAAGTATAAAACTTCAAACCCTGCAAACAAAAGTTGTGATTATTCAGTCTTTCTGGAAATCCTGTCACCTCCAACAAAAGAAAGCAAGCTGCTAAAATTATAGTCCACCATGAGAGAATGCTCCACAATGCCTAAAAGGTTTTTCATGGAAGGCAAACTAGAGTTGCCTAACTGACAGAAAGTCAGCTTCTTTTCCTGCCACTGTGATAAAATATCCTGACAAGGTATTACTCAAAGGTAAAGGGGTTTATTTCAGCACAAAGCTCAAGGGTCCAGTCTATCACGTCTGGGAAGTGACGGCAACAGAAGCTTGAAGCATCTGGGCCGGGCACACCCAAAATGAGGAAGCAGAGTGATGAGTATACCACTTTCCCTTCTTACTACATAGTCCAGCATCCCCAGCCAGGAAAATGGTCCCACCCACAGTGAGTGGGTCTTCCCACCTGAATTAACCTAATCAGGATAGTCCCCACAGGCATGTCCACAGCTGACTCAGGAGCCCATCCCGCTGACAATTACACTAACCATTACACCAAACACCAAACCTTCCTACAGAGAATAGTTCCTAGGGCACTTTAGTCTGGCTATATTTAAGGTGTGATCTTGGTAATCACTCTATGCTACTTTCTCTTCTAATCATTCCATTCTGTTTTCTCTGGAGCAACCTTGTTCCCCCTTCATTACTATAATAGGAATATGAGGAAAGTGAAAGGGGAAGAAAAAAAATAAATCAGTATCTTTAATTCATTGTATATGAATGCTTTGTGCACATGTATGTCTGTGAATCACCTGTGTGACTAGGGCCATCAGAGGCCAGAAGGTGGCACTGGATGTCCCAGAACTGGAGTTACTAATGGTGTCAGCCACATGTGAGTGCTGGGAATCGGCCTGGAGGTTCGTCCTTTAAAGATCAGCCAGTGCTCTTAACTGCTGGGTCATCTCTCCAGCCCTTACAGCTATACTTTATAGCTTTCCAGTAGAAAAAACTGGGGCTAATCCAGTTAAGTGGGTGAATGGTGATTATCTTCTTTAAAAATGTTTATGTGTGTGTATGCATCTGAGTTTTTATATGTGTGCCATGTACACGCAGAAGCCCATGGAGGTGAAAGAGGGTTGCAGATCCCCTGGAACTGGAGTTGGAGGTGTTTGTGAGCAGCCTGTACATGCTGGGAATCAAACCCAGATCCCTTATATGAGCAGCCAGTGCTTTTAACTACTGAACCAACTCTCCAGGCCTTGGAGTATCTTCTTTTAGTGAGAGAGTATGGACTTGTTTTTAATCCACGTAGAATGGCTTCAGTAGCTAAATGTACATACATGAATTGTACATGAATTTCTAAGCCTGTGGTCCTGAGGTGGGCAGTTTGTAAGGTGGATGTCAAAGGCCCTTAGCTCTGCCACCCCACGTAGTCTCCATTTGCACATGGACTGGACTTAGTAGTTCTCTACTCAACAGAATAAAACAAGTGATATGTCACTTCTGATCCTGAGTTATTAAAAAAATGTGACTTATGTCTTGCTTGCAGCATCTCTGGCTCCTCTCACCTGCTTGCTCTGCTAAAGCGAACTGCCACAGCATGAGCTGCCATATGGAAAAGCCCCATACACAGAACTGAAAGAAACCTGCCGAGTGACCACCAAGAATCCGAAGCCCTGAGTTGTAAAGACTCTGGTGAAATGAATAGCTTGAAAGCCAATTGTCCTTCAGATGAGCCTTGATCTTACCCACAACTTCACTGCATCCTTGAGACCCTGAGCCACAGAAGCTAACCAAAGCGCCAGCAGAAGCCTACTCAAAGGACTGACAGAACATACATTCCAGGAAGATTTTGGCTTTTCTTGTAAGAATGTGAACTGTCCCTCATACCAGCCCTAGGTGTGGCACTGCTTTAGGGGGTCTTGGTACCTTTGGGATATAAACCTAGCTTGCAGGTTTAAGGCTGTAGATGCTGGGCCTAAGTGTTGCAGGCCAGCTCTACTTCTGCCTAAGCTTGCTTCCTGATTGCCACAGCAATGTGGCCAGCTATGCCCACCGTACAGCTATGACTCCTTGTCCTTTCTCTATCTCTGTCTCTCTTGTGTCCTTCTCTTATATCTCTGTCTCGCTCTCTTTCAGGAGGGGAGGGGCGTTTGCCTAGAATCAAGTATTTCCTGATTTCCCTTGGGAAGCCATTCCTTCCACTAGACTCAGTCACTAAGTAGTTTGGAGGAGGACTTTCCCCCCTCCCTCAACATTTAACCCAAGTTGAGCATATGAGACTGGAAGCTTGGACTTCTGCTGGAATTACTAGAAGAAATGCGCTTTTGGACTTAACTTGGTAGGATGCAACACTACAACTACCAAAAGGACAAAACAGAGAAGGCCTTTCTTAAAATGAGGCCAATTACGGGAAAAAGGAGACTAAAAGAGAGCGTGATGAACCCTACTGACATTATTTGATCCACTGAACCAATAATGCCTCAGCTCAGCCTATCTCCTGACTTTATATAAACCAACCAATTTCTTCTTTTCCTAATTTCTCACCTTAAATTAATTTGCATTAATGTATGGGGTAGTTTTAAGACACTAACCTAGGCAATCCATGAGAACAGAGAACAAATTTGTTGTATTTGGTGCTGTCTGTTCTTCATTGCTTAGTCTAGTACCTAGAAAGCATGATAACCCATAAATATCCACTGAAAAATGAAAAATATTACCCTAAGAAAAAACACTGAGTAGGTCCAACTCAACAAAAATGCAATGTTTTATAATCACAGAGTGTAAAACCCTTTATAAATTAAAAAACTTTCTATTTCTATTTAACTTACTAACTTTGCCTCTAAGAATAACTTGAATTCAATAAGCCATTTAAAAGATGCTATATGTAGGCTCACATGAAATTTACCTAGTCACTGAGATGATTCTTTCTTATTTCCAAATTAAAACACTATCTAGAAGCACTTCTAGTTTTTGGGAGAGTTTTATAACACTAGAACTTTTTTGATACTACTATATACTGCCTAGACCTCACACACATATGAAAAAAAAAAACAGCTTTGTCCCAAATCAGTATATTACAACTCTCAATGCAATTTTTTGTCCTGGAGACAATGTCATGTTTTGGTTCCAAATTAAACATATATGCATACACACACACATACACACACCATCATTTAGATACAACTGTCAGTTTGCAGGAAGTTCCAAAGACAAGAGTGGCAGGTCAATCCAGTCCATGGATGGAATGAGGTTTTAGCTCAGTAGCATGCTAGCCCAGCAGATTATGAGGCCCTGAATCCAATAACCAGCATTGGAAAACAAAACAAAAACAACATAACACAGGGATACAATCTACAAAGTCCAAATTATGAAAAACTATGAAACAAATTATTTGGCTTCCTACAATAAATAAGTGAAGGAAGGAAGGAAGGAAGGAAAGGTAAGAAGAAACAGAACCAAAAACAAAAAGAAAAAAAGGAAACTACAGACCAAGACTGACTTGTACAAACCCATTGTAATCACTTGAATCCTGGCTCAACCAAACTTTAAAATAACATGTAGGAGACATCTGAAGATTTGAGCATTCTGTAGACAGTTTCTAAAATTAAAGAATTATTATTAATGTATGATAATGGTGCTATGGTTATATTAAACAAAGATGCCCTTATGTTTAAGCTATAGATACAGAACATTCTACAGATGCAGTCTGATGATGGAGTCTGCCTAAAACTCTGGGGAACTTGGAAATCAGATGAGGCTCTGGATGAGCAGGGAGATCCCCAACTGATACTGTGGCTGTAGTACAGAGATGGAGATTCTATACACTAAAGAATACATTTTCCAAATAAAATATTCAAAATAAGCAAAGAAAGCAAAGAAAAATCCTACTGAATCAATTTTTGAGCCCGGGGAACATATTATCCACATTTTAAAATCTTGATACTTGAGCTAACAACGTTCTTTAATAAGTTAAACTTTAAATGCTTCCAAACTTTTACAGGAATGTAAGTCATATGACTATGAACACAGAAGATAGAAGCAACTGATGGAGAAGTGTCGTGGGCCGGGTCAAAGCTGCTTTGACGGCTGTTTGTCATTCAAGTCTCAGCACGGAAGACAGGCTTTTTCCAGGTCTTCCCTTGGAGACAGGGAAGGATTTGCAAGTCCATTCGCCTGTTTTTTTAGTGACAGCAGGTGGGAGAGTTTGTTTGAAATCTTAACTCTGCCTCACTTCCTTGTAAAAATTAACCCATTGTGTAAGCTGTTTGCTTAAATAAAGAAGGCTGGCTGGCCTCGTGGCTTTTTCCGGTACAAAGCGTATTGACGCTATAGGGCTCATTGGAGCCACGAGCAAGCGGCCAGAAGCCTCTCGGAACATAATATGTGTTGTGTACATTATTAATTTCAATCCTCACTCCCGACTCAGATCCCCGTTCTGCTCTGCTGGCCGGCTCCGGCAGAGAAGACAGGATGAGGAGGAAGGAGAGTTAGTTCCTCTTTCTTTAGCAGAGAATCTTCATAGGTCAACAGTCCCTGCACTCCTCCTCAGACCTTTAACTGAGGTGTTTGTTTGTTTTTTAGTTTCTCAAGACAGGGTTTCTCTGCAGCCTTGGCTTTCCTGGCTGGCCTCCAACTCACAGAGATCCACCTGCCTCTGCCTCCTCTAGTGCTGGGATTACAGGTGTGCACCACAGTGCCTGGCTTTCAACCTCAGTTTTGATACATTTGTTGGACACTTATTCTATGCGAGGCACTGAGCTAGTGGTGGCCTAATGGATGAAACAAAACTCAGAACATGGTGCCCAGTCCTTAGATGCTTACAACTGACCCATTGATGTTCTCTGATCTATAAACATCCCCTTCCTTTTCCCATTGATATATCCTAGTTCTGTGTATTAAACTACAAAATATTCCACTTCAAAACCATACAATAACCCCCAAATATGGCAGTTGGCATATTATCCCCAGGCAAAGGAATGGGAAGACACAGGAGCAGGTTACCCTGCCTCACCTATTAACTTGCCCTCAAAAGGTTATAAAACTCACTAAGTTTCTGATGTTTCACTGAAACAGCTCAGAGACCCTTAATGCGAAGTCTCTTTACAGAAGGGGTTGACAGCCCTATCCCTGAGAACAGAGGGACTTGGAGAAGGATCTGCACACAGCAGGCCTGCTGATTCCCTAGTCTGTGAGCAGATCTTTTTGCCCTATCACTTTTTCCCACAGCCGTCTGCTCGTCATCAAACCTATAACATCATGTAAAACTAGCATTAAATAATGTAAATGCTTGTATATCTGTCCTTTGTCACAGAGGCTGCAGTCAGAGTCCCAAATGTGAAATATATGTACATACATACATATATATTCCCACCCCTTATTCTTAAATCCCAAGAGCAACTTCCTAAATCTTTCCCATTTTTACTTGCCTTACCTAACTCTCATGAAGCATTAAAAAAAAAAGTTAAATAAATTACGCATTAAGAAAAAATTAAAATAGTCCTGTCAGTAGATAGCAGGTTGGCACCTTGGACCAGCTTCTGGCGTGAAATCTGACTTCTTCAACCCTCCTTCTTCATGTGCATCACACTCCCCAAATGCTTCAAATGTCACTAGCCTGTGCTACGCTAAGCACAGTACCTATGTGCATTCAGGCCCTTTCAGTAAAGGGTCTTATGTCCTGCCTGCGGTGCTTTCACCTGTGAATGTGATCAATGAAGATAACCCCTGGCTCTGTGTATCGGAAAGAGCAGATCTGGGCGACTCTGAGCATGCTCATACTTGCATGGTCCTTCTCTTCGTCAGCGTTACTTGGAAATTCTTCCACTCCCAGCGCTGCTCCACCACGTGTGCGAAGACCACGTGGCCATTCCCACAGGCCCCCGCGATCTGAGTGCCGTCGATAGACCATGCGATGTTAAATATGCTGCCAGTGTTGGGCTTTTCTAAAGCATATGACCACTAAATGGAAAAAGAAGGAGAAAAATTTGATTTATTGCTCCATAAAAGCAAAAACTTATAAAGCAAGCACATATCACAGATTAAGATACCACAGTGATTTTTAAAAGAATGTAATTTGGGGGCATAGCTTTATTTCTTGGAATTTGACTATTTTGCAGTTAAGCTAAAGGTAAAAATACACGTCTCTTCCGGAACACACCCTCTGTAAATCCACAGGATCCAGTGTGCTCGCATGGTCTCCAAGGGCACCACATATGGATGTGGATCACAGACACGCATGAAGACAAAACATCCATACTCACAAGACAAATAATTTTAAAATGTATGTATGGTATGAAAGAATATATCGTGAGACTTATTTTCTTGTATTCTCTGAAACTGCTTACACAAGTCACTTTCCAACAAAGAAATAAATGTTTAAATTTACAACAATGACTTAAGTCTCAACAACTGTATTTTACACAACCCTTGTATACATATGTTACACTGCAAGAATCTGTAAAAACATAATCTTTGTTTGGCATAGTTCAAAATTTTTAACTTATATACACATTAATTTTGCTTAAGAAAGAAAAGCAATTCTTACACTCTTTATGGAAGAGGTGTTTAGGAACATCCTCATACATTTCCTCTTAACATGAGACAATCTGTAATTTATGTACATCATTGACAATGAAAAGTTACATAAGACAGGCAAGTTCCTGCAGGTAATGAATTATTAAATTTATTTTCATAGAATGGATGAGTGAATGAATAAACGAAAGTCTGAATGTTCGCAGAGAAAATGAGAATTACAAGTTATCTTCTGCATAACCAATAGCACCCCCTACTGATACATAAAAGCTGCGTTGCCAGTTTATTAGGAAGCCAAGAGTACCTTGCATCTTCAGATCTTTCTCCCTGAATCCTATTCTGTTTAATAACTAGTGACTTCATGACCATATTCCAAATACTTACTTAAAAGACCTATTAAATTGAATCACATTTTTAGACACTAACGGTAAAAATACAGTTTCTTATAGAACCTAGAAAAAAATATGGAACCATAAGTCTAAATTTTATTCCATAAGCAATTCACTTACACTGTGACTTATTTTACTGAGCATCCAGTAATGTTCATTTTCCCTGCATATTTCTTTATTTTTTTAATACATTTGTTTCACCAAAAATAATGTTACCTCAGACTGAAGAAATACCTCAATGGCTAAGAACACTTGGGTTCACAACTGCCTATAACTGCCTCGCTCCAGAGGATCGATCCAATATCTTTTCTGGTCTCTGCAGGCACCCACATATATGCGGCATACATACGCACCGATACACACATACACATAAATGATTAAATGCTACCTCTTTCCAGCTTAACTCTTTTCTCCAGTTTATTCGTTTGTGTGTATGTGCATACATGGCACATGTGTGGGAGTGAGAGGACAATGTAGTTGGTTCTCTCCTTCTGCCATGTGGGTCTCAGGGATTGCAGTCAGGTCGTCAGGATGGACAGCCAGGACCATTACATTACCTGCTTAGCCAACTCAGTGTGTATTTTATACTTTCTTAAATGCCTAACAGCTATGTCAAAAGTGTCACTTAACACTTGAGAAAAGCTATCCCGATTAACGTTCATATCCATTTTCACACTTTCTGGTGAGTGAAAAATGTACTGCTTTGTCCATTTCAGAATCATGACACTTGCTATTTAAGATACAGATTTTGAACTCTGGGAGTGTTTATACTTCTTTAATCCCTTGCTCATATTTTCACCTCTAGAAATTTCAATTAGGTTCTTTTAAAATAATTTCTTAGGTTGCACGCCTTAACCCTAGCACTCAGAGGTAGGCAGATCTCTCCGAGTTTGAAGGCAGCCTGGTCAGCAAGAGCTACACAATGGGACCCTGGCTTGATTTTTTTCCTGATGATTTATCCACACTTCTTTAATTATCTTAAACGTATAGTCTTTGTCTAACAGCACAATGTTGGATATCTTAGGAATGGTTTTTGTCAACCTCTTTTTTCCCCCTACAAATGGGCCACCATATTCTGCGTTAAAGTATGCCTTCTATCTTTTCTTCTTCATTTTGAAAATTAGATATTTGGAATACCACCAAGTGAGTAACTCTGGAAATCAGACCCCTCTCTGTCTGTATAGCTACCTGATGGAAGCAGCAGTCATTTGCCCATTTAGCAACTTTCCAGACTGTTTGCTCATAGACTATTCCTCTCCTGTATGGTAACTGAAGTCTTCATTCTTTTATTCAACAGTCAGCCAATGGCCTGACGCAGCCAAAGAGAAAGAAAAAAGCTCACCCACCAGTGTTTGGCCAGTTGACTGTACATGAGGCACCCTTAAAGCACCAAGCCACACCACCAGCAATCCTGATTCGCCTCTCCTTTTGCTCAGGCATTGTCCTTGAGCCACCAGTGACAAAGGCTAAGTGTCTTCCCTAGTTTTCTCATGTGTGAAATAAGGTGAAATCTCAGGGTTTCCTGGATTAATATCTCCCTGATGACTAAGGACATTAAATATTTTTCAAGTTTTTCTTTTCCATTCAATTTTCCTTTATTGAGAATTCTCTGTTTAGCTCTGTATGTTATTTTTTAAGTAGGATTACTTGGTTTATTGGTGCTTAACTTCTTAAGTTCTTTATATATTACGTATATTGGATATATCTGTCAGAAATAGGGTTGATGAAGAGCTGATAAGGTCTGTGAAATGGAGGGGCCACCAAAACCTTATTATCTATCTTCCTCTTTTCTCCTTCCACGTTTTTTTGGGAATCTATCTACTGCCTGCTTCATCTGCTGCCCCTCACCTCCATTTGGATGTGGATAGCTTTTTGAGGGAGGGAGGGAGGGAGGAAGGGAGGGAGGGAGGGAGGGAGAGAGGAAGGCTGGCTTATCATGGGTATCTTTCCTAATAATTGTGCACAATCTTTCTTTCCTATTCTTAAAGAGTTGAGGGCAATGCATTTTAGGAAAACAGAACAATTGCCAGTTTCCTACTCCACATTTCGCTAAAATACTACTACGACAAAACCTGAGCTATATAAGTAATCCCAATAAACTCTTGGGCTTATCAAGACAGATCTGGGTGGAATCCCTTCCTTGATCTATTTTCAGTGCCATGCTAGGGTGAAGATGTTTGTTTTATGTCTCCACAGGAAAACTACCACACAGAGGCATTCCCTAGTCAGCACTGTGAAAACTGCCCAGGCTACCCCTGGTCTCCACTAAGAGCCACAAAGCAAGGGCTCCCAACCTTCTTTTGACAGGAAATTAGATTATGAAGAGGCAGGAGCTGGGAAAGGGTACTCATGATAACTAGGTGTTAAGACCATGGAGCACTATCAAGCAATCCATACACAAAAATGACCAGAACCTCAAGCCTAAGAAATAACTTTCTGGAGTAAGATTTCGCTTCAGCACATTACAAATATGGCCCAAAAGAATCCATAACCACACTGACCCCAGGGGAGTCGACTTCTATTAGATAGACATTAAACTGCTCCCTAAGTATCTCTACACCCATCAACTTATTTAGTGCAGCTCTGAGACCTAACTTCCTTCATGCAGTTAATGCACAAACTCACATTAAAAGTGCAGAGAGTAAGCGTCTATGGAGTGATCAGCCACAAATGGGACATTGATACTACACCCTAGTCCCTCAAAGGCTCAGGAACAATGTGGAAGAGGGGACAAAAGGATTTTAAGAACCAGAAATAGGAGTAGAGTGGAGTGAAACGGTGTCTTCTGGACATTCCGGGACACCCACACTCATGGGTACAAGGCAATTGTGATTACCTACACAAGGCCTGCAACTGATCAAGCCATCAACACTCCATCATGCAGAGAGGAGGGCTCATGAACCCCTAGCTAAGGATCTATTTATTTACACTGATGCCTACAGAGAAGGGAAAGTCAGTTTTCTTTGAGGGGGGTGGCAAACCCTGGGAGGTTTCATGTTCCAGAGGAGAGTCCCTGAATATATGGACAGCACAAATTGGGCTCTGCAGGCTACTCGAAAATGTTTCTTAAAAGGGCTGGAGAGATGATTCAGGAGGGTTTTGTTTTGTTTTTTTCAGTTGCTTTTCCAGGGGATCCCTATTCAATTCCCCAAACCTAAATGACAGCTCACACTTGTCTGTAGCTCCAATTCCAGAGCTTCTGAGACCCTCACATAGACAAACATGCAGACAAAACAACAGTACATATAAAATAAAAATAAATCATTAAAAATTTTTGTTTAATTTTGTAGCCAAGCAGTGGTGGCAATATGCCTTTAATACCAGCATTTGGAGGCAGAGGCAGGTGAATCTCTGCGAGGTCAAGGCCAGCCTGGTCTACAGAATGAGTTCTAGGACATCAAGGGCTACACAGACAAACCCTGTCTCGAAACAGAAGGAAAATCTTAAAAGTGAGAACACATGAAGCTGGGAGGAAGGGAGAAGACAGAAGGTGAATCGGCAAGGAGTCAGGAGTAAACACAAAATATACTGTATGCATGAAAGACACTTTCAAAGAATTAAGAAAACATTATACTTAATAATAAAAGTAGAAATAAATAAAATGTAAAATATAGAACCCAAGAAGGTACCTTTTAGCAATACCTAAGTAGTACTTGTACATGCTAAATTTATATAACTCAATTATTGTAATGTTCAAGCAAAGTATCTAGTAAAACAACACAAAATGAGAATAATGTCCTATTATAGGCTATCTTAAGAAAGCATGCAAACAGTAATGATGATGGTAAGGTGTCAGAAATGTAAATCACTCTTCAAGACTCTTCTCAAATAAATAGCAAAGATTTCTCTCTGGAACCTATCCCTTTCCAGCTCAACTTGCTACCCCATTATTCAGACCAACAGCCTTAAGGAATCACCTCTCTGCTATCTCTTCTCTAATCTGTCCCCACATCAGCCTCAAAGTATAGTCTTTTCCAAAATGTCCAATCTCTTAAAGGCCTAAAAATCAAATAACTTGCTGTGGTGGTTTGAATAGGAATGGGCCCATAGATGGCCTCATTCATGTGCTTGAATGCTTGGCCCATTGCGAGTGGCACTATTAGGAGGTGTGGCCTTACTAGAGTACGTGTGGCCTTGGTGTGTCACTGTATATGTGTGTGTATGTGGGGGGGGAGGGGCGTGCTTTGAGGGCTTCCTTATGCTCAGCCTATGCCCAGTGTGGCACAATCTCCTTCTACTGCGTTTGGATCAAGATGTAGAACTCTCAGCTCCTTCTCCAGCAGCATGTCTGCCTGCACACTGCCATGTTTCCCGCCATGACATAATGGACTAAACCTTTGAGGCTGTAAGCTAGCCCCAATTAAATGTTTTCCTTTATATGGGTGCCATAGTCATGGTACCTCTTCACAGCAATAAAACCCTAATTAAGACATTCTCTATTGTCCCCACAATAAAATCTAGATTGCTACTCTGTACTAAGCCCTTTCTAATAACCTATAATTCAGTGCCTCTGCCTGGCTTGCCTTCTTTCCCATACCACAGTTCCTTTGCTATCAAAGCAATACTTCCCATATTTGAATTCTAGTGTACACTACCACACCATCCATGATACTTTACAGACTAACACACTATGCTGGCTTTTACCTCCACAGTTCCAGCTGTTCAAAAGAATCTTACCTAGACTCTCTCATAGTAAAACAGATCAATATTGAGCTTCCTCTGACTACTGGAAGAAAGCACACTGATCTCAAACATGTCTTCTCACTCTGCAGCAATCCCTGAGAAGGCTTCACAGAAAAGAATTAGATCTTAAAGAACTAAATTTTACCCTCTTCTATACTGCTAGAACAGGCTTGTTTGGTGAATATTTTCTCTATATCAACCTCTGATAATATCCTATGCAAGATCTGCTGACGTTGCACTCTTTCATTATCTCCACATGTGGAGGCATAAGAGATCCCTTCTGCCTGAGCTCATTTCCTTTACCCTTAGAACTCCTCACTCCCCAAGCCTCAGTGCTCTAGTCACTGCCCCACACGGAGAATTAGGCTCACGCACATCTTCGCAGTACTGAAGCATCCCACTGCTGTTGTTCAGGCCTTCAATGTCCCCAGACACCCCTCTGTCAATGACTTGACCAGTATTCAGGATGGCACCTTTAGGAGGTGGTAGAGCCTGTAGAGGGCAGAGTGATGCAGAAGGAAGTCTTTACGCACTTGGAGCATCCCTTGAGGGATTGTGGGACCCTTGCCTTTGCTCTCCTTCCTCACTTCCTGGCTTGCTATGCCACACACAGCTGCCTGATGTTGCTTCCCACATGCCCAAATGGTTGTGGACTGGAACCTCCAGAAGACAAAAGAAATCTTTTATTCTTCAAGCTCATTTCCTCTCCACTGTTACAGTGACAGAAACTAACATACCAACTCTTGCAGCCATATGCTACTGCTATGGAGCACCTTAATGAAAAATTCATTCTTCAAGAACAATGGGTAAATGTTACCAAGCTTGACATTTGCCAGAACAGAATTCTGTTCTAAACACAGTATGTACTCTTGCAAAGAAAAAAAGCTTACATGTATCCAAACATGAATATTCATGTGAGCTCCTTCCCTCTGTATGTGCATGTTGTACACATGTTTGCATGTTTGTGTGTGTGCCCATGAGCACATAGGTATGTATGTATTTGGAAGACAGAAGTTGTTGACATCAAGTATCTTGCTCTATCTCTCTCCACTCTATGTTTTGAAGCAGGATCTCTCTGAACCTGGAACAAAACCGAATACCTAATGAGTGACAGGAACCCTTATGTCTCCTCCAGCCTCCAATAACGGGCAGAAGCGTGCACCATGCCTGGCTTTGATATGTATGTGAAGATCAAAACTCAGGCCCTCATGTCTATGCAGCAGGCGATGACCAACCAAAGCACTTCCCCAGCTCCCTCAACATGAACCCTTTGGAAAGAAATATACTTCATTTGGGGATTTTTTAGAGACTGGTTTGCTTGCTTAAATTTTGAAACAGGGCTTCACTGTTCCTGGCTAGCCTAGATCCTCCTACATGGACTAGCTGGCCTCAAATTCTGTTATCTGCTTGCCTCTGCCATCCAAGTACGAGGACTAAAGGTATATACCATTGTGCCTAGCACTAAAATTAACTTTTAAATTTACTATCAATTCCTTAAAAAGTATGTGACTAAAATTTTATATGAAACATATGTATACCAAAAAACAAACTTAAAGCTGTGCACATATATTTGAAGTCTTAAACTGCTTTACCATCCTTCAGAGTCATGCTCAAAACAAGTTATTTCCAAAAAGACAAATAACAGAGACTATGACCACCCTTCAGTTGCAAAGCATTTACTCTCGTAACCCAGGAACTGATCAATCAGAGAGGCTGCGTCAAGTGCACTCACTGAGAACATTTCTGAAAAGTGAGCGCGTGGCGGCACGTCTGTGTTCACTCGTCACCGCAACTTACCCCAGTTTTATCGCACAAGCGCAACGTATGGAACGATCCAACGGCAAACAACTCTCCATCGGGAGCCCAGGCGACTGAGGTAATAGGGTGTTCATGGGGCTGAGAACTGTACAGCACGCGCCCAAAACTATCCCAAACCTATAAAATCAAAACCTTAGATGTCTTATAACATCACCACATTACTACAAAAAAGTTTGTCCTCCAGTAAGATAGCAAGTGAAGACTAAGAAACCATAACAATAGAGTCACCTACTAGAGACATGACCATCACACAAAGACAACAAAGCAATATTCCTGGAAATTTACACGCCTCAGAAAAAATATTTCACAGCATTACTAAACCTGAATTAAACATTAAATCTACCAATTTTAAGTATTTTAAATTTAGTAGTAAAATCTGGCGAGGGTTACTTTTTCCTAGAATTTCTTTCTGCCAAATGAAATTTCTCTAATAATTTTCTACAGTTAAAGACCCTGCCAACTACAGTTACACTAAATTTTACTGTTGGAGGTAGGGGTATACCTCAACAGGCGAATCTTTGCCTACCATATCCATGGTCCAGTATTGAAGAAAGAAGGAAGCATCTTAGCATCCACAAATTATTTTGGTCTGAAATTGACCAATATTTAGGAAGCTGGGAGGTTGGATTTTTTTAAAACATAAGTAAATAAAGAAATGAGTCAATTTAAATTAAGTGCACAGACATATACACATGTACACACATATACACACAAAACCAAAAAAATCCCAAGAGCTGAGTTGAGATGTTGCTGCTTATTAAATCAAAATTTTATTATGAGAACTTTAAATAGCACTTAAAGTTGGGAAATAATTTGTTCAATTATTATAGATAAAAGACTAAAAACAGTCTTATATGCTAAATGCTTTCCCCCTAAATTCTTTTTTAAGTCAATTGTAAATCTAAACATTATATACCATGATGGTCAGTTTTATTTGTCAACTTAACACAACACAGACTGATGTGGGAAGACAATCTCAGTAAGGGACTGTCTAGCAAGTTGGCCTGGCAACATGTCTGTGGGGTTGTGTCTTGATTGTGTCAAAATGAAGCCGGAAGACCCACTCATTTGGGGCATGACCCTGTGTGTTCTGGTCTCTGTAGGCACTGAAAAAAAAAAAAAAAAAAAAAAAAAACCTAAGTCCTGGGTGCATCCCTCCTCTCTCTGCTCTTGATTGTTGGTGTGGCCAGCTGCTTTAAGTCCCTGCCTACAAAGATACACTGAAACCGACAATTGTAAGCCAAATGAACCCTTCCTCTCTGAAAGCTGCTTTTGTCAGAGTACATTATCACAGTAACAGGAAACGAAGCTAAGGCACATACCTTATACTTACAGTCTTCACCAGCAGATAAAATAAGATCGTTGACTGAGTTCCAATCGACTTTTAAAATAATGCCTTCATGGGCTTTCCACTATGAAGAGGGAAAAAGATATTAGTTAACACTTTAGAAGTTAATTTTTTTCTATAAAAATACTTTTTTTCTGTGGCCTTACCCACTTTTTAGGAGCTGAGAGTCTCACTGTGTTGGTCAGCGTGGCTAAACTCCCCGGCCACAGCCTGCTAAGTCACTGGGACAGTGCAGACCACTGTCCTGCTCCGCATGCCACCTCTTTCTAGCGCACTTCTATTTTTTCCCTATCATCCTTTCATGGATTCCTGTCTTCCTTCCATAGCCACTGTGCAGTTTCTCATTTGCTTGTTTCATTGTAATTTACATCAAGGAAAGCAGCTAGCCCTATGGCCACCTCTTTACAGCTTACATCCAGTCAGTTGCCTGGACTCCAGCTGGAAACTGCTAACTGCTAAACTGTTTCAAGACCGAGTTAGCATATTAACTGGAAAAGATGTTCTGTGCTCTACAGCACCAGCTGACTTCAGATCTCTGCTGTCCTGTTGGTCCTCCCAGTCATACTGTCTGCATGCTTACTTACAAAACTCCCTGTCCTTTGTTTCCCCCTTGCAGAGAGGGGTAGGAGAGAGGGCTAGAAAATGATCTAGGATCTCACACATAAAAGTATGCTTCACCAGTTGGCTATATGCCAGGCTATTTTCTGTTGTTTCAATCTCTACTGCACAAACAGCTTTGGTATTCTCTCTCTCTCTCTACTTTTTCTTTACTTTTATGGATCTGGGTCATAACTGGATTATTACAAATCCTCTCTTGATTTACCATATAATAAAATGTTTTCTATAATAAATACATATTCTATATGTATAAAATGCCTATAGATGGACGTATACAAGTTACCTAGAAATTTGTAACTATAAGACAAGCATGTTTTTCTTGCTATTAAACATAAATAATCCAGAAATTAATAGAAAATAGATCCACATATATATATGTATGTATATTATGTCACACAGAAACTGATAATCCAGAAAATAAGCATGGATATATTGCTATTAAATGTAATTAATGTTTCCTAAGTACCAATTGTATAGTTAGACATTTAGTTAGTTAGTTAGTTTGCCTGAGAGAGGATTTCTCTGTGTGGCCTGGGCTATCTTGGAACTTATTATGTGGCCCAGCCTGGCCACGAGCGCAAAGACTAGACTGCCTCTGCCTCTGAGCGCCGGGACTAACGGCGGGCACTACCATTCCTGGCGGGTTGGTTTTGTTGTTTTTAATCCATTTGAAACATCTATTTCTTTCTCTTTCTTATAAAATAAGCTGAGGAAAATTTGTTTGTTTGTTTGTTTTGTGTGTGTGAAGCTGTGATCAAATCCAGGGCCTCACACATGCTGACCTACTTTGGAATGTATCCCCAAGCCCTGCTCTATTCTATTTAATATCCTATACTTAGCATACTGGCATACAGCAGGCGTGCAGTATATTCATACCGAATGAATAAACATGCTTCCTTGCATAATATCAGATTCTGAGTGTGTAGAAGGTCTTAAAGGAAGTGAGGTTTACAGTTAAACTGCATTCTGACCACATGGAAAAGCATTCCCCTCTGTGGACATGTGGACAATCTGTATTTACATGTGCTTATGCTCTCCGAGAACTGTGACAACTTTAGATTCCCAGAAAGAATGGATAATTTGCATTAAATTTCTAATTATACTCTAACTTCTCTTTTGCTGCAGCACATTGTGACAATGGGTACTTTTTCTTTTCTCTTCTATTCTGGCTTACACAGAAGCCTCACAGTATATTTTATGATGATGCAAAAAACTTTCAAGTTTTGTTTATATACGCCTAATTACAGATGTCTTAACTCACATGAATATAAACCAAATGAATAAATAAAAAGAGTTCACAATCCTGTTTTTGCCTTGTAATTTCACTGCAGATTTATTGGTTAGTTTTTGTCAGCTTAACACAAGCTAAATTCATCTTAGAAGAGAGAGCCTCAATTGAAAAATTGTCTTTCTAAGAGCAGTCTTTACAAGGCAAAGCTGTGGGGAATTTTCTTGGTTAATAATCAATACAAATAATTAAGACAGAAAAATGATAGATTGAAAGATGTTGATAATTAGGTAGATAGATGACAAAGGAGCGTCTACACAGAAATGACAATACAATACAGATCAAAGTTTCCTTGATCTTGTTATTTACTAAAATCTACATCTGCTCAACTTCTGAAACTGATGCTTTTTTCTTTCTTTCCTCCTTCCTTCCTTTCTTTAGACAGAGGTTTTCTGTGTATCCTTGGCTGTCCTGGAACTCACTCTGTAGACCAGGCTGGCCTTGAACTCTCAGAGATCTGCCTGCCTCTGCCTCTGAGTGCTGGGATTACAGGTGTGCACCATCACCGCCTGGCTCTGACACTTCTTTTTAAAAAAAATTTGTGTGTTCAATTGCTGAATGGATGTACGTGGACTACACGAGTGCAGTACCCACACAGGCCAGAGGAGGGCATTGAATCCACAGGAACTGGAGATAGACAGCTGGTAGCCGCAGTGTGGGTGCTGGCACAGAAGCAGGGTCCTCTGCAAAAGCAGAAAGTACGCTAACTATTGAGTCATCTTCTCAGTCCCCAAACTAATGCTGCTTTTGTTTGTTTGCTTGTCATTTTGTTTTTTGAGACAGGGTTTCTCTATGTAGCCTTGGCTTTCCTGGACTCACTTTGTAGACCAAGGTGGCCTTGAACTCACAGAGATCTGCCTGCCTCTGCCTTCCCCAAGTGCTGGGATTACAGGTGTGTGCCACTGCACCTGGCTCTAATGCCTCTTAAAACACATCTTATGCAGCCTGTCAATCTCCACCACCAAGTTTCCTACATCTTCTTAAAAATATTTTATTATTTTCTGTGTATAAATGTTTTCCTGCATGTGTGTCTTGGTAGCACATGCATGTCTGGTGTCTGTGGAGCACAGAAGATGGCAACAGATTCCCTGGAATGGTGCTGCAAACAACTGAGCTATGAGGGTGCTAGAAATCAAAGCTGGGTCGTCTGGAAGGCCAGCCAGTGCTCTTAATGGCTGAGCCATTGCTTCAGCGACCTGCCCCCTAAACCTTTTTTTTTTTTTAAACTCTGTAGCTTATCAAAAGGCAAAGTAGGCAATATTAGTTCATTATAAGACAACAGCATCAGGAACAGCTACTCTGCAGCAGGTGCTTACTACATACCAGCCAGTACTTGTAACAATCTAAGTGAGTAGGGCCTGGGTCAGAGACAAGAAGGCCAACATGCAAAGGGATGCAAAAGCTTTGTCATCACACAGAGGTAAGCAAGTGAAGGCCTGACCAGGTGCCTCACTCCAGAACTGTGCTGGTTTCAAAGACAGCAGTCCAACTTGGCAGTACTGTTCACATGGCCCTGGCTGTAGAGTCAGGAAAGATACATGAGTAAAGGAATTGTGGAGCCTTTTCCTGTGGTTACGGAGAGGTGCTGAGGTCAAGTGTGTGGCAGGGCCTGTATGGAGACCCTGAGAAGCTGTTGCATGAAGCTGTGAAAAGTGAAGCCTTGTTTACATTAGCAACTCCAAGATGTTAAAAATGCCCAAGCCATGAGACATCTGCCAAAGAGAGGTACATTCAAGGGCTGGAACCGTCGCAGGAGAGAGAAGTGTGCTGTGTTAAGCAAAGCTGGAAGGGTTGAACAACCTAAGCCTTAGACAACTTTTAGAATGCTAAAGTATATTCTGTGTCACTGTATGTCAGAAGTATATAATTTGCTTTTTTATTTTAAAGGGAGTTAAAATTAAAAGAATTCCTGGAGTCTCAGAAGAAAATTTGTATTTTTAACATTTAAAATGTATTGAGACTGTGAAAGACTATAAAGACTTCTAAAGTTGGACCAAATGCATTTTATATTATACCATGTGCCTACGGGGGCCATGAGTAGAATGTGGCATTTTGAGTGACAATGGCCCCCCACAGACCCATAAGTTTGAATATTTGGTCTCTAATTTGTGGAACTGTTAGGTAAGGATTAGGAGATGTGTCGCTGAAGTAAGGCTTTGATGTTTCAAGACTTGCGATGTTCCCCGTGTCTCTCTCTGCCTTCTACCTACAGATGAAGACAGAAGCTCCAGCGCCAGCGCCACGCTTGCCTCCCTGTCGCCATGCTATCAACCATGACAGACATGCGCTCCAACCCTCGACAACTGAGCCCAAATGAGCCCTTTCTTCTATAATGTCCAAATGGAGCCCAAGAATAGAGTCATGTGAGAATTGAGTGCTTGTGAGAAAACGCCAAGAAAATAAGACAAGAATCTTGTGACCCCCGTTTCTTCAAGTCACAGAGATATTGTTGGACTGTGTTTTCATGAGTAGTGGATGGGAACGAGTTTACTTCAGCTGTTGTCATTCATACATGCCTATGAAAAAAATGTTTTTGACATGTGTGGCATGTCCTTGTGACTGTACACTTTATTCAGGTGACTCTTTTTAATGCTTGGAGTATGAACTGTCTGATGCTTTCTTTAAATAAAGCTGGCTATTGCAAGAGAATTTAGTCCTCCTCACTTTTAGGCCCTGCTCTCCCAGGCTTACATGGCCAATTAGAGTAGTACGCAGTGTAAGTTGCCTTAGTGATGGTGTATTATCACAGCCACAGAAAAGTCACTAAAGGCAAAAGCCAAACAACACTGTTATTAGCAAAATGGGAGAGAAACCCTTCTGTCTTTCAGTACTAGAATCAAATAACCAAATCCTGGCATGTTGGCTTAAAAGTTTGCTCTTCATTTGGCCCTGTCTGACCTTTCTTAATAGCCACTTTTGTTTTGTTTGTGTTTGTGTGGTTCTGTTTACCCCTCTCTCTCACACATTTTTGAATAATTTTTTTCTACTCCCCACCTATTCTTTAAGATTTAGCTCCTAACAATTATCCTCCTTTTTAATAGCACACAAACAAATGTAAGCTCAACATCTATCCTTAAGCTAAATTATTCATAAAGTTATATGCACATAAGTGGTTCACAGTCTAATATTGACTCCTCCACCATTCTAAAAGTGATAAAACAATGCTAGGCCTTTGAGAGAACACAGTATCTGAAAAGATGCTAATGATGATTAAAAACAAAATCAGCACTCTTGAGAGTTTCGTTTAGGTTTGTTTTATCTGAAACCGACATTGGGGCTGTCATCTGAAGGCTGCTCAGTTGTGCTGAATCAAATGCAACTCAGGAGCTCAAAACAAATGCATGACTGACTAGGACAGCACGAGCTGGAATAACAGGGAAGTGAGCCTTCTGAGAAGCATAAACAGAAATTCCCTGATCAATAACAAAGTCTGGTAAAACTGCAAATTCAAAGCTCTCAGACTATACAGAGACTAACAGAAGACAGCCTGCAGTACCACCCAGGTTAGCAGTGACACAGAGCCAGGTAAACTTACAGAAGCCTGAGATGTACCTGTAAGACTTTAGCATTTGGTTGAAGAGGTTTAATGATGAGCTGTTTGCCTGCAGTATAAAGAACCTTTTCTGAATCAGGGCCCCATGCTACAGAATACACTGGAATTCCTGTAAAAAAAGAAAGGGGAAATGATAAAGTGTACATTTCCATGTCTTTACAAAAGGATAATGTTAAGAGGATCAGAGTCTTGGCATGGTGGCACAGGACTGCGCTCTGAACATTGACAAGGCAAGATAACCCTACATTCAAGTCTGAGCGGCACAGGGCGGCCCCTCTCAAAACAGGATGAATAAATGATCTGGGTTATTCTCCCTTTCCCCTTAACTGATGGTCCTTTCATACTGGAGAATAATCTGAGACTGAAACACAAACTGATCTAATAATATTTCAAAACGGAAATATGAAAGCTTTACTGGAGCCACTGGCACGCTCTATTCTGTGTTTCTGTGCTTTACTTTTTTGTTTTGTTTGATTTAGAGCATCAGACAATTTACACTCTGAGGGTTCAGCAGGGCCACTGGGGCCACGCAGTGGCGGCTCACACCTGTAACTCTAGCACTCGGGAGGAAGAGCCAGGAAGATCTACAAAACAAGTCCAGAATAGCCAGGTCTCTGTTACACAGAAAAACCCTGTCATGTAAAAACAACAAAACAAACAAACAAAAAAGTCACCCGAATATATGGATAAAGCATATAATCCAAGAACAACAAGCTCCTTGTTTAAGGAAAGATCCTGCTGTGTAGACCAGGCTGGCTTCACACCCAGCCTTACTTTTCCACTGGGATTACAAGTGTTCCCCACCCTACCAATAACATGATTATCTTTTCAACCAATTTGGATCTAGCTAGGAAAATACAACATTTTTCAGACATTCCCGATACTACATTATTAAAATCTAGATGAAGGTTTTATAAATAGATCAGGGCATAGGGGTCTTTTATGAGACTGTTTCTCCAACCTAGGACCACGTATGGATATAACCTAGAACCCCTGCTCGGATATAGCCCATGGTAGCTCAGTATCCAACTGGGTACCCTAGTAAGGGGAACAGGGACTATTTCTGCCATGAACTCAATGGCTGCCTCTTCAATACTCCCCTCCCCCAAGGGAAGAGCAGCCTTGCTAGACCCGAGAAGAGGACATTGCAGCCAGTCCTGAAGAGACCTGATAAGCTAGAGTTAGATGGAAGGGGAGGAGGTCCTCCCCTATCAGTGGACTTGGAAAGGGGCAGGGAGATGAGGGAGGGATGCAGAGAGTGAGAGGGAATGAGGGAGAGGGCTAAAAAAACCAAAAAACTTTATTAACAAGTGATTTCTGTTTAAAAAAAAAAATGAAGGTTTTATAAAATTCAGGGTTTTGCACTTTCCATGAATAGCCAACAGAGCTGAAACTGCCTCGGTGTATAAGGTAAATGTATTATTTACACACACACACACACACAGGTTTTTAGGGTTTCTCTATGTAGCCTTGGCTGTCCTGGAACTCACTCTATAGAGCAGGCTAGATCCACCTGCCTCTGCCTCCTGAGTGCTGGGATTAAAAGTGTGTGCCACTACACTGGAGTTGGTATATTCTTACCTATCTATAGCTATCACATTTTACTATGTTTTCTGAGACGAACAGTCATTCACTGAACATGGAGCTCATCAATTCAGCTAGACTGGCTGGCCAGAATATCCCATGGATCCTCCTGCCTCTGCCTCCCCAGTGATGGGATTGCGGGTGTGCACCTCCACACCCAGCTTTTCTGTGTGGGTGCTGGGGATGAGAATTCAGGTCTTCCCCTTGGGTGACAAGCACTTTACCAAAAGAACCATATCCCTGTCCTCAGTCCTGTGATTTCTTATATTAAAGATTCTCAGGGGAGAAAAGGTTTTGCTTTTTATCAAATGTGGCGTCTCTAGCCAGGATGGCAGCGCCACCACAAACGGCAAAGTACAAGTTTACGTACTGTTCCAATTTGAATGTGAAATGCTCACTGGTAAAGGCTTGGCCTCAGCTCGTAGCACTGTATGAGGAGATTCTGAACACTTGCGTTGGTAGGCCCAGCTACAGGAAGTATGCCTGTCCTGTCTCTACTTCCTCACTGTCATGGTATGAACTATTCTGCTTCTCCATGTCACTGAGGTCCTGAAGGCCAAATCCTCTCAAACTGTGAGTACACAGAAAGCCTTCCTCCCTTGTTCAAGACAAATGTCCTGTCACAGCAACAAGTATATTTATCACAGACCACATTAAATTCCATAAGGATGTTAGTTTCTGACAAGGATTTACATAGTACTCTTAATTCAGTTACATTTATTTATTTAGTTTTGTTTTACACGTGTATTTTTTCCTGTATATATTATATCTGTGCACCATGTGCATGCCTGGTACCCATGGAGGCCAGAGGAGGTGTCAGGTTCCCTGGACATGGAGTTACACAGAGTTGTGAGCCAGCTTGTGGGTGCTGGGAGTAGAAACTGGGTCCTCTTAATCACTGAGCCATCTCTCCACCTTACCCTGCTGTTTTCTTGACAGAAGATCTTGCTATATACATCCAGGCTGGCTTCAAACTCCAGATCTTCCTGCAGTTGCACCCCACATCCTATGATTATGGGTGTGCATGCACCACCAAGCTTGGTGAGGTCAGTATTTAACTTGACTGCTCCCTGGGCTTCCTACTGTCTTCTAGAAATCTTTGCCTTATGTGATCATTTTGAAAAATGAGTACAGTAAGTGGTGCATGCCTAAAATCTCAGCACTCACAGGCCGAGACAGGAAGATTACAAGTTGGAGGCTAACTTGAACCACATAGTGACAGGCTATGTAGTTTACATAGCAAGGCTTTGTCTTACATATATATATATTATTGAAAACATTGGTTATGTAGTAATAAATAATCTATAATCCCCTTGTCTTAGCATAGCTAAGCTATTCATTAGAAAACCGATCAAGGTTATATAATCTATGAAGGATTGACTCATTTTGAATTATAAAACCAAGCCTTTGAAAACTGTCTAGGATCAGATTATTTCAGCAACTGTCTTCTATGAAGAAATGAATAAATGAATGAATGTTTAGGAATTTTTTAATTAATTAATTAATTTACTTATTTAGAATTTTCAAGACACGGTTTCTCTGTATGGCCTTGGCTGTCCTGGACTCACTTTATAAACCAGGCTGGCCTTGAACTCTGAGAGATCTGCGCTTTTCTGCCTATTAGAGTGCTGGGATCCCAGGCATGAGCTACCACACCCGACTTTGTTCAAGAAATTTTAATTTCCAGGAAAATAAAATCTGAATTTGGTGATTCATGAGCAATCACTGAGATTTAATTACTTATTTAGAAAGAAAATTCTACCTGTTACAATCAAGAGGGAGTGAGTTCTAAGACAATACACTATTTATTTTGTGCATATTTGCCAAATAAGTGCATGAGCAGTGAGTCTCAGTGGTTTATAGAGATTGGATCGTCTAGTTTACACTTCGTCCATGCAAGTTCTTCAGATTGGCATCGCAGTTTGCCGTGAACGTTGAAAAGGCTTTAGTCAACAGCATCCAGGCTTTATCTATATGAAAATAGGCCCAAGGAGGTGATCAAACTCAAAGGGTGGTGGTGCTGCTGCTCCTCCTGCTGCTGCTGCTCCTCCTGCTCTTTTTCCTCCTATACTCTCTCTGAATATTCTCTCGGAATAGCCAGGAACTGGCTAGGGATTCAAAAGTAAATCCCCAGCCAGGCTGGCTAGGTTCATACCTGTTATCTAGTGTTCAGAAGGTTGAGGCAAGGGAGTCACAGCAGAACTGTGGATGGCGTGAACTACACAATACAGGATTGTAATCCAAGCTACAACAGGCTAGGAGTGAAGCCCCCATCTCAAAAAAAAAAAAAAAAAAAATCTTCAAATGCAATCTACAACCCTAGTAAACTCCCTAGAAAATGTCAAACCCAAACTTGAGAGTTCCAAATGTTCTTGTTAAGGACTGGAAAGGAGAACATCCAGGGACTCAAGGAGTTAGAAGGTAGGTAGTTAGCAGTGTCAGCCACATCAGCTTAGCTCTTACCCCTCATCAAAGAGGCTTCTTTCTGCAGCAGATAAAAGCTACTACAGAGATCCACAGATGGCCAAAACGCAGAGAATGAAGAGCCACGGGTGCCAGGCCCCAGTGGGTACATCCACAGCACAAACCCAATACTACGCCTCTCTTGGTTAGTTTTATGCCAGCATGAAAAAAGCCAGAGTCCTCAAAAAGGAAGGGGCCTCGATTGAAAAACTGCTTCCATGAAATGGGCTGTTGACAAGCTGGTGGGGCATTTTCTTATTTAGTGATTGATGGGGGAGGGCCTAGACCATTGTAGGTGATGCCGTCCCTGGGCTGGTAGTCCTAGCTTCTATAAGAAAGCAAGCTGATCAAGCCATGGGGAACAGGCCAGTAAGCAGCACCCTTCCATGGCCTCTGCATCACCTCCTGCTCCGAGGTTCCTACCCTGCTTGAGTTCCTCTCCTGACTTCCATGATGAACAGCGCTGTGGAAGTGTAAGCCAAATAAACCCTTTCCTGCCCAACTTGCTTTTGGTCATGATGTTTTATCATAGCAATAGTAACCCTAACTAAGACAATGGCTAAGAGAAAATAAGAGAAGAGGAGATAGAAAGATTGGAAGAGCCTGAGGATCAGGGCACCAGATAGGAGACAGTCCTTTCTAGACATGACTACACCTAAGAAATCCCAACAATATGGTTGCCTAAATCTGCATAGTAACCACACCAGTCAACATGCCAATCCGGATGAGAAAGTTTCATCACACCCCAGCCCTAAATGAAGAGCGACAAGGCAGTTGGTGGCTGCTGAGAGGAGAAATACATTTTCTGCAGGGACAAGCTTCCTAATAGGTTTTGCAATCTCAAGTGATCAGCCCTAAATACAAGTGTATACTGGCAATACTAAGTGCACTCAGAAGGTTGTGTACATACACAACAACAATATGTTTTGTATGCATACACAACAGTGTCAGGTGTGGTGGTGGTCCCAGCACTCTGGAGTTAGAGGCAGGCAGATCTCTGTGAGTTCAAGGCCAGCTTCATCTACATATAGAGTTCAATGCCAGCCAATAACATATAGTGAAACCCTGTTTCAAACAAAACAAAACAAAACTAAAGATAATTCTAGAACAGGTCATGACCTCAAGGGAGGGGAAACATGGGAGGAACAGGAGAGGGCAGAAGGAGCAGAGGGCATGATGTGCTAATTTTCATTATTATAGTTATAATTTTGTGCAAAGAGGAAATCACTAAATTTTAGTTTATAAGCTATCAAATCGCCACAACCCTCAGTAAAGTATGATTTGCTAAGTTATATACTAACCTATAATAAACACCTACCCCAGGGAAGTAATTCTGTAAGTACAGCTCCCAATGAGTTACACAGGATGTGAGTTCAGGCCTTTAGTTGTGGTCAAAGGCACAGCTGGGGTGTAGGATGAGGAGCCAGGGATGTTTTCATCCTCCTCTCTTTAGCATTTGAATTGAGGCCCTCTCAAGGTGGCCGTGTCACCATTTCCTTGTTCACAAGCCTTCCCTCAGAATACTTATCTACCATGTTAGGACAGGAGACAATTTATTTCCTGCCTATAGTTTTTAAAATAATCAGTGTTTCAGAAACATGATCTATAGAACAAAGTAAGCTTAGAAAGTGAAACAAGTAGTTTATTTGTTACAAATAACTGTTTGAACCCCATTCCTTCAATGAGATATTAAAGAGCTTCTGATGTGGGTGCTTTGGATAAAGAACATTTATTCAGGTAGGTGAATAGTTTCACAGAGAAAATGTTATTATGAGTACTTCTTACTAGTATTTGAGATGAGCTCATAATATTTAAACTGTTGTTAAAAACATACATACTAAAGCATGAATTAGCATATTAGTGCATTTGTAGGATACCAGCACCTGAGAGGCTGAGGCAAGAAGATTACTCCAAGTTCAAGGCCAGCCAGGGCTCTACATCAAGATGTCTCAAAAGCAAACAAGCAACGCACTGATCATGCCCAGTGCTGTACTTCATTTTGCAAAGTAGAAAAATAATACATTTGGGCTCCAGACTGTTATTTTAAAATCACTTAAGAATTTAGTAAATTATCTAACAAGATGTTATTCATTTTATCATTAACAAAAATAGAAACACAATCATTTTATAATGATTTCTGGTTCTTTATATAGGAAATTTTTATTTATGCTTCATTTCAGTTAAAATACTCAAGAAGATCTTGTTTTTCTGACTTGGTACAATAAAGTCATGTGATCTTTTTGACATTTTTTAAGAAACCACATGCACCTGGGGTTGTGTTAAATGTCAGACCCTTATCTCTCAGTAAAACAAATTATCTAAATTCTTTCAACCCGTTGAAAGCATTTTAAACCACAGAGGAGTCGCGAGAAGTGCATTTCGATTGTTTTAAGGAAGTATCTGGTCAAATGTATCATGTTTTTCACATTCATACCATAACAGTATCCCCTAAAAGTGTTGTTTTTCTGTTACTAAAGAATGTATTAGAAACAGAATGCTCACTAACGTGACTATCATAGTGTAGATTTTAACGTGGATCAATAGAGTGGGTGGAAATACCTTCAAAGAAGTCCAGCACTAAATAAACAGTATCCTTAGCCAGTCCTAGCCATGGCTTTGTAATACCAAAGTCAACATTCGCTACCATTGTTGTTCACTGTAGGAAGCACTCCACAATTAATCTGCCAGCTAAGTGATCATGGCCCACACCCTCTTCTCCCAGAGGCTGAAGAGCTCTGCCCCACAGTGCATTCAGACAAGCTGGGTCACTATGCAAGATCCTGTCAAAAATAGTAACTGTTCCTTTCATTCTACTCACAGAAACACAACCAAGTGAGACTCATTGCAAAAAAAAGCAACTTGCTTATGTATGTCACTAGGTCAGGGGGAAAAAAAAAAAACTTAAAGCATTTGTTTCTTCAGTTTCTACCCTCAGCTACATCCCAATTTCCAATTTCCCCATTAATTTCACTTTCATCTCTTACCTTATGGAACTACTCCCAAGTTAAATTTTAGCCCTTATTTCTTATCTTCAACACATTTCCATTCATCCCCCACCAAATACCTGCAAACTAACATTCCACAATCTTCGTATTCAAAACCACCAGCAGAAACCCTTATTCCTCTTGCACTTTCTCTCTTGACAGAATACCTGTCTCTTTCAGCCCACTCCTAGAACTACTCTCCACTCTCCCAAAACTGCCAGATTAATACTTCTTAAATCCTTGTGTCATTAACAAAGGACCTTTCAGAAACAGCCTCACCAGCTCTTCTCTTTAAATCCCAACCTCCTGTTTACCCTGCCTGTCACCGCTAATTAGAACAAGCTCCTAGACAATAGCCATTTCCTCTTACCTCTTATTGTCTTACAAAGTGTTTTTTTTGTTTGTTTTGCTTTTTGTGTTTTGGTTGTTGTTGTTTTTGGTTTTTGCTTTGTTTTGTTTTGTTACAGGACAAGACAGTGCTGAGGATCCTTCATCTCGTATTCTTGCTGAGGCCATTTTAGGAGTAACTAGGATTTGATCTCCTGGACGGGAAGACCTACGGAAAATTACCTATCCATTCAAGGTCAAGATGCCCCAACTAATTTATCTTAGTTTCTGTTAAACTGCCTGCTTGAGGCAAAACCTCCTCCTGCCATGCAAGATTAACAAAATATGGGTTTGTCTTTAAAAGCCCCTCTGTCTAAATGCTTAGCACCACACTTGGGTCTCTAATATCTGAGTATAGTCTCAGCCAGCTGGAATTATTCCACCTGAAAATTTCAAGGGGAAAGAACAAATCCGCGACTGTCCAAATGAAACAAGCTTTATTTAACACTGTCCAAGAAGATGGCTACTGGCCAGGTCCACACCAAGGATTCCCAGAGAAATGCCATTGAATTAAGTCAGTCAGGTAGGTATAAGGGCCACACCTCCAAGGCTAATACTTTCTGCCTTTGCCCAATGGGGGCAAGCACACATCCTGATGGACTTCCTCCCACCTCATGTGATCAAGCACATCCTGTACAGTTTGGGCAACCAACCTTGTTTAGTGAAGTGAAAAACTCATAACTTGTTATTGTACATGAGCCCTGGCAATCCAGGAAGTTATCTGTCTGTGGGCAAGAGGGGCTACAGGTTAACTTTAGTCCTCACAGAATAAAGACTTCCAATTGGCTAGAGACAGTCTATAGCTTGGTCTTCTGTGGTGGGCTCCTTATAACAGTTTGGTTAGTTGGTTTGGTTCTTTTGGAAGTGTTGTTGCAGCTGTTGTTTGGTTTTGAGGTACTAGAGTCTCCTGTAGCCCAGGCTGGCTTCAAACTGGCTATATAGCAAAAAGTGAGCACAAACTTCTGTTCTGCTTCTACTGCACTCATCCCAAGTGCTGAGATTCAGTCTTGTACCACCTTGGTCAGCTCAATTCTGTTTTAAGGTTCTAAAACATTACAGAATAGACTCCAAAACCCTTCAATCAGTGTCCTCTGCTGTCAGCAACTTGGCCCTTCTGGCAGCACTAATGCCCCAAACTTGCCTGACTTTTTGCTTCTGCCTCTGATCATATTAACTTCCTCCAATACCAAATCTACTCTCACACCAATATTGGCTATTTCCATACCTAATTTCTTCACCCTTCAAAAACCCAGTAAAAAGATGCTACACTATTTGTTACAGGCCTTCCTAATGAATCCGTTCTCTCCCTATAAAACACCGTGGTGCTTCTGTCTCCAATGTTCTAGAGGTGCTTTACAACAGTGTGCATTCTGCTTTGGATCAGAGCAAGTCATATTTTCTTCACTAATTTCATCATATACAATTCCATCTTTCATTATTCCACTTCTGTTTGAAAATAGAAGGAAAAGTACTTACATATTTAATTGAACATTTCAATCCAGTCTGAAACCATAATCAAAAAATGCAGTGTGGCACAGACAGGGCTTAGTTACAATTATTTACAACTTACATATTTTTTCTCAAATAAGGATGGTAACTGCTCACAGGAACCAGTAAGAATTATTTCTAAGCTAAGTCAAACTTTATCCCACTCAAGATGGGGTTTGTCTTTAACATTCAAAAGGGGAGTTATGACTACCACTAATGGTCAACAAATGAATACAGGACCAACTATGGTGGAATGCATTTTTAATCCCTATATCCAGAGTGAGAGTGAGGAGGATCTAAGTTAAGTTCAAGGACAACCAGAGCTAGAGAGACCCTGTCTCAAGAAAAAAAGAAATTAATTCAAGAACTAATTTTTCTTCCTCATCAAATCAATGTAAAGGCTAACAAGATGGCTCAGCAAGCAATGGCAGTGTTGTCAAGCCTGATGACCCTTAGTTTGATGCCCAAGACATACATGCTCAAAGGGAAGAATCAACTTTAGTAAGTTGCCCTCTTGTGGAGGCAGCACACCAGAGACTGCTATATGAGCACCCTTAAAGCCGAAGACAAAAGCTTTACTGCCGGCTGCACGAGGAAGCCTGCCCAAACCATGCAGCCCAAGCCCCACAACCCTCTCTGTCCTGTATGCATAAAAATCACGTCCTGATTGTTACATTTCAGTTAGCAAGAAGTGGAACTTCAGAAGCCAAAAAGAAAGGTTAGCACATTTGGGAACTTTCCATTGGGGACTTTCCTGGAATTGTTGATTTAGCCTTTGCTCGTTTTGGCAGGTGGTATAGGTCTTTGCTCATGTTTTGGCAGGTGTTGCAGCCTACATACTAGGTCACGAGGCCTGAATGGTGCTACTACTACATCAGTTCTGCTAAGGTCTGGAGGCCTGTTACACTCTGACCTCCACAAATATGCCATGGCATGCATCCACCCATACACATGTGAAAATAAATGGATAGATAGATGCAAAATATGTCAGAAAATAAACTTTTCAGGAAAAAAAAAGTATAATTAATATAAACCTGCAGAAAAAATAACAAGGGTACTTTCAGCACTGTTCATAAAATTCGAAGTTTAACAGTAATTTGGATGTGACATATTTTTCTAACAAATTTCCAGACCCTGCAAAGGAAGCTGACTTGCCTGGCTTTCTGATTTGAGACATTAGCACCAGTCCTCAAGTAGTCTAGATTTATAGCTGCTTCAGTCTCTAACTCACCATTACAAGTTAACTTCTCTAATGACTGTTCCAGAGATGAAACAGGAAGTGTGCCATTGGCATAATGTTCTTGTGGAATGTATACAATTTACCCCTGTTCATTCAAATGCTTATTTCTCTACCCCACTATCTGGTTTCAGTCTGGACACTGCATTGTGATTCAAGTTTGTGTTAACATGCCACCATTTGTTCTCTGTATTGTCAATAAAACAACCAGCCAATGCTGAGCAATGGAGAGAATAGGGTGGGACATCTTGGTGGGGGTGGGGGGAAGGCAAGTGGGAGGAGAAGTCAGAGAAGATAGTTCGTAGAGGAAAGGACTTGGAACCACCAGGATGAACTGGACTTAAGATATGACTAAAAGCAAGTATAATGTGGGAAATCTGAATGGGAGGAAGCTATGCAAGCTTAAAGGTTTAGGATGGAGTAATCATTGCCCAGCTTTGTGATCTAGGTTAACTAAATACATCTTAATCTCTGTGTGGTGATTTGGGTATACAG
>CM053766.1:14598631-14646439 GCA_028658305.1 Pachyuromys duprasi | reverse complement strand
AGATTTAGGGAATAACTGCTGTTTGACTAAAATACAAATCAATGATAAATATTAATAATCAACAACAGTGTGCCTTGTTAGAAAAGCACACCAGTAATTAAAAACTCATGAATTAAATTCACAGTTCTAGAGCATTAATTTTAAACAAGCAGATTATTTGATTGAGATATTGACTGTATAATTGAAATAGGAAAATATGCCTTAATATTATTTAACAGTTTCGTAATATAAACCTTGAATAAGATTAAATGGGGTAAAAGTGATTAGCAGTTTTAAAGTCCCCCACCCCCACTCCTTCCTGCAACAGGGGTTTCCCTGTGGATCCCTGGCTCTCCTGAAACCTGCCCTGTAGACAAAGCTGCCCTCAAGCTCAGAGATCCATGTGCCTCCGCCTCCCGAGTGCTGCCACTACCTAGCTCTCAAAGTCATTTTTATTCCAAGAAAATTATTGCTATTTAGAATGTTGACGAATATCATTAGTAATTCAAACATTTCTTTGTTGTAAACTATGCAGTAGTTCAGCTTCTAGATTTCTAACAAAGTACAGCACAGAACTAACAAACAGTACTGTTATCACCGTCCTCTGAGGAATAACATTAACATTAAGCAACTTACTCCACGTTTCCACTTTAGACTTGGAAAGTCTGAAATCCAAGGGTACTTACTGTGTGGCAAAGAAAACTGCCAGGAAAGGGGCTGGAGAAATGGCTCAGTGGTTTAGCACAGTTGCTGCTCCTGCCAAGGACCGGGTCTGGCTCCCAGTACCACGAGGCGGCTCACAACCATCCGTAACTCCAGGTCCAAGGGCTCTGACCTTTGGAGGCGGAGCAGAAGGGAATCTCTGGGGCCTAGAGCTACGGTGGCGACACTTGCCGAGAAGTCACAAAGCCTTGGACTGGCTCTCTAGCCCTAGAGAACAGAAAATCATTGTGCCCACTAAAGACTTACTTCCTGAAGATACAGTTCCTCATTTTACTACTAAAGTATAATTAATAGGCTTTAAAAACATGAAGCACACCTATGACTGCTCCTAAAACTTTTAGAAGTTTCTACTCAGCAATGAACATTTTACTTAGAGATTATGGGTGGAAAAGATTTTATCTCATAAGAAAACTACTTAGCATTTATGGTCACTTATGTTAACATCTGCTTAAGGAATACCTTTCAAAATGTCACTTTTACATTAGTTTAAGAGTAAACACCATTTGCAGCGGGGGGGGGGGGGGGGAGTTCAAGACAGGGTGTCTCTGTGTAGCCTTGGCTGTCCTGAACCCGCTTTGTAGACTAGGCTGCCCTTGAACTCACAGTGATCCACCTGCCTCTGCCCCGAGTGCTTGTATTAAAAGGCATGCACCACCACGCCCAGCTGAATAAACAGCATTTAAAAATAGAATTAGTTACAGATGCTTCATATTAGAACTTTAGCATATAATTCTGAACAATTGTCTGGCATGATTAGGTAAGCACAAGACTGCTTTGTGTTTTAGGACATTTAACCTGCTATACTATAAGAATGTACATGTAATTTAAGCCTCCACAAGAATGGCCACCATACTGATTGACTGCCACTCCTCTCCTTACGCAGAACACTGAGATGCTGCTTTAAACACTGTCAGTTACCAAGTTTCACTCATCACTGTGTCCAGTCCCCGTTATTAGTACAGAAATAAAAGTTCAATATCATTTACAAGGAGTGCGAGTATTATGAAATTATTGTTGTTGTTTTGAGAGTATATCCAGGCTAGACAGAACTGGCCATATAGAACAACACTCAAACTGGTGGACATCCTTAGGCCTCAAGCTCGAAGTGCTGGAACTACAAGCATGGTCCACTATGCCTGGCTATTGGGACTTTTAAATGAAAAGGTAATGTTTAATATCTTCTCTTACATGGTTTTCTTTCTGTCTTGTCTGTCTGTCTTTCTCTCTCACTTTCTTTCTTTTCTCTTTCTTTCTTGTATCATGGATTAAACCCACAACCATCTTGGAATATATATATATATATATTCCAAGACAGCCTCAAACCTACAGTCCTTCTGTCTTTGTCTCTTAGGAGTCAGGATCACAGTCATACAGTGCCATGCCCAGATACGTTGTCTTAACAAGATGCCCAGACCAACTTCATATGCAAGATGCTCTAAATAGTCTAGAATCATTAAAAAATACATATATTTAGCCTGCAATTGCCTTTATAGAGATTCACAAACATAAAGAAAAAGCCTGTCAATATAGCTCTGGATATCCTAGAATTCATTACGTGGACCAGGCTGCCCTTGAACTCACAGAGATCCACTTCTTTCTGCCTTCAGAGTGCCCGCCACACCACACCTGGCTTTTTAAATATATCTTAGTTTAAATAATATTACCATGGCCTATCAGGTATAATGGAAAGTAAAAAACAATGTACAGGGCCAGTGAGATAACGTAGCAGGAAAAGATACTTGCCACCATGCCTATGACCCGAGTCCCATGCATGGAACCCATGTGGCAGAATGAGAAAGCCAACTTCCGTAAGTTGGCCTGTAACCTCCACATGCACACCTTGATGGGTGAAGTCATGTGATCCCACAAATAAATGAACAAATAAGTGTAATAATAAAGTATAGGGGGTGAAGGGATGGCTCAATCACTATAAGCATTTGTTGCTCTTGCAGAGGACCCGGGAAATGTTGAGAGCCATGTGCTGTATAAGCTTAGAAATTAAAGGACCAATTATAAGGCATACCATACCTTGTTGAGCTAAAGTTGATCTAAGCATCCCCGTCTTTGACCAAATTTTTACTTGTCCATCTTCTCCAACTGTGCAGGAAAAAAAAAATTAACCGTAGAAAATAATCTTAAGTTTACACTTACATATATAAGTAAACATCTAAATGTTTAAAATTCATATACAATTCATTCTGAGTGTAACCAAACACATTTTAACTCTAAATTTAAAAACAAATTACATGAAAAAGTTTTCATCAATGTAACTGAATTTCTACAGCCAAAATTCTATTTACCTTCAAACTTAGAAAAACATTACTCACATACTACTTCCACTATCACCATACTCTCCAATTAGACTAAGGGAAGTGTTCTGTGTAATATCATAATATTTACTGCAGCTGAACAACAGGGAGTAGGAAAAGAAATGGGTGAAATAATGAAATCCACCTGTAATCATCTTAGCTCAAAAGGAAAGAAAAAGCCTGGAGCTATACAGAGTCATTTAAGAAAGGGATTTCTGTTTGTTTGTACACTTTTTTGTTTGTATTTTGGTTAGACAAGGACTCACTACGTAGCTCTGGCTGTCCCCAAACTCACTCTGTGGACCAGGCTGGCCTCAAAATCACGGAGATCTGCTGCCTCTGGCTCCTGAGGCTGGAATTACAGGTATGTGCCACCATGTCCATCAGGATTTTTGTTTTATTTGTTTAGTTATCATATTTTATTTTTGTGGTGCTAAGGATCAAATCTAGAGACGTGCACATACTCACTCTACTACTGAGCTACATTCCAGCCTGAGATATTGATTTCCTGCCTAAGTTTGAAAACAGTTCACATCAAAATATATTTATATGCTGAAAAAGAAGCCATTGGAAAAGAAGTTAAAGGTACTGGTGAGACAGAGAACATGTCACTAAAAAAATATAATCAAATTTTTAAAAATCCTCCTAAAGAAGGCCTAAGAGAAAGATTAAAAACATCTGCACAGATTTTTCTACTCCTTTCTTCAAGGGGTCCAACTTAAGCTCGCTCTTCTTCAGTGTGGTCTGTACTTGGTGACTGGCTTCTAAAGAACAGAGTGGGATGGAAATGGCCGAGTGTGATTTCTGAGGGTGAGTCAGAAAAGACACTGTGGGTTCTAACCTGCTGTTTTTTTGGATCCCTGGGAAGCAAGATGCCATGTTGTAAGAATACTTGGTCAGCCCTGTAGGCTGCCTTTGTGGCAAGGAATTAAGGTCTCCCTCGAAAGCCGGAGAAGAGCCAAGGCCTCCTGCCAGCATCCACGTGTGCGAGCCAAGCTGGAAGTGGATCTTCCAGTGCATCAAGCCCTCTCCATGACTGCAGCCAAATGTTACAGCTTGAAGGGACCTCATGACACTCAGCCAGAAATATCCACCCACCACAGACGCTCCCAGGCCTGCAGAACAGGCCATACAGTCGATGCTTATTGCTTAAGTCTCTCTAAGTGTTCAGGTAACTCATTATACAGCAAGAGGTGACAGCTACAGTAAGTCCTCCCATGAGTAAAACTGGGATGACAAAAAGAAGAGAAAAATGTAAGTTATATGAAAATATTTTTCAATTTAAAAATTTTTTTTAAATTGTAACTTTTACCTACTCAAGGGACTTGATCATTCTAAAAGCCCTGTTTGATTGAATATTCTTCAAAAGTCACAAAAAAAAGTGACAATTAATATGATACCCCAAGAATGGACACTCCTGTAGCCCCAGCACCGGGAAGGCTGAGGCAAGGGACTGGCTAGTGAGACCAGACCGACCTACAAGAGAAGCGCCAAGCCAGCCGGACTGCGTGCAAGACTGTCCCAAGACAGAAGACGTATTCTGAGTGACCATGTACACAGCAGTGTGGATTGGCACTCTGACAACTAGTTGCTACTACTAGTGAACTAGGCTACTACTAACCGAATGTGATGGTTAGTTTTAAATGTCAACGTGCCACATCTCAAACCACCTGGGAAGAGACTCTCAACTGAGAAGCTATCAGATCAGTTTGGCCGGGGGCATGTCTGTGGGGGTTGTCTTGCTGAGGGATGTGGGGATACCCAGCTCAGTCTGGACAACACACGTCATGGCCAATTCCAGAACTAGAACAGCAAAGAAAGCTGCTTAAGTGTTTGCTCTCTCCATGCTCTCGATCGTGGTGAGACGTGCTGAGCTCCTGCCTTGACCTCCCCACAACAGTAGACAATAGCCTGGACTCATAAGCTGAAATAAGACCTTTCCGCCCAGATGCTGGTTTGGGTCACAGTATTTTATCACAGGACAAAAATGAAACTCGAACAATGAACATAATTTCCTTGAAACCTTTTCGGTAAAAATGTTATTTGGGGTGAGGATATTGGTCAGTGTTAGATCACTTGCCTAGCATGTGACGGCCCTGGTTCTGATCCTAATACATCTGCAAAACACTTACCTGTAACTAGTGCGGTCCCCTCATAATTCCAACGTCCTGCGAGCACAGCCCCACAGTGAGCTTCTACACTTTTCTCCACTCTTCCTAACTTGGAAATCAGGTGAAACTTACCTAAAAGAAATTATCTGTGAGAATCTATTTTTAACTTCTTACTATTAGATTAAGTAGCATTCATAAACTAATAATTAGTTATTAGGGACAAGAGGCAGAAGAACAAATAACGTCAAATAAAAAAGATGCAAAAATGTGGCATGATAGGCGTTCACATATAGTATATTTCATTTAGTAAGCAAAAAAAGTTGTATTTAAAAATTTATTTAAGTGCTCACTTCGGCAGCACATATACTAAAACTGGAACGATACAGAGAAAATTAGCATGGCCCCTGCGCAAGGATGACATGCAAATTCGTGAAGCGTTCCATATTTTCCCTCCCCCATTGGTTGTCTTGGAGAGGGTGGGGAGGAGATGAAGGAAGGTTGGGGAGGGTAGGAGGGAATGAGGGAGAGGGCTACGCTTGGGATGCAAAGTACCTAACCTGTGATTGATAACAAAAAAATAAATAAATAAAAATTTTATTTAAGTCCTCAACAAGAAAAGTAATCTCTTGCTAAATAAAAGATAAGTTAATCCTATCTTCTTAATGTAAACTCACTACAAATGAGAAAATAGTTATATACATTTGAAAGATGTGAAACACATCTTTAAAGATCACAAATGCCTTCAAATGCCTACAGACTGGGACATACTTGTAATGTCAGCAGGATAGTGATTCTAGAACAGCCTGGGACTGTATAGTGAGTTCAAATGTAGCCTGGCGCACACAGTGAGGCTGGGGGAGAAGGAGGAGAATAAAAAAGAAAAGAGAAGATGAAATGGAAGGGGAGAGGAGGGAAAGATAAAACAGGAAATATAATATTAAACAAATGCTAAACAGATTAATTTTATAGTAGTTTAGAGTCTGGGTTATTGATTCTGAAAAGTATATATTATAGAACTAAACAAATGAGTGCATATATTGATAGTAACAATAGTTCCTTACCGTTTCCAAGTATCGGAAAAAGAAAAACTAAACTAAATCCTGTAATATTGACTTAGAATTGATGTTACCCGAATATATTCAAGGTTTATATAGAAAGCGAGAGAGTGATAGAGAACCAGCTACTGACATGATTCTTTTGTTTTTTTACATTTAATTATTTATCGGGGGAAGGGGCATGAATGTACCAAAGCATGCACACAGCGGTCAGAGGATCACTTGCAGAAGTCAGTTCCTCCGCCCCACAATGTGGGTTCTAGGGATTGAATTCAGGCCATCAGGCTTGGCAGTAAGTGCTGTTATTCACTGAACCATCTGAATGGCCCTAATTTTTTAAGTATACATTTGTATTCCCATGTCTTAGTTCTGTTTGATGAAGAGTCTGAAGAATAGACACAGTCCATTAGAATGAACACTGCTAGCAATGTCCATATCTTGGCTTTTAAATATCATTAACCATCTAAAAATAGGCATATTTGGAAAATGGCTGATTTAGGAAATGAATTACAAGATTAGTTTAGTATATCTTGTGCAAGGAAGTGCTCAAAACATGATGAGCACATGTACAAAACAAAACAAAAGTCAATGTAGTTGGCTCCACTGTTTGGGCTCTCGGTGGCCAAATATGGGACAATTTCAAAATCAAGATGAAAAAATTATAGTAACAGAATATTCACAAAATTAGATAAACATCTATGAAGCTAACCTAACATTTAACCAAGTAACACAAATGGCCACGAGGCATTCAAGGTTTTCCTTGAAGCAGAATACCAACTATTTAACACAAAAAGCTTACAGAGACGGAAAAGTCATTAAGCAGCTTTTCTGGTAATAAATGATCTAGCCAAAAATCATCAGCAGATTTTTAGAAATTGGAGGAAGTCAAAGATGGAACAGAATCTTTTTATGTAGTCTCAAAATATTTTTTCATAAACAGCGTATTAAAAGGGGGAAAACAGAGGCTGCAGAGATGCCTCAGTGGTTAAGAGCACTTGCTGCTCTTGCAGAGGACTGGCTTCACGTCTCAGTGGTCCCATGGTGGTTCAAACCACCTGTAACTCCAGTTCCAGGCATTGGACACCTTTGTGTGACCTCTGCAGACACAAGGCATGCATCATGCATGTGATGCACATACGTACATGTAGGCAAATCACTCGTACACATAAAATGAAACTAATCAAAAAGCGGGGGAGAAAACAGTTAACATCATAGTAGATTAACTTGGGAAGCACTGGCTGTCAGGTAAGGAAAGTTAACATCACAGTAATATGTCAAATCAACCCCATGAATCTCCCAGTATTCCCACTGAAGACGTGGATGCTGAATCAAACCTTAAAGAAACGGTGAAAAAAACAAGGGGCTTTCTATAAAACAACAGGCCAGCATCCTTCAAAATCGCCAAAGGCATAGAGGAAAATAAAATGTGCAGGAGACAGTGTATCCACATCAACTGGCAGTTTTGTAAAACAACCCCAGACACAAATCAGTGCTGGGCTATACTGTTAATACAAAAATGTGCATGGGCCATCCACGAAAAGCTTACCGTCAGAACTCGTGAGGACAAAGCTTTCTGCCTGAGTCTGTTTCTTTATGCCCAAGCTTTTTGGAAACCAGTGAAGGTCTATGGGGTAGATGTCGTCTGGCAGCTTGACTATCAGGCTGGTTTCGCTGGTTAACAAATTCCACTTCACTATCTGGTGATCGTCACTGCATGAGTACAGTTCCTCGGCGGTGGTCCAACCCACACAGCTCACCAGTTCTTGATGTGGTGCTGTGTTAAGGCGTAATTCAACGTGTGGACCGTGAAAGGTAAAACAGACAAATATTTTCACGCTTCTAGGTATAATTTTTTCATTGTGACTTTTAATATTTTTCCATTAAAAGAAATTGTCTTCCATATAAATTGTAAGAATAAAAATCAAAGAGAAAGCGATATAGACAGGGAACAAAATTTGTGATAGAAGGTGTTTCTTTTTTTTTTTTACATTTTTATTTTATATTAATCACAGGTTATGTACGTTGTATCCCAGCCGTAGCCCCCTCCCGCGTGCCCTCCCATTACTCCCTCATCTCTTCCCTGCCCCTTAGGAGGTATTTCTTAAGCATGGTCAAAAGACTTACACACATACTCAAAAAATAGAAAAAAAATCAAAAGGTAGGAAATGATGCTGGGAAACAGGAAGACTGTGGGACTAAAGATACATATACTCATATACATACCTTACTATTTAGAGTTATCAGAATTAGTTACTGGAATAATATATATGTCATAATTTTTAAATTGTCTTAATTTAACATACACGATTTAGTTAATGTGACTGTTGTGCTTGCACACATGTCTATGCACTGTATACATGCCTGGTATCCTGCAGAAGCCAGAAGGCTTCAGATCTACTGTAACTGGAGTGTGCTTGCTAATTCTACAGCTAGAGTCATTTGGAAGAAAAGCACCTCAAAATATTGAGAAAATAACCCACCAAATTGGCCTGTGACGCATTTTTCTTGATGATGGATGTGGAAGGGCCCTGCTCACTGTGGTCAGTGCTCTGGGATGGTCCTGGGTACCACAGGAGGGCAGACCAAGCAAGCCGTGAAAGACAAGCCAGTAAGCAGCACCCCTCCATGGCCTCTGCATTAACTTCTTCCTCCATGTTCCCCCCATTTGAGTTCCTGCCCCAGCTATCAACAGGGATGGACTGTTGTGTAAGGTGAAATAAACCCTTTCCTCTCTAGGTTGCTTTTAGTCATAGTGTTTTATCATAGCAATAAAAACCTAACTAAGATATGGAACTATAGGTGACTGTGAGCCACTGTGTAAGTGCTGAGAACTGAACTGGGTCCTCTGCAAGACCAATATACTATACTCTTAACCTCTGAGCCAGCTCTCTAACCCTCTCCCTCTTTTTGAGACAGGGTCCCCCTATATAGTTGTGGCTGGCCTGGAACTTACAATGTAGACCAGGCTGGCCTCAAAATCACAGAGATCCATCTGCCTCTGTCTCCCAAGTGCTGGTATTAAAGTTGTGAGCCACTATACCTTGTAGCAGATATTATTTTAATAAGTTAAGAAGATTAATTCTGAAGATTGAACTCCTCAGAGAACTCTTTCAGTTGCACATTCTGATAGTCTAGGGAGGTGTAACCTAACAGCTGGAACTACCATCTTAACATTTCTCTTGTTTTCATTTTCATTACCTATTTTCATTTTTTCCTTTTCATTTGTATAATCCTAAAAGCAAACCTAGGGATCTGTATGGTAGCTACATTCCCAGCCCTCAGTTATTTACATTTAACCATTTAAGTTTTAAAATTATCTGTTGTATATGTGGGTGAGGGGGCGTGGCAAGCACTGCCACAGTGCTTATGTGAGGGTCAGAGTACGTCTTGCCACTTCTCTTTCTTTGCCATGCAGGCCCCAGGCACTGCACTCAGTTTAGGCTTGCTACCAGGCACCTTTACCAACTAAACCATCTCACTGTCCCAACAATACAAATTTTCCCACACTGAAGCCAAAAATAATTCTGTTACAATTCAGTGCACCCAAAACATGCATACGAATAAATGAAATGATTCCAAATTCTTTATTTAATTTAGTTTTCCAGTCTCTGATTTATGCCAAGAATGTCTATGTAAGTGTAAATCCCACATATGCTATCAGGTCAAACTGTTTACCCTAGTAGAATTCTGTCCCTGGAGAAACTATTTCCACTTGTCACTTATATGAGATGCTTATACTCGTTTATCTATTTCTAAACACCAGGTCAATCCTGGTTACATTGTCTATTCTTTTACAGTTCTTATACAATCTTTTCAGTTTCTTCTTTTGTGTTTTCAGCAACGTTCATTTTACCTTATATGAACAAACTTTTTCTAAGGAAGGAGATTGTGGCATAATCATTCTGATGTGTTCCAAGGTTTTTAATTAAATCAAAATATAACAGATTAAGCAAAAAGATAAAGACAAAATAGAGATGTTAAGCACTATCACAAGGAAATAAGGAAGTGACTCTGGAATACTCTGAACCAAAGCACAGTGCACAAGAAAGGGCCATAGGCCACTAGGAGAGAACTCAGCACACCCACTACCACAGAACAATGTTTCTTTTGCAGGATTTGCTTGATTCTTATCTGTGTAGGAGGTGTCCCTGGAGGCCAGGAGAGGGCATCAGATGCCCTGGAATTACAGGGAGCTGTAACCCAATCAATGCTAACAAGACGTGGGTGCTCTGAAAGAACAGCAGGTGCGCCTAACTGCTCACACATCTGTCCAGCCCCTAACAGTCTCTCTAAAACCAAGACAAGCAGCTAAGGTAACCCGACACCACACACGGTCATCACCAAACACAACACCAGTAGTTTATATAAGGCTATACACATATGCATGTACAGGGTTACCTAAGATGGAGAAGACATGAGAAGGACTGTAAGATGAGGAAAATCTAAAAGGGGAGTTACTCTTCAGCAAACACCAATAGTGGTATGAGTTCCTGAGAGCTCCCTCTGAAAAGACAGAAAATCATTTTAAAGAAAAATTACATCCTTACTCAAGAATTAAATAGGTAAAATAATATAAATAAAACAAGATTGAAAAAAAAGAAACACATGTTTAAATCAGTATTTTCCTATTTCTGATGAGAGACCAGACTTTCTTCTTTCACATCCATAGCAGACTAACATCTTGAAAGATAAAATAAAAATGGGGGCTGGAGTTCTACCAAAGAACATGCGCGCTCAATGTGCTCAAGGTGGCCTGAGCTCAAGCCCCAGCAACAAAGTAAACAAGCAAGTAAACAAACTTCAAATTACTAAAACATGATCTCTGAATGCTACAAGGATGATAAACTGAAGCAATAAAACTAATCCCATGTAAGTTTCTTATTCCCTAACAGACTCCACAGGTGACACTTTGAGAACTGATTGAAATGATGAAGACTGAGAAGGGTGGGGGCCAATTACACCTTCCTGAAATACAACTGAAGGCTCTCTGACAAATTATAAAGGCTGTACATATAAGGAAAGAATAATAATTGCCCCCTTCCCTTGTGAAATAATAAAGGACTTACTATTCAAATTTCCCTAGTTTGTCCTCCACTTTATCAGAAGTACAAAGAAATAATGCAAAATTAAAAGAGCACATATGTGTGAGATCACATTAACAGATTATTTAGATATTTATTCATTCATTCTTTCTTTCTTTCTTTTTGGCTTTTTTGAGACAAGGTTTCTTTGTGTAGCCCTGGCTGTCCTTGAACTAACACTGTAGATCAGGCTGGACTCAAACTCAGAAATTCATCTGCCTCTACTGCCTGAGTGCTAAGATTAAAGGTGTGTGCCACTACCATCTGGAGTATTATTCAGATTTTGTTAAAGATTCCTTTAAAAATTCTCCTAGACTAAACAAAGGTTGCTCTTTAAATACTTTCAGGAATAAACATGTCAGAAGTATTTGAAAGTATTTGACAGTGTACTTTGTAGAAGTTCCCACAAGTGGGGTCTTAAATATTTTGAAAACAATGTCTATAAATTGCCATTCAAGAAATGAATAACAGCCATTAACTAGACTAAACGCAGCAGCGGAAAACCTGTGACAGTATCATAACAAGTCGAATGCAGTTAGGTTTACAATATTAAAGGATATGCTTTGGTTCTTTTAAGAGAGAGATCTTCAGCCTCATGTCTCCAGTTCCGGAAAAATTTTAAATACCACTTGATTGTATCCACTGTAAAGATAGAGAACATAGATCAACATTAACAACTGTGCACACAAGCATACAGGCACATGTACACATAGATGTACACACCCACACTCTTTGCATCCCAAGGAACACAACACACCTTCAGTCCCTCCAATATAAACACATGGAAAGAAAAGGAAAACTAATGCGTATGTCAGTAAGACCAAGAATTGATGGTGCACCTAGGTTGCCCACCTAGGGTTCTCGGTAACATGCTTGTAATAGGCCCACTATTCCAGAACCCCACTAAATAAATCTGTCTTGAGGCTGGAGAAGCTCTTACAAAGGACCCAAGTTCAGTTTGTAATACCTTGTGTCGGTAGCTCACAACCACCTGTTACTCCAGACTCTAGGGGATCTTATCACCTCTGAGGGCATTTGTAGAATGCACATACCCTAGACACAGACACACAAATATACAAACTAAAAATGAAATTTGGGTAGATAAAGAATATCCAAGACCAGGAAGAAATGACTCAATGGGAAAAGTACCTGCTCTCAAGCCTGACAACCTAAGTCCAATCCCCAGGATCTACATGGTGGAAGGGCAGCATCAACTCCCACAAGCTGTCCTCCAGCCATGGGCCTTGCATGCACACATAAAAGAAATAAATGAGTCAAAAGATTTGGCAAACCAAGAAACCTTCAACCACAACCCATCTAATGAACATACCAGTTAACTAAGTGTTAAGTGCCTTAAATCTGTAATCTACATGAAAACAATGCAGTGTTACCAGTATTATAGTATTAGCTCAGTGTGAGGCTAACAATCTGTCAGTGGGGAGAAAAACTGTCAGATGGCTACAGCTAACACAGTGAAGAACAACTGAATTGCTTAAGGATAAGATGATAAATTGCTTTAGAAGTTATGCAACCAGCTGGTAATGCATGCCTGTAATCCCAGCACTCAAGGAGGCAGAGGCAGGTGGATCTCAGTGAGTTCTAGGACCCAGAGCTATATAATAGTGAAAACCTGTCAAAAAAACAAAACAAAACAAAAATCAGCATGTAATTACCAAATGAAAAGTAAACACTCTCCAAATAATTACATCATCAAAAGATCCACGTAAAGAAAAACCTAAGTTGTGGGAGTCTAATATACATTTATATTCTTTTTGAGCGGTATCACTAGATAATACAGAAAAAAGTCAAATGAGAATATAATTAAAAGGGCTGAAATTCTCTTCACCAGGTCCAAAATTATAGGGAACTACGTGAAAGATGGTGCTGACTAAAGATAAAAATATAAAATAAAATAAAGAAAGAAACCACTGGGGCTCCCTGAAATCATTTCTTGTTCACCTGAATTAAGAAAACTTCCTGGACAGGCAAGGTGTACCGCTTCTTCACTTCTCTCTTTGGGTGAGTTCTCTTAAACTTTCAAAGTATAAACCTGTATGGAGCCTAGCCAAGGGCAAATGGGGTTTGCTGCAGGCATTTACTAGCTTCATTCTTGGTACTAATGAGTTCTTAGCTGTCTCAAAACCGCTTCATCCCTTCCATCAGCCCCTTCCACCTAGTATTAATCTCAAAGACTCAAGGAGAAAGACCACTGACCCAAATCATCATGGTCAAATTAATGAAAGCAAGCTTTTTTTATTCATGTACACTAGCTGTCTCCTACTAAAAAGGTGGGGTTCAGAGATCACTAAGCACTGGACACAGGGAAGGTAAGAGCTTGGATAGCTCAGAGGTAGGGTGTAGCCAGCATTTTGGCTACTCAGTGGGTTCCTTTTTCTCTCTCCAAAATTTTCCACTATTATTAACTCCCTAACACTAGAGAAAAAAGGATAGAGGGGAAAGGCGAAAAGTTATCCTTCCTGCTGATATGGGGCAAGTTTGATCTTTGCCGTCAGGATATCTAATCTCTTTTCACTTCTTTGCTCACAAGTACTTGACAACCTCAACCAGAAGCCATTAGCATCCAACCACCAACCCGCCAACAACAGCAACCCTGCCTCTCAGGCCCTTGTATCTATCCTCTGAAAAGTTCCCAGAATTCCAAACATCATATACTCTCAGAGACTATCTGCCACTGGCAAAACCATGCCCTTGCAACAGCACAAAGCAAATAATAGTCACCTTCTGTAAAACAGCCCCATATCTCCACACCTGGGATTAAAATGAAAATATATTCCCGTAACATTTGTTTTTCAAAAAAAAAAAAAAATGACAAAATTCTCACTACAGTAGAGAGTTTCCAAATAGGGAGTTTGGTGGGAACAATAGGAGGGTAACAGCAGCAGAACATAACAAGGTGGTCATAACAAGCTTTTGAAACAAGCGTAGGGTTGCAAGATGGTCATTACAACTTTTTGAAACATAGACATGGTTGTCGTTTCTGAAACTGTCAATACAGAATCATTTGTAGTTAAAGTTACAGATGGGGCATAGCCCAATCTTTGAGAAACAGAGATTTAAGCATAAACAGGAATGAGCCTAATTTGTCTTTACTACAAGATAGCTTTTAAGTATAAGATGGAGGCAAGCTGTTTCATCATTAGAAGAAAAAGGGTAAATAATACTTTTAAAAGACCCAGTTCTTCACATTATTCATATTTATTCAAAAGTACAAAAGAATTACAGAATTCCTGTTGCTTCTGTAATTGACAAACTATAGATAAGGTATTTACATATTTACACTATCACAACCAAAAACCTAAAAAATATTTGGAATGGGGAAATACAATTACATTGATAATAATTAGGATATTTCCTCACCAGAAGAAATCCTAATCAACCTTTATACAGCAAAGCAATATGTTTTAGTTAATGGTCCACCCGCCATTCAGAAACAATGGTGCCAAAGAGTCAAAGAAAGAGAGCAACACCCTACCATAGGGAAGATTTTCCCTGGCTCGGAAAGGCTTCTTTATATATTCCATTTAGCTGAAATCATCTGTATAAATGACATGTACATTTTGATACAGCATTAAATAAGAAATATTCCTGGGTAAGATGATCAGTCCTCACTCAGATAAACAGGATGGACATTGGAAGGAGGAAACAGGAAACAGGGCAGAAGCCTACCACAGAAGGCCTCTGAAAGACTCTACCCAGCAGGGAATCAAAGCAGATGCTGAGACTCATAACCAAACTTTGGACGGAGTGCAGGGAATCTTATGAAAGAAGGGGGAGACAATAAGACCTGGAGGGGACAGGAGCTCCACAAGAAGAGCAACAGAACCAAAATATCTGGGCACAGGGGTCTTTTCTGAGACTGATACTCCAACCAACAACCATTCATGGAGATAACCTAGATAACCTAGAACCCCTGCTCAGATGTAGCCTATGGCAGCTCAGTATCCAAGTGGGTACCCTAGTAAGGGGAACAGAGCCAGCCATAAACTCAGTGGCTGGCTCTTTTATCATCTCCCCCTGAAGTCGGGGAACAGCCTTGCCAGGCTACAGAGGAGGACACTGCAGCCAGTCCTAATGAGACCTGATAGACTAGGATCAGATGGAAGGGGAGGAGGACTTCCTCTATCAGTGGACTTGGAGAGAGGCATGGGAGGAGATGAGGGAGGGGGCTACAGCTGGGATACAAAGTAAATAAACTGTAATTAATATAAAAAATTAAAAAATAAATATTCGTGCATAACCTATTTGAAGAAGTGCAGAACAGCCTAGATGCTACATTGAGGTATTTTTATCTGCCCACACGTGATGGCTAATTTCAATTGTCAACTTGGCTGGAATAAGGAACACCTGGGGCATTAACGAGATACATATGATGCGCCTGTGAGGCTGCTTCCAGAGGCTTAGCTGAGGAAGTCCCACACGGAACAGAGGCTTGCAGCACCCTCTCATGGCTTGGATTCCAGACTGATGGGGGGAAATAAGTTGGAAAAGGACAAGCCAGCTGAGTACTGCACTCCCTTTTCTGTTTCTTGGCTAACGGTGCAACAAAGCTGTTCTGCCATCATGTCTTCCCGACCACGGTGGAATGCATTCTTTTAATAAATGAAAGACCTGACCAACCAATGGTGTCTGTGTAATGGGGTATGGAAGGGTCTGACCAACCAATAGTGTCTGGGTAGCAGGGTAGAAAGGCAGCAGAGAATTTCCAGAACACAATGTTAATCTTTACACAGGAAACAGAACAGCAATAGCAATGCTTGGTTTTGCTGCTGAATATCATTTACGAGTTATTGTTGGTCCAGTGAGGGAAAAGGCTTGAGAAAAGGATTCTCAAAGGCAGAAAAATGTGTTTAGCAAAACCTGACAGTACCAGGAAGGCTAGATGGACAAGCTTGTAATCCCACCATTTAGGATGTTAAAGCAGTAGATTAAAGTTACAGTCCACCAAAACCCACCAAAGTAAACTCCAAATCTAGTCACTTCACTGCACCATCATCATCAAAAGCCACTGTCATCCCTGCACTATTGTTGCAGGACAGCCAGAATTGATCACTCTGTCCCTGGTCTAACCCTTCAGAGCCTTCTACTCCCCAGCCACCATGCTTAGAAAGGGTGATTAGGAAAGGGTGGCAGGGTCTTGGAAAGTTAAAATAAAAGCTTCCATTTTCTTCTGAATGAACTGAGAATCAGGTTCATGGGGGGGGGGGGCACACCACAGGAGCAACATGATCACACACACACATTTTAATTGCTTTGTAGCACACGCCTATAATCCCAACACTATGGGAGGCAGAGGCAGGCAAATATCTGTGAGTTCGAGGCCAGCCTGGTCTATAAAGTGAGTACAGGACAGCCAAGGCTACACAGAGAAACCCTGTCTCAGAAAAACAAAATTTTTTTGGCTTTGTTTTATACTCTGAGAAAACTTATCTGACCTGAGTTTTATATTGATTATGGACGGTATACATAAAACAGTGGGAAAGGGGGAGATGAATAGGGTTGGGTAACAGCAGGATTTCCATAATGCAGAAGAAAAAGCAAGTATTTGGACTAGGAAGTTCTCCTAGTAGTGCCCAGGCCCTTGTTGACCCATGCTCCCAGTGATGGTTAAGATTCTACATCAACTTGGAAACGATGTACAGGAACTTTTCATGAGTTATAAGCATTTACCAGCATTTTTTTTTTTAGTTGAACATATTCTTCTGTGTAATGTGAATGAGCTTCATCTAATCAGTTGAAGAAGCCCTTAAGAGAAAGAACAGAAGGGATTTGACTCCAGTCTAGAGTCTCCATCCTTTGGACTCAAGTGAACAATACAAACTCTCACTTCAACTTCCAACCTGCTAGACAATTGTCCTGTGGAGTTTAGACTTGACAGTTCCCATAATCAGGAGTAGTAGTTAGGTGGGTAATAAGGGGTGTGTGTGTGTGTGCTGCAAAGGTACACAGCTATATAAATAAAAGAAAATAAGACAGTTGCTATGAAAGACCTTTAAATTAAGACAGTATTCATTATGCTTAGAGGCAAAAAACAACAACAACAGAACACAAGAACCACTAAACAGGGATAGATTGGTGATTATAGAAACAGAGAAGGAATAACAGATCTTCTTTAACATCATTTAATCAAAGATGTTGAAGATGGATAATATGATCTGAGTTATTAAATGACCCCCACACACACACATACACAAATACACATGTAGGCTCATGTGTTTTAATACTTGGTTCCCAGTTTGTATAGAGTTCCAGGATAGCCAGGGCTACACAGAGAAATCCTGTCTCAAAAGAAACAAACAAACAAAACAAAACAAATTTGATGTATACACTGGAGGCAGCCAAATTAACCAATGGTTCTTTAACATTGCAGGAGGGTGGGTGATTCAGATTTTCAAAATTATTGAAAAACTAACCCTCCAGGCAAACAAAACACAAACACACAAAACTTTTTATACAATTTTCAGGGAGTTAGAATCTCATTCCTCAACCAACATTATTCTCAAACTCAGGTTAAAAGCCCATTAACGAAACTAAGTTCTAAGGAAATAGGAATTGTCACATCTGTTTAACAGTCCTGGTTATTCTTTTCACAACGTACTGCACACCAATGCTACTTTTTAACTAATTCCCCCATAATTGTAACTAGTCAACACCAGCACATCATTTCTCCCATTAGGAGCCCTGCTGGCCAAATGATTATTTTAAATCCAAACATTTCATTAGTAACACTAACGCAAAACAGTTCAAAAAGCATTGCTATTCGCAAGTGGACTACAAGCTTACTCACTAATCTCGGATTCCTCGCTTTAGCTGTAAACTCCACATCCCAAGCATCTACGCACCCAGAGAGAGAGCCCGCTGCCTGGAAGATGGAAAATAACTGATGCTCCGCAAAGCTCATCCCTTCAAAGCAAGGGAAGGTGGGTCCCAATGGCCGCTACGGCTTCCAAGCCACGTCTTCAAAGGCTCTGGAGGTGAAGACATTTACCTCAAGTTCCAGGAAAGCGGCGGCGACTGCTTTCAGAGCTCAGACCAGTTACCGAGAAGCCTCCAGACCTTCCCGTCACCATAGTGATTTCTAAGCGCGGCATGCGTTTCCCCCTTCCCGGTTCCCGCGATACTTGGCAGACGCCAGTCTCCCGAGCGGGCCCTAGACCCCGCCCCGGCCCTAGACCCCGCCCCTAGGCGAGCCCGCCCTCCCACGGAGAGGTTGTTATTGGACAACTGGACCCCGCCCACACGTGGGCGGGGCGCCGCTCGGCACTCCTCCCACCTTCTTTTCGAAATCCGCCAGCTTTTCAAATGCAGTCGCTCCAGCCGTGCGAAAGACTGTAGTTCCCCCAACTCTGTTTCTGATCAAAATCCTAGGGGAGACATAACCCTCCTTGTTCTCCCTTCTCAGCCGAAACTTGCCCCTCGCTCCACCGGGCCGGGGACAGGCCGCGCATGCGCACGAACGGCCCGAAGATGGCGGTGGGAATCGCCGCACTTTTTTTTTTTTTTTCAAATGCGCGGGTCCCAGAAACCATTGCGCGCATTTGTAACGAATTTCCGTTCGAGTTTGGATTTTAGGCGCCATTTTCGAGTGAAGGACCCGGAGCCGAGACACCGGTAGGAGCGAGGGCGGGGGTCGAGCGCCCCACGGTGTCGGCCCCGCTCGGAGGGGACCTGCCGGCAGGTAGGGTACTCCTTCCGCGGCCCGGGCTGTCAGCGTCCCCCGTGCTGCTCCGCGGGCGCCGGGAGCAGCGGGGCCGGAGCGGCGGAGGCGGCCCGGGGAGCGCCGCCGCCTGTCACCCCTCCCCCTCGGGCGCCGGGCGGCGGCTCGGCTCTCTGTCCGGGGAAGGCTGCGAGCCCGTCGGGACCAGGACGTCCCGTCCCCCCGGCGCAGCCCGCTCCGCCGCGTGCCTCGAGGGGACTGAAGCCCCGCTCGGTGCCTCTCCCGGGAACTCTGCACGGTTTACACTGGCCATCGGGACTCCGCCCCGGCCCGGGCGGGATGGACCCCCGTGGAGCCCGGGAAATGACCCCTCGGGAGCCGGCGCTGCCAGCGTGTGGCGGGGGACTCCGGCCCCGCCGGGCGGCCGAGGAGAGGAGAGCCCGGCTCCCCCGCGCCGCGCTCCCGGCCGTCTGAAGGGCGGGGAGAGGGGGGCGGGCGGCCCGCCGGGCAGGCGCCGCTGCCGCGGAGAGCGGCCACGCAGCCCCGGAGGCCGCCGGGCTCCCGCTCCCGAGCGCCTCGGACCCCGGCCCCGACGGCGAGGAGCTGTCAGCCGACGTGCGGGCTGGGGGCGCCCGACCCTCGGTCCTGCGCGCCGTTTTCCCTCCGGATCTGGGCCGTAGGAGAGCCCGTCCCCGCCCGGCGCTTCGCCCGGGACCCGCTACCTGCCGAGCGCGCCCGCGGGTGGGTCGGGGGCGGAGCCCGCCCGGCGGCGGCGGGGCCGGGGCGGCGAGCTGCAGGCTGACCTGACTCCCGGCTCTCTCCTGCCGCAGCCACCATGCGGCGGAAGGGCACCAAGCCCTCCACTGCCTGCCACCAGGAGGAAGGGCCGCCGTCGTCCCCGGACGGCGCCCATGGCGACGGGGACCCGGAGCAGCGCGACGGCGGAGTGGACAGCGCCGCCGCTGCGGGTGAGTGAGCGGCCAGGGTCCCGGGTGCCTCGGGAGCCCGCAGAGACCCACGGGGGCAGCGGGACTCGGGCGACGGATTGACGTCGGAAGGTCGCGGTTGTCCCAAGTGCGGCAGCTCCGGAAAGCCACTCTGCGGTTTTCAAAGGAATTCCATGCAGTTTGGCTGGAGCGGTTCTGGAAGGGGTGAGGGGGAGCGGGAGAGATGTCAGTTTGTGAGTTTGTGACGTTTTGGAGTGGCCCGGACATCTTGATCATATTTTGCTGAGAGCGTCACGGTCAGCCAGAGTTGCTGAGAGCCTCCCCACCCTAGACTGGACTGAATGTGATGAGTTGCTTGATGCCAACCTCAGCCTTTACGTCTTGGATTGCATTTTGGTGTAATATTTTTACTTTTTTAATGTGTGTCTGTTGGGTTATGTGCACCTGGATTTATAGGCAGCCTCCCATTGTGGGTGCTGGGAACCACACATGGGTCCTCTATATGGGGGAAAAAAAAGAAAAATACAAAACTACTGGACCCCTAGATTGGCTTTAAAGAGAAGGTATAATTTCAGAGCGTGCAGCATTCTGAGTGCAGGATTTAAGAGCTACTGTGAAACTCCTGTGACCATGTTACTGATGCTTTTGAGTTCAGGTGCTGAGCCTGTAGGGACTTGGATTTTTCGATCTTTGGGCTGCGTCTGCTGTTTAGAGAGAAGGCGGGGAGTGTGGTGGCTATCTGCACAGGTTGCTTTATAGTATAATAGAGTATTTTGACTCCTCTAAGAAATACAGTGCAGTTGTGCCGGGTTTTAAATGGTCAGATTTCACGAATTTTATTTTTCATAAAACTAATCTGAAATATTTTCCATCCCGGCGAGTTTAGGATATACCTGTGTGGAAAATAGATTCCTTAGGTTGCATACGTAACATTATTCCCTTCCGATCTTTAAATACTAGCAGGCAGTAGGCCTCCAACAAAATCCACTAATGTCGGCTCTCCCTTTCCGTGCCCTAGAGACTCCAGGTGAGGAGCATGATAACAGAAGTTTAGAAGAGATTTTGAATAGCATTCCTCCTCCCCCACCTCCAGCAATGGCCAGTGAAGCTGGAGCCCCTCGGCTCATGATAACTCATATTGTAAACCAAAACTTCAAGTCATATGCTGGAGAGAAAATTCTGGGACCTTTCCATAAGGTATTTGCCTTCTTAAATAAAGTATAATTTGTCTTTAGTACAAGGTATTTCAGTTTTCTCACTGTCCTGACTCACACCCCCACCCATCCACATAAACATGCTCATAGACGCACAGACAGTAGGTTGCCAGTGATTTCAACAACAGGAATTAGTTTTTCTTTATCTGATGTCTTTTGTCTATCTTTACCAATAATGTTTTCATGTTGAATGGAATTGTTTTTGTTAGAAGGGAATGTTTTCCCGTTGGCTGTTCTAATGAATGTAGGGATTAGAATTTGAACATGGTTTTAAGATGTTAAATTTGTGCTAGAGTAGAGCATGAGGTAGGAAACTTAAATTGGGTTTTGTGGAGTGCATGCTTTTCCCTCAGCTCACTAGAATGAGAGTGGTCTCATTCTTGAAGTGCTTTTCTTAAGAAACTGCTCTTATTGCTGAAGAGAAAGAAAGTAAGAAAGAACAAACTGGATCTTCTAATGATGGAAACTGTTGGGGGATGGTTTGTGCGCTGTGTACTCTGATGCTGACTTATGTGGAGATCTTGTTGCAGTCCCCAAGTAGGCATTGTCATTACTGTTGAACCTCCTGTCTCAGTGTTGTGTGAAAATTGTTCTCCATCGTCTATAATTGGCTAATGAAGAACTGGATAGGGTAGAAAGGAGGTCATTATTTGAGAGCTAGAAAAAGCAGGTTATTTTACTTTAAGAAAACTTAAAATGCCTTTAGTTTTTACTATAATTAAGGTATAGAGTAGTTCAAAATTAGTAGTACTAGTGTGGCTATTTACATTTTAAAATTTTTTATTTTTATGCAGCGCTTTTCCTGTATTATTGGGCCAAATGGCAGTGGAAAATCCAATGTTATTGATTCCATGCTTTTTGTGTTTGGCTATCGAGCACAAAAAATAAGATCTAAAAAGCTGTCGGTACTGATACATAATTCTGATGAGCACAAGGATATTCAGAGTTGTACTGTAGAAGTTCACTTTCAAAAGATAGTTGATAAGGTAAGAAATTATTTTCTACTTGCAACTTCAAGCAAGAAAAGGAAACATGCCACATTTTGCTATTGTAGACCTGAATTGTTTGTTTGTTTGTTTTTTATATACTTTGTGTATTGTTAAAGCAAAAGAAATGTTGGTTTACTTTTGCGACCATATTTACTTCAACTTCTTGGAAGAAAACAGTGATTTTGGTGACACTGAGTGATAAGAATTAAACATTCATTCCCTATAAATATGGGCTTATTTTTAAAGTTACACTTTTTACTACTTTAGAATAAACATTTTAATCTTTAAAATATAATAATGACTCATTTTGCCACCCTCATTATTTCAATGTACACTAAATTTGTACATGTAATTTGTTATTAGTAGCTGCGTGTGTGTGTGTGTGTGTGTGTGATTTGAAATTTTCTAAGGTTTGAGCTACCATGATGAAGCTTTTTTGAAATGGTAGGGGACAGGCTAGCTCGTTTTTGTTTTCTAGAAATATAATTATAAATAACGACTAAGTTATTTATGTGGTTCTGTGGATATTTTCCTTTATGATTAGTTATTAGCTTATAAAAATCTATGATTTGTAAAGCAACAGAAAAGAACCTAAAAAATAAATATACTTAATAAAATAACAGCTGAATTAGATGCTGGGGTCGGGGGTTATTTGTTAAATATAGACATTTAACTACACAGAAGCATCTATCGTGGTTTTGCTTCTTAATTCATTCTGTTTATACATTTGAGTTAGAGATAGGTTGCCAATATATCAGATATTAGTCCAATGCTTGTGAAGTTTGATTCATCTAAAATTGAATATGACAGCCTTTAAGAAGAAATTAACTCTAATGCTAAAATAGATTTATAAATTGGCTTTTTTTCGGGTATATAATTGTGAGTGTTTATGGTTTGTTTTACTTTCAATTAATGATAGGAGATGCTGTTCAGGAAAGTGCAAAGGGGATCCTGTCTCACCCCCTCCCCCCCCAACACCAACACCACCAGAAAAGTATTTCCCCTTAATATTTTCCGTAAACCCCTTTCCTGTAGTTTTTTTTTAATCCAGCCAACACAGTTATTCATTTGACTGGGAGTGGGTTATTCAGATACGCTGGGACTCTCACCTTCCTTGGCTCTTACTCAAATATATTTTTGGCTTGTTTGGGGCTGAAGTTTTTCTTTGCTTGATTTAGGTTTTTGTTTTTAGAGTTCTTTGAGGAAGAAAACCAAACAACTTGGAGAAGTATCTAGTCCTTGCTAGAGCTTTTTTTTTGTTTTTTCACTTAAGAACAATTGTCAGCTAATATGCATATTTAATTCGGGAGATAAAACTAGTAATAGCACATGAAAAGAACAAAAATTCATTATATACATGTATGACTGTTAAAGAATACAAGACACATTTTAAATATTTAAATTAAATCTATTGTATTAGCTTCAGTATAAAGGAAATGAAATCTGGGTCAGACCTGTGACTTAATATCAATAGTTTCTGGTTTTGTTTTTCCTAAAAACAGGAAGGGGATGATTATGAAGTCATTCCTGACAGTAACTTCTACGTATCTAGAACAGCCTACAGAGATAACACTTCTGTCTATCATATCAGTGGGAAGAAGAGGACGTTTAAAGATGTTGGAAATCTTCTAAGAAGCCATGGGATTGACTTGGACCATAATCGGTTTTTAATCTTGCAGGTAAGTTTAAAAAAACACTTCCAAGATTCTTGTTTTTTTTTGTTTTTAGTTTGTAATAAACCTTGAGTGTTCTTCTGTTTGATGAATCCTGTCTTTTGGAGCCTTAAAGTACTGTAGCAGCACATCATGGTTTACATACTACAGTCAAGATGCGAATCATTATTTGCTGCTCTAGAAATTTAAGGAAATTCATTCAAGATGATGTTGTTATCATCGCATATTTGTTTTATGTTTGGATATCTGACATACTTGTTCCACTCTAGCAGCACGTAAATATTGGCGTAGTGAAATAAATATTAAACACCAATATTATTGTGCTGCTTTAGTGTGACAGGGATACAGCAACTATCAATTCTGTGTGTTTCCCTTTAAGATGACATTTAAAATGAAATCTCTTAATAGTCTGTCCCGTTTGTTTATTATCATTTTTCTATATCATAAAACTATATACTTAAGTTTTCTTGGGCACCTAATATAATATTTTTAATATTTATAATAGTCAAATAAAGGTTTACTCAGGGTGGGTTTAATTTTGTTTACAGTGACCTAATTTCTTAAACCAGTAATAACAGTATCAACTATTAAAGAAGACTTTTAGAAGTCTAAAAATTAGATTCCTGGTATTAGATTTATATTAGGCCATGTTTGTTTGGGGTTTTTTTTTTTTTTTCTTTTTTTTTTCCCAATTTTAGTGTGTGTAAGTGAAAGTATATTCTGCTAGTATAAATTGGAAGGAAAAATTTGTTTTTCCCCTTTTTTTTTTTTTTGGTAGGTATTATGGTAGGTATTGTGAAATTTGTTTTGATTTAAAGACATCTTTTTCTTTTGTCCTATCTCAAGTTACTAAGAGCATAAATAAAATTTAAAAAGAGAGCTTGCTTATCTTGCAGGTGGCTACTGATTCAATAAATCTTATGCTACTGATTATAAAATAAGTTGGGGGTTTTAATTTGATTTAAAATGTTTTGTTGTGTTAACTAATGTTCCCATTAACAAACATAATTTTCACACATTTTAGATTATATTCTTAAGAGTCTATTATTTTAAGCATACACGGTATAGAAGACAAGTAATAATTTTTAATAATTTTCTAGAATACCTCTTAACTTTTAGAACAGTGTGTTCACAATACTTGAGTGAACCAGTGTTATTTAAAAATAAATATTGAAAAAATCAGTTGCAAATATGCATGTAATACAATTTGATTAATTATGTATAAAAAGTTCTATTCCTTTATAATACTAAATTTAATGGTGGTAACATTTTTAGAAAATTATACTTATCTTTTGTTCATTCTTTGCTATTTGCTTAAGTTGTTGAATTTATATTAAAACACATGCTTCTGGATGCTTGTTTGTCTGTACTCTTAACAATTATATTTTACACTCTTACCAAAGAATGCTAAGTTAAACAGTTAACATTCAGTTTGATTTGCTTGAACTCAGATAAGAACTTTAGCATCTAGGACAAAATAGAACTCAGAATTCTGTTAAATTTGAGGGAATGTGGAAGTAGTTTCTGTGAGGTTTTCTTAGCTCCTTCTCAAAATCTTTGACTCTTTAACTAGTAAGATTTAAAGCATGTGAAGGTAAGTAAGGTCGAGGTTTTTATTTTACTCTCCTCACATTTGTCCTAAAAATTACCCGTGGTTAGGGAGGCTAGAGAATTGAAGACAATATCATAGTATCGGCATCCAAAATAGAAGTATTCACACTGGACAGTGATAATGATTACATCATATGTAATCTAAATTTTAGAAAAGGCAGATTTTTAAGATTAAAGTGAACTAAATTTTAGAATTTTTTTAAACTTTCATGGTGTTTATGGATTTGTGTTTAAGTGTTTCTAGTATTTGGGATCCAAGATTCACTAACCATTTAAATGTGTTTTTAATGAGGCACTGTGCTAAGATTAATGTAAAGATGGTTAAAGCCCATTTGTTTTCCTTATAGGCATGTGTACTTCAGAAGTAGTCACATGGTTGATTGACTGTTGGTTTACATAAATTTATATCTCACTGGAGAGGGTTTGTGATGCTAAAGACTGTTGGTCCAAACAAAAAAAGTTTTATTAGTCTGTAGTATTTCATAGGTAACTATAACTTAGTAATTAGGTTTTATTGGTTTGCCCCATTAGTTAATGCTTTTGTTCCATTCGGGCTACAGAAATCATAGAAATATGCTTCTGTTAACCCCCAAAGTTATATTAATAAATTGCTGTGTTGTGGTGGTTTTAGAAATTCCTTTAAAAAGCAGAACTTTTTTTTTGTCAATTTTTAGTTCTTGTGACTAAACAATATTGTTGTGTTCGTGTTATATAAAACAACTGATTATCTTTTTTCTTTGTTTTCTGTTTTCTACTTTGGAGGATGGATTAACTGAGATCTGAGTTGTTTCTCAGGGTTTTTTTTTTTTTTAACATACCTTTATAGTTAGCATGCCATATAAAGTATTTAATGTAGTCTCTTAATCTGTAGAAATAAAGAAAAATTAAAAGTATGACTAAATTCCCAAAAGAAAATTTTTGACTTACTGTTAATTCTTAATTTTCTAAAAGTGTCCGATCCATTGTCTCAACTCTGAAAAACAAGCTAGAGAGCTGCCCCTAAGCACTCAAAATAGATAAGAAAACTAACCACGAAAGCATCCTCCTTTTTACTTGTGTATTTAGACAGATACTAACCTTGGGGATTTGGTTACTTGTCCTTTTGTAGAAAAATTAGAGTAAAATATTACTTGAGGAAGGTAGAAGTTAACTTGTAGTGCAGCACAAAGCAGGAAAAATGAAAGTATTTAGGCAAAACAAAAAAACCTAAGGGCTTGGAATATTGCACAGTGATAGTCATTGCCTAGTGCCCTCGAGGCTCTTGATCGATATATGATAATGTATGTAAGTGCAGGCATGCGTGCCACCTATGTGCTTGGTGTCAAGATGGGCAGAAGCAGGCATCAGTACTCCTGGAACTGGGGTTAGGGATGTTTTTTGAGCCACTCCCAGTGCTGGGAACCGAGCGTGGGTCCTTTACACGAGCAGTCAGTGCTCTAACTGCTGAGCCAGCTCTCCAGCCCTCCCTATCTGTAATTATTTTAACGATTTTTAACGAAAGTAAAAGGACTTATTTTACTTCCCGAGTACTGGGATTTAGCATGTGTGCTACCATGCCCAACTTCCTTTTAGATTTTTAAACTAGATGCCCAGCCCCAACACTCTGGTGTGAGAGTGTATGAAATTGTACCACTTTGGATATGACATAACAACTTGAAATGAGTTTTACATGTCACTGTTCTGTTACTATTTGCAATTTGTAACCTTGCTATGAAAGATTAAATCTAAATTGATAATATAAACCTTTTCTGGGTGCTGGGAGATATCTCCGGTGGTCGCTGCTGTACAGAAGACCTGAGGTTGGTTCTCAGCATCCAGTTTAGAACTGCTTGTAACTCCAGCTCCAGGGCATTCATAACCCTCTTCTGAAGCCAACGGCATCTGCACGCCTACGAGCATGTGGACACATATACAGCATTAAAAATCTTTTTTAAAAATTTATTTCAGAAATAAGCTGTTTACTGCCTGCCTTAAGTAAAATATTTTACATGAACTAGAATTTTCTGAAAAAATGCCTCTGTCTGTCCACAGATTACATGGCATAAAATGGAAATATTAGAAAGCGAAGAGTAGCGGGTGGTAGGGCTGAAACCATAGGAGAAGTTCTAGGTTGTCATTGAAAAGCCACAGCGAGGACTGGAGTGGTGGCTTAGCAGTTGAGAGGGCCTACCTGGGAGCCTGTCACCATCTGTAACTCCACTCCCAGAGGATCTGACCCCCTCTCCTGTCCTCTGGGTGCACTGTCCATGTGTGGTACATAAACATGGATGCCAACATTACCACCCATACATAAAATAATAAAGTGAATTTGGTTTTGTTTATATGCTACAGGACTCCTTATAATTAAAGACCTGACTGATTGTGCTTTATTTATTCAGTATCTGGGTCTTTAAAAGAATACAACAGCAGGGTATGTGGTGGCACTTGACTTTAACCCCAGCACTCAGAAAGCAGAAGCGGGCAGATTTCTGAGTTCAAGGACAGCTTGATCTACATAAAGAGGCCCTGTCTCAAAGGAAAACAAAAACAAGAGTACAGTATAATACAATTTAAAATGTAGTGTTGCGTGAGACTTGAAAAAGGACTGTTTTGATTTATAAATGAACTTGTCTTTTAACAACTTGGTTGGAGTGAGAGGCTCTGCATCCTTCATCTTGCTTTGGAAGAAACAAATAATAAAAACTACCACCATGCTTCCTCTCAAGCTAGGTTACTTAATAACTATATACCTTCTGAAAGTAGTTTGGGCATGAAACATGCTATTCAAATATTTTTACTTGGATGTATGGTTTCACTGGACCCCAGGTTTTGATTGCTTGAAAAACAGATTTAATACCTTGTGATCAAATGTGGATTTTGGGGGTGGGGAGACATTTTTTTCTTATTGTTACTTGCCTTAAAATAGATAATTTAGATACTCGAATCAATATGTGGTCTCAGTGACTAAAATTACTACTACAGTCTGCAATTTTGAGCATACTTCAGATGTAGATCCTGCGTAAACTTAAAATAGCTGATACAAAGATTTGAGAACTGACAGAAAAGTACTCTTTATAAATACCTACATAATATAGTATTAGCATAAATATAGGCATCTTGGTTTACAGTTTTACTTTATACTTGGTGATCAGGTGGCGCTGCTAGATCATCAAAGTATTGACATTATGGTAATGTGTAAAACTATTAAAAAGTGCATTTGTTAACCTGTCTTGGTAGGGCAAGGCTTTAATCCCAGCATTTGGTAGGCAGTGACAGGCAGAGTTCTTGAAGTTTAAATCCAGCCTGCGCTACATAGAGAAACCCTATCCTAAGGATCAACACAAAGTACACCAGCCAGTGAGGAGATTTTAAGTGTTAAGTGATTCTTTTTCTTCAATGCAGTTTAGCTAATTATTAAGGTTGGGTCATACAGTCATGAAAAACAGGGTCAGTAAAATATCCTCACATTGAATCTTTCTCTCCATTTCACCAAAACCTGCCTCCACCCCCATTTGCCTGCCTGTTCCTTTGCTGTTAACAATTAGCGAACAAAAAGCTACGGAATTTTCTTCAATTTGAAGTTAATTGAATACCTAGAAATCAGCCTTAGGTGCTACTTGTAGGTTTTGGTTGTTTTGTTTTGTTTGGGGTTTTTTTTTTTTTTCTTTAGGTAATCAAAAATATTACTTTTAGTTCAAAGTTGATAGATTTATTACAAACAGAAGATTTCCTGCATAGGATATAACTATGCTATTTGCTGTCTCTAGCTGAGGTACTTAAAGGGAAATTTCCTTTCCCAGTTAAGACTCTCAGAAGTTTTAGTCATCTTTTATGAAGTGGGTCCCTAATTAAATTCATATCAGGTATATAGAGAAATTAGATAGCTATACAGAGTAAAAGCATAAGCACTCGGGCAAGGATCCCTATACACTATAACTATGAAGACACTTTTTGAAAAAGTCTTTTAGAGTGAGAGAACTTGTTAGTAATAATTGGTAGTGTACCTTACCAAATTTTGCTTAACAGAAAATTTTATTTACTTAAAACCACTAGATAGGGCATCTTTGTATGTGTATGTCAGCAATTTTGTAAGAATATACATATGAAAGGGATTTTAGACCCCTTGCATAAATATCTTTAACCTACTTGGTGAATATCATTTAGTTGGGATTACCCTATTCTCACTGAAGAAGAGATTTAGCTGCTGTATACAATGAGTATGAATATGACTCTCTTCAAGGGTGAAGTTGAGCAGATTGCTATGATGAAACCAAAAGGCCAGACTGAACATGATGAGGGTATGCTTGAGTATTTAGAAGATATAATTGGCTGTGGACGACTAAATGAACCTATTAAAGTCTTGTGTCGGAGAGTTGAAATATTAAATGAACACAGAGGAGAAAAGGTAAATGAATTTTCAGTAGACATTTGTTGCCAATGAGAATGTCTTATTAGCTGGGCAATGGTGGTGCACCTTTAATCCTAGCACTCGGGGCAGGGGTTGAGCAGATCTCAGTTTGAGGCCAGCATGGTCTACAGAGTGTTCAGGACAGCCAGGGCTACACAAAGAAAACCCTGTCTTGCAGTTTTGTTTTTACTGAACTCTTATTTTTATATTAGCTTTTTCATATGATGCTTTTATTTAGTGTTTATGTTTCAAGTTAATTTTACATATGAAATGTCTTAAATCTTTAATGTTTGTAGCTAAACAGAGTTAAAATGGTGGAAAAGGAAAAGGATGCCCTAGAAGGAGAGAAGAACATAGCCATTGAGTTCCTTACCCTGGAAAATGAAATATTTAAGAAAAAGAATCATATCTGTCAATATTACATGTAAGTACTCTGGTCAGCTATAACGCCCTCATTAGGGGCTAATACTTAAGAACCTAGTAGAAATCACAGGGAGTGCCCAGCCTTTCTGTATGGACTGTAGAAATGCCACCAAGTCAGTGTCCATCTGCCCTTCTGCGTGGCTGTTGTTTTGAGTTGTTCCTGGCAGGTAGGAGGACAGCTCTCAGAGACCATGCTCTTCTTCAGTTATGAGGTTCCAGATTTTCAACTCAGGTTGTCAGGCTTGCACTGTGAGGACTTTTACTCTCTGAATCATCTTCCCAATCTGTGTTTGGGCTTTTACTATGTTTGTGTGGTGGACATGGGCGTGGACATGCATGTGCATACAGAAACCAGAGCAAGATGTGGTTGTCTTCCTCTTTCTCTCGCTTCATTCTCTTGTATGGTGGTTTCTGAAAGCAGAAGCACCCTGTTTCCAGGTGGCAAGGTAGCCACACACTCTTGGGATCCACTGTTTCTGCCACGACACCACTGTGCTTCCCGCCCCAATGCTGATGATAACATCACACTTAGGCATGTTGCTGTACAGTTTTACTGTATGCAAAAAGTTTATACTGGGATCTTCATGCTTAAAAATCAAGTGTTCTTATTGAGGCATCTCCTTAGTCCCCTTTTTTATGTTTTATGTAATTTGCATTAATTAGAAATACAAATTGCTTGAACAAAAAGCATAGTGATACCTCACAATTGATCCCAATAAGGTTACTTACTAAGTGACTATAAGTTTGATGTATACAGTGTTGGTATACTGAATAAAATGAAAGATTAATAGTCAGTGTGCAATTTAAAATTTTTTATTCTGTAATATCCCATTTAGTATTTTCAGATGACAGTGTAAAAGTAACTGAAATCATGAAAGGCAAAAACAGATACTACTATACTGTTAAATTCATGTAAGAGATCTAATTTATTGACTGAATGAAGCAATTTAGTTCTTAAATTCTATCTAGCCTTAATGCAGAGGTCCTACTCCACCACTCCCATGGCCCTAGCTTGCTATATAGATTGGTAAATAAGAATATTTTAGAAGCAACTGATTTTATCAATGGCATTTACATTCTCTAATTTTCCCCTCTAGTTATGATCTGCAGAAAAGAATTGCTGAAATGAAAACTCAAAAGGAAAAAATTCATGAAGATACTAAAGAAATTACTGAGAAAAGCAATATGCTGTCAAACGAAATGAAAGCTAAGAATTCTGCTGTAAAGGATATAGAAAAGTAATAATCTTTGGGAAAGTATTAAGAGTATTTAAATTCAGTTTTGTACCTGTGTCTATGTGTAAACTTACTACAAGCACATTGAATATGATACATTTCCCAGTAAATAAGTCAGTCCTTTTAGGCACTACCTCCACGCACCTAACTCATTGTTACAGATTTGCCCAACTTTGAAGTCATACAATAGGGCATGCTTTTCTTCTAGTGGCACAAAAACATACAAAACTAAAACATCGTTTTCCCTGACCCATTAGTCCTCGTAGTTTACAAATTTGATTTAGAAATAAAATTTTAGTTATTTTAGGTAGACTTTAGACATTATCACTCTATGCCAATCTTCAAAGACAGCAGTATCTTTGACTTAAGTACATTTCATTTCTTTAACTTCTAATGACAAATTTTTATCTGCCTAGCCATAGTTAAAACATTAGATTTGAGCCGTGCAGTGATAGCACACACATTTAATCCCAGTACTTGGGAAGTAGAGGCAGGTAGTTCTTTGAGTTCAAGGCCAGCCTCGTCTGCAGAGCAAGTTCTAGGACTACGCAGAGAAGCCTGGTCTTGAAAAGCATATATATATTCTCTCCAGCTTAGGAAACACAAGACAGCTCTCGTGATTTATAAAAGAAAAATAGCTATCTGGGAAAATCACCCTGGAAGGTTTAGGATTCTAATTATAAGAGGTTTATAAGAGTTCATAGGTGAAATATACCAGAAAGACTATATCCCTAACTAATAATTTATTGTCTTTGATAGGAAGCTCAATAAAGTTACAAAGTTTATTGAACAGAATAAAGAAAAATTTACACAGCTAGATTTGGAAGATGTTCAAGTTAGGGAAAAATTAAAACATGCTACAAGTAAAGCCAAAAAACTGGAAAAACAACTTCAGAAAGATAAAGAAAAGGTAGGTAGTGGGGGAATCCTATATTTTTCATGTCTAAATACTAAATCTAATTGTTTTTCTGAATTTACTTGGCTTTAGTCCCTGAGAAAAAGAATTTTGATGCTTAGTGTACAATATTTTATGTTTGAACACAATTTTGTCCCAAAGGATACTGTGAGTTTCAGAGCTCACAGTAACAGTCATGCTGAGGAAACAGTCACCTGGACAGCAATACTGTTTTGATGCTGGTGGGGTTTTCTTATTCCTGAAATAGTAATATAAAGGGATTGTTAGGTGTTTTGTTTTTGTTTTTCTTTTTGGAGGTCTTGCTTGGTAGTCCTGGCTGGCCTGGAACTCTTGTATAGACCAGGCTGGCCTAGAACTCACTGAGATCCTTCTGTCTCTGTCTACTGAATGCTATATGGCTAAAGATGATTTTTATTAGATATTACAGTTTTTAAAAAGAGTCCCCCCCCACCACCACCACCAAAAAAATGTTATTCGCTTGTGTGTCTGCAAGCACATGTGTGCTCTCACATGCATCTGAAAGTCAGAGGAAGCTTAATGGTGTTTTCTCCTTTCACCTTGATTCAGGTCATCAGGCTTGGTGGTAAATGCCTTTACCCACTGAGTAGTCCCCATAAACTTTAACAATAATCTTTGCCTTCTGCAAAAGTAAAAATAATCACTTAGCAAAAAAGAGAAGGCTTATGAGTGACAGGTTATCTATTCTGAGGTTGAAATTTTAAAAATAAATTTTGTGACCTGGACAGGTAGCTTAGTGAGTAAGCAAAGTTTGACTCTGATAGCTAAGTCACTTGGTGTCTCTCAAGCTGTGTTCATAGCTTTGTCAGATAAAGATAGATGCATGACACCCAAGGCTTGGTTTTTCTGACCTTTAAGTGTTTTCTGAATGTATTTGTGTGAGAGTGCTCAAAAAGGATACTGGATCCCCTCAAGCTGCAGTTGACAGCAGTTGTGAGCACCTGGGTGAGGGGATTGGACTTAAATACTCAACAAGTGTAACAAGTGCTCTTAACTGCTAAGCTCTCCAGCTGTGGGGCATTAGTTTTTAGGAATAAAATGTTGGTATATGATTACTACCAGAATGTATTTTGGATAAAATCTTAACTACCTAGGGCCTCTGAATAGGTCAAAGTTCTAGAAGGGAGCAAATACTTGGTTGTTTAAGTAATTTTTAATAGTATTGGGTACCTCCAGGAATATATTCCCATAACTTTACTTTGTTTCATTATCCCAGGTTGAAGAGCTGAAAACTATACCTACCAAGAGTAAGAATATCATAGATGAGACAACAACTAGAAGCAATTCCCTTGAGAAAGAAAAAGAAAAAGAAGAAAAAAAGTTAAAAGAAGTTATGGATAGCCTTAAACAGGAAACACAAGGACTTCAGAAAGAAAAGGAGGTAAGATATGGTGACTTCTTCCTGACTTGAAGACTCTCATTGCAGTAACATGAGCTTCTAAAAGTAAGCTCAGGTATGGAGTAGCAGTGCATGCCTGTTGGAATGTTAGCCACCCGCAGGCTGGAGTGGCTGGGTGAGGGTTAGAGGCAAAGTTGTACCGCACAGCAAGATGATCTCAAACTGCCCTTTTAGTCTGACATACCCAAGACTCCAGTCTACACTATTTGCCCTTTTTTCTGTTTTTGAAAGAAAAAATGTTAAGAAACATAAAAACATTTGGAGAAACTTTGTGAGTAGTTCTTAAATTGTGTAGTGTAGAAACAGTATGAAATCTATATGCAAGTCCAAGGTTTCCTTAATGATTACATTTTTTAATTTCTGAAAGTGTGCTAATATGTTCCACTTACAAGAATTATTTCTGATATCTGCTATATTTGTAAACTTTCCTTTTCTAACAGACCTCAGGAAGTATAATTTTCATTTCAGTCTGAGTTTGAAGATATGTTTAACGTTTTATGAACTCATATCTTAATAGATTCAAGAAAACAAACTTATGGGTTTTAACAAATCAGTAAATGAAGCACGATCAAAAATGGAAGTGGCTCAGTCAGAACTTGATATCTATCTCAGTCGACATAATACAGCTGTATCTCAACTAAGTAAGGCAAAGGAAGCTTTAGTTATAGCTTCTGAGACACTCAAAGAAAGGAGAGCTGCAATCGGGGATATAAACACAAAGCTCCCTCAGACCCGACAGGAGCTACAGAAGGTAAAGTTTTCTATATTCTGTCTAAATATTGTCAACACTGGAGTTATCTGTGGAGGTTTTGTTGTTTGTTTTGTTTTTAATGTCAGGGTTTTAAGTGATTGGCATGTAGACATTTTTCTCACTATAATCTTGAATGAGAAAGCATTTCAGTATTAAAATTGGGCTAGAGGTGTAGGTCACTGGTAGGTAGACAGCTTCTGTATCATGTAAAAGGCCCTGGGTTCCATCCATAATACATCCAAAACAAATAATGGGCTGAGACTCTATTGTCTCCAAAAGCAAACAACAAAAATAACCCCTGCCACAGTTCCATGGGAATAATGTAAACAGATTTCTCAGGCTGGTTATGTAGCTCATTTGGCAGAGTGCTTGCCTGTTCCCAGTACCATATAAAAGTTGTAGGCCCATAATCTTAGCATTTAAGAGGTAGAGGCAGGAAGATCAGTTCAAGACCAGTGTTGGCTACATAATGGATTCCAGGCTAGCCCATTACCTCCCCTACCCCCCCAAAAGAGTATTTTTCTAAATCTGTAAATGTAGGTAACGTGCATAAAGATTATCATACAAACTCTTTAAAAGTTTCTTAACCAGGTTTATCCTCAGTTAGACCACCAAAATGCTTAGTTGGGGGCCTGGAGGGATGCCTTAGCATCTCTGTCTTGTATTTGCTGCTCTTAATGCAAGACTAGTTCCCAGAACCCGCACTGGGTGCTTCATACCTGCCTGTGACTGTAGCTCCAGGGGGTTCTGATACTCTATTTTGGACTTTAACACACACGCATACGTGTGCATACACGAAAACATAGTTAAAAATAAGTATTTTTCTTTTTTTAAATTTTATTTATTACAATTTATTCACTTTGTATCCCCTCTGCATCCCCCTCCCTCACAAATAAGTATTTTTAAATTAGCAGTTTCCTGATGTGTAAATTTTAAAATTAATTTAAATTATATCCAATGAATATTTCTTTCTAGTAATTTGTTTTATTTTTGGATTGTTTCATCTATCTATAGTTTGAGCTTTTTACTCTGTGCCTGCGTAATAAGTAATAGAGGAGAAAAGCAGTTAGAGAAGAGGTTGTTTCTAAATTGGAAATTGAGAAACTAAATTTGGGTGTGTTGTTCCTCTAGTTGGTAGCTATCCCTCTCATTTTTTCCCCCTCTTCTTAGGAACTTTGCGTTTTTGTTTTGTTGTTTACTTGGCCAAAAAGCTATAGCAACCATAGAACTGCCCAGAGGAACTAAACATAACTGGAACCCGGCTCCTGGATTTGGTTTTGTTTAGGGCAGAACTTGAGTAGTACGTACTTTTCTGCCTGTCCTGTAGCTACTAAGAGATCTGGGTTTTCTCTTGTCGACCCAAAGAAGTTTTGCTCCTTTTAAAATATGAGGGACTTATCTGTATTTTCAAAGCCAGGACAAAATAGAAATATGGAAGCTTAGTGTTGGTTTGGGGCCTCCCTTATTATTATTAAAACATTACAAATAGTTTTGTTTTTATTGGGTGTATTTAAGATTAAATGCTTGTCGGTTTCATTTCCTTCTCAATTTTAGAAAGAAAAAGAACTTCAGAAACTGACACAAGAAGAAATAAACTTGAAAAGTTTGGTTCATGATCTTTTCCAAAAAGTTGAGGAAGCAAAGAGTTCCTTAGCAATGAATCGAAGTAGGGGGAAAGTACTTGATGCAATAATTCAAGAAAAAAAATCTGGCAGGATCCCAGGAATACACGGAAGATTGGTAAAGTAGATTGCATTTTACTCAAAGTCTTTAAAAATTACATTTTCCTTGACGTAATATTGTTGAAATGCCTAAAGTAAAATTCAGTTTTTGATTCAGGGGACATGACCACACACACAATAGTTTTGTTCTTACAATTTTTTGTTGTTGTCATTTATGTGACTCAGGATCTCATATAGTTCCGATTGGCTTTAAACTAATTTTGTAGCCAAGGTTGACCTTGAACTTCTTATCCTCTGGTCTTTACCTCCCAAGTACGAGAATGATCATCTTCTGCTTCTGCTGCTGCTGCTTCTTCTTCCTTCTTCTTTTTTCTTTTTCCTTCCTCCTTCCTCCTCCTTCCTTCTTCAATTAAAAAAAAAAAAATGGTGTGCATGTTTTAATCCCAGGATTAGGAAGGCAGAGGCAGTTAGATGTAGCTCTTTGAGTTCAAGGCCAGCCTGGTCTACATATTGAGTTCTAGGCCAGAGTTACATAGTGAGACCCTATCTTAAAAACAAAAGCAATTTTAGGATATAAGGCAATATTGCTTAGATATCTGTTATCCTGTTAACCAAGGTTAATTTGACTGATCTTGCCTGTTTCCTATTTCTCTCTCACCATCAAAAGGTGTCCTTCCTGAAGTTGCATGACTCATTCTAATAGGATGATCTATCCAATTAGAGGAGGGCTGGGTTTTTTTTGGTGAAGGGTATACAGTAGTTGTACTCTCCTGCTAGAATGTCCAGGCAAATAAATAAGGTTTTAATATAGTCTAAATTTCATAACATTATACTTAGAATTTTGGTTATGGGTTTGGGAGATGAATTAGCTAATTAAGAGCTCTGGTAGTACCAGTTTGGGGGACCATTACCTTCCTGAGGCTTAGCATGGAAGAGTACTATATGATTTGAAAGATTGTAAGTATCTCAGTTCTATTTATCTCTTGCCCCATAACTATCACTGAGACTTGAGCCCAAAGAGCCAGTTGATGGGTTCCTTATCAGCCTTCTGGAAAAGGAGACAGAATAATCTGGAAGGACAAATAGAATTTAACCAGTATGGTTGCTTCTATATCTGATATTATGTGGCTTCTGCCTTCTTTCCTTTTCTTTTTTTTTTAAAGATTTATTATGTATGCAATGTGTGTTTGCATGTACACCTGCATGCCAGAAGAGGGCACCAGATTTCATGTTAGAAGGTTGTGAGCCACATGTGGTTGCTGGGAATTGAACTCATGACCTTTGGAAGAGCAACCAGTGCTCTTAACCATCTCTCCAGCCCCCTACCTTATTTTCTTAAAGATAGAGATTAATCCTGTTTATTTGCTCTGAAGATCTGAAGCCATATTGCTAAAAGATTGATTCATAGCTACTTATATAATTCTAAGTAAAAGGGTTTATTTTGCTTATATGTTCTTTTAGGTTTCATCCATATAATGTTTTCATGAAATAAAACAGTTCTTATATCTTGTACTCATAAAAATTCACATCATGGGCTGGAGAGATGGCTCAGCTGTTATGAGCTAAGCTCACAACCAGAAATATGAAAATTCATATCACATATTCATAAGCACTCAAGGGTAGGTTAGAAACTGTAGGGCTTGGGATATAGCTCATGGTAGAATGCTTGCTTAGCACATATTAACCTCCCTGTTGGTTCTCCTGTAGAAAGAGAAGGGTGGTTGGTGTTAAAAGGAAGCATTGTAGTCCGCTTTTTTTAGTCTTCCACTCAGAGTAGATCAAGAATAACATTCAGGGACGTAGGGACTTGGTGCAGGTGGTGCAAGGTTCAGTCTTTAACTTCAGGAGCCACAAGGAGGAAGATCTGATAGTAATGACATGATCTGTACTTGTTTAAAATCTAATTCTTTATAAGTTTTTTATTCCTTTTAATTATTAGGGAGACTTGGGAGCTATTGATGAAAAATATGACATTGCCATTTCATCCTGTTGCCATGCATTGGACTACATTGTTGTTGATTCTATTGATACAGCCCAAGAATGTGTGAACTTCCTTAAAAGAAATAATATTGGAGTTGCAACTTTTATAGGTTTGGATAAGGTGGGTATTTATAATAAGCTTCCTATAATTTAACTTTAAAGTGCCATATATTTTTCCCTTGGTTTTAGATTTTTCTTCATTGTTCAGTTAACCCCTGATAAGATTCAAAAATTTACATTGCATATGTACATGTTTTTGGAAGTTAAAATATAAATTTTTACAGTGCTTTCACTAAAAAATATTTCAGTGTTAGGGTGATGTCCAGTGGAAGAATGACTGTTAGTTTGTTTCTTTGTGGAGGATGGGGAGGTCGGAGGCAGATCTCTCTGCATAGCCTGCCAGACCTGGAACTCGCTCTGTAGACTCAGGTGTTTGTCTGCCTCTTACTACCCAGCGCTGGGAGCAGGGGTGTGCTTTTTCTCTTCGGAGTGGTAGGCAATGAGTGCTTGATGTTTCTGAGAGTTGTGTAGACTTTGGCTCTTACATTTGTATCAGTGCATTTTGAGGTTTTAACTTAGTACTTAAGTTTTGTCTTCAAGTTGCTCATTGCTACTGTATAGAAATAAAGTTAATGCTTGGGAGGAATTTTATTTAGAACCATGATTAGATTTGATTTAGGAGATGGGTGGGTGTGGCACACACCTTTAATCCAAGCACTCAGGAGGCAGAGTTAAGTGAATCTGAGTTTGAGGAAAGCCAGGGTTATAGACAGAGAAACACTGTCTAAAAAAAAAACAAAAAAATGATTTTAGGATTATAGTACCTAGACGACAAGATTGTTTATTATATGAGCTTTTTTTCTTTTTTAACTTTAGATGGCGGTGTGGGCCAAAAAAATGGCCAAAATTCAAACTCCTGAAAATACTCCTCGGTTATTTGATTTAGTTAAAGTAAGAAATGAGGAAATCCGCCAAGCTTTTTATTTTGCTTTACGAGATACCTTGGTGGCTGACAATTTGGATCAAGCTACAAGAGTGGCATATCAAAAAGATAGACGGTGGAGAGTAGTAACTCTACAGGGCCAAATCATAGAACAGTCAGGTAAGTTGGGTTTTTTCCCCCACCAATCAGGTTTTTAATCTTGGGTAAAACAATTAAAACTGACTTCTCCTGTTTCCCAGGTACCATGACTGGTGGAGGAAGCAAAGTAATGAGAGGAAGAATGGGCTCATCAGTTATCGTTGAAATCTCTGAAGAAGAGGTTAGCATTATCTAAAATAGTGGTCACAAAATTAGCTGTTTTGAGTTAACAGATTTATTATATAAAAGTTAATATTGTGTTAAGTCCTTTCTGCTGTTCAAAACATATTAATTAAAAAGTACTTAAAGGGTGAATGTCCCAGTAGTAAAACATTTGCCTAGCATCACAGTAGAAATAAATGCATACATCTTTTTTAGTTAATATATTAGTATCATACAGATTTCTCATATTTTAGTTAATCTTTATTTCACAAAATTACTGTATTATGTGTTATTTCAAAGTATTTCCTTTAGGTATTGCAAAGACTTCTTATCCGTGTTTGTAAATTTTATTTCAAAAGCTTTGGGCATCCAAGGGCTCAGATGAGCCTGGCCTTTGTGAGGCCATTGGGTGTGAACTCAGCCACCAGAATGCTCTTAGCTTAGATACCTTTTTCAAAAATGTATGTTAACTTTCCATTTATATTTTGAAATTGTTCATATGCTTCCACCCAAATGTATGAATATTGATTTTTTTGAAATAATAGGTGATTGTCTCTTAATCTTTAATATGGGGATTTGAAGCTGGTTGTTTGGTTACATATTTCCCTGTGTAGACAGGCTGGCCTGGAGCTCACGAGCATCTGTTTGGTCTTCTGCGTCGCTGGGAATCCACATCACTACTTTTTATCCTAGTATTTCAGAAGCTTGGGGTTATCTTTTTTCTTTTTTTTATGTGAATGGGTGTTATGTGTGTGCACCATGTGCATGCCTGGTTCCCTAGGAAGCCAGAGGAGGCTGTTGGATCCCCTGGAGCTGGAGTTACAAGAGTTTGTGAGCAGCTAACTATACAGTGGCCAGGAATCACACCCTGGCCCACAGGAAGTGCCACAACATTAGTAACATAAGAAATTTAAGGAGGGTGACCCTTAGAGAAAATTCATCCCTTCTTTTCTTTGCAGGTAAATAAGATGGAATCCCAGTTGGAAAGGCATTCTAAACAAGCAACGCAAATCCAAGAACAGAAAGTACAACATGAAGAAGCAGTAGTTAAGTTACGGAATAGTGAACGAGAGATGAGAAATACACTAGAAAAGTTCACTGCAAGCATCCAGGTACCGTGTTTGTGTGAGTGTTTGAATAGTGTCTGAGACTTAGTCAACAGCAATTGCGAAGAAGCATTTTGGGTTTGCTTCTAATTTTGAAATATAAAAGATGGCTATTATTTCCCACTCTAGAAATATGCTTGTTCTTAGCATCTACATTACCGCTTAACAGCATTGCTCTTTACAAGTGGGTTTTTTTTTTTTTAATTATATACCAATTGTTTTGCTTGAGTTTTTTTCCCCTTTTAGTTTTTGTAAAGATAGGGCCTCACTATGTACTTCTGGCTGTCCTAGGCCTTAAACTCACAGAGATCTGCCTGACTATAGCATTAAAGATGTGCACTCTTATGCCTAGCAGCCATTTGTTTCTGCTTTAAGGCAACTTATTCAACTATGATTTATACCTTCAATTTATAGTTATGCCTTTACACATACATCTGATTATTTCTGGAAGCTATATTTCTGAAATTATAATTAGTTATGTTTCACTGTTTTAAAGCACTCATACCAAATTGTCCAAATATTGGTTCTGACTTATTATCTTTGCAATGACTTGCTCACATTTTGTTTACTGATATTGATGGTATTTTCTCTTGTTTTCCCCTTTGTCTTTAAAAATTCAGTGTTCAAAGAAATATTTATTCTTACTAAGTTAAAATATTGATTATAAATGCTAAACTATTTTTATAGGGCTTATCAGACCAAAAAGAGTACTTGAGTGTACAGATTAAAGAACTGGAAGCTAATGTGCTTACCACAGCCCCTGATAAAAAGAAGCAGAAATCACTAGAAGAAAATGTCAGTACTTTCAAAAAAGGTAAGTTTAAATTTTTTACCGGAGGTTTTAAAATTTGCAGTACTCAAGCAGTTTGTAGAATAAAAAAATTACAATTAAGTCACTTACAAGTGCTTTCATATTAATAAAAATCTATTAGTCTCCAATTCATTTGATAAAAAGGGAAACTACAACATTAAGTGGTTTGTGTAATTTGCCTCCAATCAGTCATGTACATATGGTGATGGGGGTAGGGAGCATGCTCGCCACAGGAAATCTTCAAAATAGTAATTAGAGTACTAGAGTGTGGGCTGCAGAGTTGGTTCAGTGATCTGAGCACTGACTGACTCCTGAAGACCTGGGTTCGATTCTGTAACTACAGTTTCAGAGGACCTCATGCCCTCTTCTGACGTCTAAAAGCACAAGACATACACATGTACATGCAGACAAAAATGCATTCACAAAATCAAGTTCAGAAAAATACATTTAGAAATCAAAGAATTTGGAGAAAGTAAGTTACTCAAAGGAGAGCACACAGGAAGTAAAAAGTAAAACTACTTTCAAGACTTACTGCGTTTGTCAACTTTCTCTTATAAAACATGAAAATAAAGAGAAGCTTTAAAAAAGGGAAACTTGTGGGTATAGCATACTTTGCAATCTCACTTAAGTCCCTTGACCATGTGTTTGAGCACATCCTTTCTATATTGGATGCAAGAGAATAGTAGGTTATGCCATACACCTTCTAGCCTCACAAGATCTTACCTTTTTTCTTGGGGGGAGGGGGGAAGGTGTTGAGACAGGGTTTCTCTGTGTAGTCTGTGCTGGAGAGATTGCCTTGCCTCTCCCTCCCAAGTGCTGGGCTTAAAGGAAGGTGTCTTGGCTAAGATTTTTATTACTGTGACAAAACACCATGACCAAAAAGCTAGTTGTGGAGGAAAGGGTATATTTGGCTTATACTTCCACATTGCTGTTGGAGGTCAGAACTGGAACTGGGCTCCGTCATTTATTCCCTTCCACAGTCCCCAAAACTAAACTGTCTGCAGCTGGCAAAGATCACGTCCCTGCTAGTACACAAGACAGTCATAGTTAACAGCTGTGGACAAAGTGAAGCAGCCCCATGTCCCACACCTGGGATTAAAACAAAAACATGTTGATAAAACATAACTGGGTTTAAGACACCAAAATCCTCATGTAGTGAATATTCATTGAAGAGCTTTAAGAGAGACAGCATGTAAAACCACCAAGAAATATGTTCAACAGCTTAAGTGTTCCATAAATGTCTGAAATTCGATACCATGTTTCAAGTAACTGAACAAACATACTTCCACCAGATGATAATTACTAACATAGAAAAGTGAATTTGGTTGTTCTATTGTTTGATTTTAGAATATGATGCCGTGGCTGAGAAAGCTGGTAAAGTAGAAGCTGAGGTTAAACGGCTACATGATACCATCATAGAGATCAACAACCAAAAACTCAAGGCCCAACAAAACAAACTTGACACAATAAACAAGCAACTGGATGAATGTGCTTCTGCTATTACTAAAGCCCAAGTAGCAATAAAGACTGCTGACAGGTACTTCCCCAAGGCTGCCCATACCCCCTACCTCAACATTGGGATATCATAACCCAGTTATTCAAGGCATAGATATTTTGTTTCTCTGCACAGAGAAGATAGAACAGAGCTAGGTCTTGCCCGAAACAGGAAGTAATAAGAACAAGCTTTAGACCAAATTGTTACACTGAAGATTAATTTTTTAATTTATATTATCTGTTGAATCATTTGGCTGAAAGGAGCTAGTAACTCATCTGTTAAGAGTAGAAAGTATGCTTAAGAGAGTTTAGAGGGAAAAAAATCCAACTTGGGCCAGAGCATGGTTAGGTCCATGTCTGTGAGTTCTGACCCTGTCTCAAAAAAACCTTGATGGATGAGAAAAAATTTTGTTATCTAATAGGTAACAGAAGCAAAGTCTGTTAGAAGCTCACATAAGGGTTTATTGAATTTTATGGAAATGTTACTAAAACATACAACTTGGACTACAAGTATATTTATAAACATAACAACCAAGGGTGGTTCAGTAAATCAAACATTTTAAAATCACACTAAATGTATTTGCTTTTTTAGAAATCTTAAAAAGGCACAAGATTCTGTTTTCCGCACAGAGAAAGAAATAAAAGACACTGAGAAAGAAACAAATGACTTAAGAGCAGAACTAAAAAATATCGAGGACAGTGCCGAAGAGGTCATGAAAGATACAAAAGCTGCAGAGGTAAGATTTGTTTCTGCATCATGGGTAGGTGATATTTGTAAGTTGTGTTTTTCTTAACTATGAACTTAAAGTGTATTACAAAATGAGAACTCTATATGAATTAAAGTTTTTATTACAGTGGGACATGACGAATTCCTAACAATATCCATAATGTAAAAATACCTGTTTGACTTATGGAGATATGGTCTTTGTCACACTTACTCTTCGCTTTTTAGAAGTCCTTACCAGAAATCCAGAAAGAACATCGTAATCTACTTCAGGAACTAAAAGTTATTCAAGAAAATGAACATGCACTTCAGAAAGATGCTCTTAGTATTAAGTTGAAGCTTGAGCAGATAGATGGCCACATTGCTGAACATAATTCGAAAATAAAATACTGGCAAAAAGAGGTGAGATTATAGAAAACCACAGGTTTGATTCCTAGCACCAGGTTGCAGATCACAACAGTCTAATTCCAATTACAGGGAATCCAATGCCCTTTTCTGATCTCCAAGAACACCAGTACATTATGTACAATGGCTGTACATAAATGCTTTTTAAAAAGGGAAAGCGTTTTATTTTTTAGGGGTGGATATCTTTCTGGTTTTTTAGGTATATTGTGATTCTTAATTTCATAGTCACTTTTCAGGTGTCTGAGGGTTATAATATACTATAATTATTAAATGCATAGAAAATAGTAATTCTTTGAGCAAGCTCTCACCCCAGAGCTTATGTGGAAAGTAGTAACTTGTTCCTGTACTGTTTCTGTAGCCATCATTTCTTCATGTTGGCGTTTGTGGGAGCTGGAGAGATAGCCCAATGGTTACGAACCTTTCTTCTCACGATTTGGTTCTCAGCCACCTATATTACACGACTGATCTCCACCAGCTCTGCAGGATCTGGCACTCTCTTTTAGTATCTATGGCATCTGCACATATGGCATGTACAGATAAAAATAAACTCAACCTGTTTTTATCTCTTCCCAATTCTCCTTAGATTTCAAAACTACAATTGCATCCTGTAGAAGATAAGCCTGTTGAGACAGTATCAGATCTAAGTACAGAGGATCTTGAGGCAATCAAGAATCCAGATTCTATAACAAATGAAATTGCGCTTTTGGAAGCTCAGTGTCATGAAATGAAACCAAATCTTGGTGCCATTGCAGAATATAAAAAAAAGGTATGAGTGAATTCTAATAGTAATTTTGCTTAGCCTAAATTAGGATCTTTCTTTTTAATTTTGCATAATGAGCAATGCTAATTCTCAGATTTGTATGTTTTTTTGTTTTACAATCTTCACAGGAAGAATTATATTTGCAAAGAGTAGCAGAACTGGACAAAATTACTTCTGAAAGAGATAATTTTAGACAAGCATATGAAGATCTTCGAAAACAAAGGCTGAATGAGTTTATGGCAGGTTTTAATGTAATAACAAATAAATTAAAGGAAAACTACCAGATGCTTACTTTGGGCGGGGATGCTGAACTGGAGCTTGTAGATAGTTTGGATCCTTTTTCTGAAGGAATCATGTTCAGGTTTGTGAGATTTTAATCTTGCATGTTTTCCAAGTTCTTAATGTTTCTTGGGAGTGGGTGTGAAGGTTAAAACTACTTTTATTTGGTAATAAATACTAACATGCTTATGTACCAAAGTTTATAGCATAAAATATGTGCAAAGTGTGTTCTATAGTATCTAATCCATTTACAATCAAAACCAGATGTAATAATGCAAACATCGATAGTCCCAGCATGCCCCTACAGGAAGACTGGAATAGATACAGAAACTCGCCCACCAGGCAGCCAGGCTTGTGCAACAGTGAAGTGACTGTCACAGACACTGCAGACAGGCCTCCACATCACCATTTTTTTCCTTTCCGAAACTGGTTCAGAGAAAGTAACTAGTAGCTAGCCTACTGTATAAATCCTAACATTCTAGTAGATGTTCCTAGTCTCCCAACAAAATGTTTGTAAACTAAGTGAATAACAAAGGTCGTCAGGCTATGAGTGTGTACAGGTAATGCCAGCATCACGTAATGAAATCACCCTCTTCAGAAAACCGAAATCTGAAATACTAGTACTTGTGAAAAGCTACTTACAGATTTAGCGAGGAAAAAAGTGGTTGGTGTTAACTCATGAGAAACACTTCACAAGGCTTACCTTAGTTTTTACAAAATACTTGAGTAACATTTTTTTAATTACAGTGTTCGACCACCTAAGAAAAGTTGGAAGAAGATCTTTAACCTTTCAGGAGGCGAGAAAACGCTTAGTTCATTGGCCTTAGTGTTTGCTCTTCACCACTATAAGCCCACTCCCCTCTACTTCATGGATGAGATTGATGCAGCCCTGGATTTTAAAAATGTGTCTATTGTTGCATTTTACATATACGTGAGTAAATCTTTGCTTTTAGGATTTTTCCCCCACCCCCAACTCCATGTCTTATGGTATTAGAAAACAGCTTCCAACATTTTTCATTTTGGAGAGGTAAAATATGAATTGGTATTTGTCAAACTGCCAGATTTTTTCTACTATGCTTTTTCTAAAAATACCAAAATTTCTCAGTCTTCATACAGTCATCACTATCATTTGTCAGAATTATTACACAAACATTGGAAGGGGGGGAGTAATGTCTGCCTATTTATTATGACTTTTTTTCTTTTTCTTTTTAGGAGCAAACAAAAAATGCCCAGTTCATAATAATTTCTCTCCGAAATAATATGTTCGAGATATCAGATAGACTTATTGGAATCTATAAAACATATAATGTTACAAAAAGTGTTGCAGTGAACCCAAAAGAAATTGCATCTAAAGGACTTTGTTAAATTGTTAATATTTTTCATCATATTTATAATTTACCTAGCTTTGATGTTGTTTCTAGGTTTCAAGTCTGTAAAAGATTATAACTTGTATAAAATGCTTGTCCAAATTATATGACAGATGGTTTCTCTTTTATTAGAGTGATAGTGTCTGTGTTATAAAAATGGGGGGTGCTGTTCTTGGTCAGCAGTTGTTCCGTAATCCTGGGGTCATAGAGGCAGACAGGATCATCCCTGAGGATTATGGACTGCCTAGGTAATCTAATCCATTAACTAAATGCAGTTGGGGGGGGAGGGGATGTTTGAGGCTTGAAAGTGGAAAGCAAATGTTTGCACGTCTGAATAATCTCGTAGGTCAGGAACACCCCAATCTACTTAACTGTATTGCCTGAAGAAATTGAGAGACAGCTCAGAGAGTAAGAGCACTAGGTGCTCTTCCCAAGGTCCTAAGTTCCCAGCAATCACTTGGTGGCTCCCAATGAGATCTGGTGCCCTCTCCTGGCGTGCAGGTATACATGCAGATGAACACTGTACACATAATAAATCAATCTTTTAAAAAAAATGTTTCAATTAGAAATAAGTTGGCAACATTTTCAGAAGAAATTCAAATTTAAGGCCTGTTACTGCCACGGTTGGTGGTGCGCAACTTTACTCCCAGCAGGAATCTTGAGTTTGAGACCAACAAGGTCTACATAGTATGAGTTGCTTTTTATTAACTATATAGGAATATGTCTCCCACCATAGATCATAACACATACCAGTATGCTACAAATATGCTTATAAAAGAAGTTAATTACACTTTTAAAACTAGTGTGTTCAAAGCTAAGTTTTCAAGAAACAGGCAGAATCCAACCATTTTCTAAGCCATTCAGTAAAGTATCAAGTTTATTAAAATATATTGTTACACATAAAACCCAGAATTCCCAAACATGTACTTTCAATTGCACAATCTCAACCTCCTGGTAAAAATATAAAGCAATACTTAATTACTCTTATCAGAAAACATAAAAGGTGTACTAAAAATTGTCAGGCCTACAAGGTAATCCTGGGTATGTGCTTTGGACTGAAGTTATAAGCATAATATACAGAGAAGACAGTTCTTCCACCTGCTAATGTGTCACTTCATTGTTTCCTCATCTACACAAAGGTGTTAGTCAATCCCTTGAAAAATGTCTTAGCTAACATTCTTCACTAATATTTACACTGAAAAATAGTGCTCATGATGTGGTAGTATGTATCTGTTAAGAACTGAACTTCATTTTCCTTCACCTCCATTAGTAGTAGTGCTGGGTAAAATCTTGATGCCGGATAGTGGAACTAATGACAGTGATTAAACTTCACCTTGAACACAGCTTTTATCCATATGGAATCAATAAGGGTAAATAGCATTCCCTAATCTGATCTTTGAAATAAGGTCCCCAGAGGTGGGGATTCTAACCCATTTGGGGTTTCTGGAAAACAAATCAGTT
>CM053766.1:14543346-14598131 GCA_028658305.1 Pachyuromys duprasi | reverse complement strand
TTTCAATAATACTTCTACAGTTGGGACACTTGAGTGGAATTCTCAGAGGTCTCCATATGTACAAGTTGCCAGAAGCTTGAAGAACATTTTCCAAACAGTTTCTACAAAACGTATGAGAGCACGGCAGTACTCGAGGGTCTTCAAAGATACTGTAACAAATGGGGCACGTCAACTCGTCCTCAAAATTGTGCATTTCCTGTTGAAACAACAAAAGCATTTCAGTCTACATATGGCATACATTATTACAAGGTTTTAGGCACAACCTTCAAACTAGTAATACACTGCATTTGTCATTTAAAAGAAAAGCAATGAGATTTCTTTGTAATTCAATTCTTCATATATACCTCTTAAAAGTTTAGTACTTTCCAACAAAATCCCAACTGATTTGTAATAAAATGCTCCAAATTAGTCAAATTGGTTTCTATATAATGAAGACTAACATTCAGTTAAAGTCCACTTAATAATTCCAAGATACCAGAGTAAAAAACTGCACATGTAACGAATAGGCAAGACTATCATTTGTATAACATTAAGCTTAGCAAAAATTATTCAATTTAAGGGAGGAAATGTACCTGTTAAAAGATTTTTTTTTTCTGGGATAAATACTAGGGTTGCAAGCATCACAACCAGCTCAATCATAGCTTCTTACAAGTTATATTTAGCTGCTTTAGAAGTTGTTACTATTGACATCAGCATAATAGCAATTCCTATTTTATCTTTTCACTTTATTTGTGGTGCTAGTAAACTCAAGGCCTTGTACGTGCTAGGCAAATACTTTAGCACACTGAGTTATACAGCCCAGATCCAGAAATTCTTTTTTTAAATATAGTACTCTGCCTATATGTATGTCTACATGCCAGAAGAGGGCACCAGATCTCATTATAGATGGCTATGAGCCATTGGTTATTGGGAATTCAACTCAGGACTGACAGTGCTCTTAAGCGTTGAGCCATCTCTGCAGCCCCCTAAAATGATAATTTTTTAATTTGAAGATTTAAAAAAACTCAATTGGGAAGATGAGAGTTGACTATGGTGACACTGATTGAAAAAATGAGAATCTAAATGATAAAGAAAATAAAGGATACCACTCCTCATTTAAAATATTTGAGGGGCTGGAGAGATGGCTCAGCGCTTAAGAGCACTGGCTGTTCTTCCAAAGGTCCTGAGTTCAATCCCTGGGCAACCACATGGTAGCTCATAACCATCTATGATGAGATCTGGCACCGGCTTCTGGCCTCCAGGCGCACATGCAGGCAGAACACTGTATAAATAATTCAAAAAAAATCTTAAAATTTTTGAGAGGCTGAAGCAATGCCCCAATGGTTATGACTGAACACGAGAATTCGGTTCCTGCACGACACATCAGCAAGCTTACAACCACCTCCAAAACCAGCCCCAGAGTAACCGGCACCTTCCCAGGACCTGCACATAGCTGCCCCGCAACACAGAGATACATAACTAAAGTCTTCTTTACAATGTGTTTTGAAAATTTCCCTAAAGCAGGAAAAACAGCAATAGTTCAGAGACTGACGTGACGGACCTCCATAAGCTATTAATATTTCCAGAGGCTCGCAGTTTCACAGCTTACTTTTGTACTTTTTCTTTGTATCATTCACAATGCAAGCCGTGGTCCTCAAAAACTGCCTAGCCTTTACTAGGAGAAAAAAAAAAAAAATCAAGTACATCATTGTCTAAAGAACCTTAAACAAAATCCTAGATGTTATTCATGTATAAAGCCTGACAAATAACTATATTAAACCAGTTCCAAATTAAAAGTTTATAAAAACAGGGCTGGGATGTAGCTCAGTAGTCAAATATGGTGTTTAGCATGCATGATGTCCTGCATTCATTAGCCAACATCACCAAAAAAGTTTGTAGCAATAGCATTAGAAGTAACTAATTGTTCTTTTAAACCCCTTTAAATCTGTTAAGCCCTTAGCTCCTTAGCCACCATCTGCACAACCGTTGCTTCCCTAGATCAGGTGCCTCTATATTTAACTGAATAGACATTTTTACTTCAATTTTGTAGTATTTATATTATACATTAGATTGTAAGCCACCTATAAGGTCAGAAATAGTATCTAATCAATAAGAATGTTAATAGCAATCTGAGCTTTTTAATAATAAAATCTGTTAGAAATGAGCCCATCAGAAAACATACTATATGACAATATTCAGGATTCATAATGAGCCAAATTGTGGCATGTAGAGACTATGTCTTGACCTGTATGGAATTCCAGGAAAGTAATAATTGGACAACAGTACAGGAGACAAGTCACTGAAAAGAAATGCAAGTGAATGCATGTTTAGAAGCCTTTACAACCTTAACCCACACCCACAGAGAGCTATGAAGTCATACAAAAACAAATGTTTTTCTCAAGAGTACTTCAACAATGTCAAAATATACAATAAAGGAATACAGAATAGTTCTTTACAAGAAATAATTTTTAAGCAATGTACATACATTCAAACCAGATTTAAGATCATTACACAGGAGATATGTAGGAGATAAAACTGCAAGAAAGAAAATGATTTTAGGACTAAGTTTGCTAACATTAAATAGCTCTAGCATGATTAAATCTTCAAAGCTCAATTTTATCTCAAATAAGCTAGGGAGAGGTTAAGGACATGATTCAGTGGGTAAATCATTTACCATGCAAGCTTAAAGACCGCAGTTTGGATCCCCAAAACCCACATAAATGTGGACACAGTGCATATCAATAAACCAAGCACTCAGATAGCAATATGGAAGCAGAAGCAAAAAAAAGACCAAGTCTCAAAGAAGTTAGAAAGGGGTTGTCCTTTGACCTCCACAAATGTTCTGGAAGCATTCATATTTGCACATAGACTCTCAAAGATTGGGGAGTGAGGGGTAGGGCGACAATGTGTCTGACAATCCATATATAGACCCAGCAGCTTAACTTTAAGTTATAAGACGTTTGCAAACAATAAAAGTATCAATGGCAACAATGCTAAGAGAAAAAAATTCACTTTGATATACAGATAGCTTCTCAAAAATAAACTCCTACTGAGGGTTGAGAAGCAGCTCACCTGTACTTGCTAATCTTGCAGGGGACCCAGAGTTCACTTCCCACCATACAAATCAGACAGTTCAGGAGAGCTTGTAACTCCAGCCTCCAAGGTGCGATACCCTCTTCTGTCATCCATAGGTACTAGATTCATGAGGTATATACTCACAGACACACAAGTAAGAAATTACAAAATTCTAAAGATGCTACTGCAAGCAGAAAAGTCTGAACAAGAGAACAGAAAAGCAAACCCCAAGACAACTATACAGGCAATGTAGGAGAGAAGGACAAATCCAAAAGGGATGTCTTTACTGATAGAATTTTAATGCCTGAACATACTGAGGGATAATGAGAAAAAAACAAAACAAAACAAAAACATGAAAGAGGTGCCTCACAAAACAGCATGTTTTGTAAATTTATGTTCTCCCTGCAAAACAGCTAAGTTAGGAATTTTGTATCCTTCTACCCCCAGTGAGTATCCTCGCCACACTTCTGGTAGAGTTGTTTTTGTCACTGACTAACACACCTCACTGCAGTCGATATTATTAGTGGGCTGTGACATTTTCACTTTTAAAAAGGATGGGTTTTTGATATGAAGAACTAGATACAAGCCCCAGCTTTGTGCCGTGGAGTCACCCGGATCCTTAAGTTTAACTATGGTACCTAATCTACACAGTTAGAACTAACAGGGGTTCTCTTAGTTAATTTAGGATTTAAAATAGGATTATTTATTTTGTTCCTTCTTTCCCTGCTGTGTCCCAGTCTTCAAGTGAAGTTGAACAAAGTAGTTTAAAACATGTTAGAGATAAGCATACTTTGAAAGATGTTTACTAGCCCTGAATTTTAGGATATTGGGCACTAAATTTGGAATATGCTAAGTATTGAGAACAAGTAAGTATTGAGAACAAAATTTGGGGTTTAGGAAAGAGATGATTGAGGCCATTCTGGTGTGGGAAAATCAGCATCTTAAGCACTGTAAACAGAGTACTTTCTTCTGCCTGCTGTAAAAGCTCCCTGGGAAGACCTTTTACAAAGACCTTTTTTTAAATGTAATTTATCTACCTAATATAAGTGTCCTGAGACATGTATGTAAACCTCCAAAAAATCTTTATCAAACTTAAAATATAAACTTGTGAGCACTAAAAAAGAAAAAAAAAACATGAAAGAGTAGATTATATGACTTATACATATTAACATATAAATACCAAATGTTGATTTACCAAGTAAGAAAATTACACTGGGAGGGAATAAAAAGAACTAAAATTTTCCTTATTAAGGAAAAGCCAACAAATATATACTTAATAAAAATATCGGATTTAGGCTATTCTGAATGTGTGTAAGATGTGTGAGTACATGCACATGTGAGTCATGGTAAGCATGTGGTCAGAAGACAGCCTTCAGAGGTCAGTTCTCCCTGCACAGTCTCCAAAGATTGAACTCTGCTCATTAGCTATGTGACAAGCAACTCAGTCACTGAGTCGTCTTGTCAGCCTAAAATGCAAAGAAAAAAATTAAGTACATTTAAAACATACTGTTTAGAAAAACAGAAGAGAAGCTGGGTGTAGAGGTGCATGCAGACCTTTCACCCCAGCACTTGGGAGGCAGAAGCAGGCATAACTCTGTGAGTTCGAGGCCAGCCTGGACTACATAGTGAGTTCCAGGACAGCCAGAGCTACAAATGAGAACCTGTGTCGGGGGAAAAGAAAAAAAAAACAAACAAAAAACAGTGCAAACTAAAAGACAATGTCAGAAGATAAATGTGACAGGTTTAAATACAAAAGTAGGGAGCAGAAAAAGATAGCTACGAGCTTTTATGTTAATATAAGTTGTTTCACTTAATCAGCATACAGAAAAAAATAAATTATTACAAAGAGACAATCCTATAAATGGCCAGGCAGAAATGCACAATGCAAACCAAGAAAACATCAGCTCTGGAAGTTGGCAGGAAGATTAAAAGTTTGAGGCTGTCAAGAACAAAAAAATTAAGTAAATAAATGAAAAAAAAAGAAAAAAAAAAGATGACCACAGTTATCAGTTATCCCTTTATACATACTGTTCTAAAATATAACTTAGTTGCTACTCCTTTTATCAAGAGATGAAATCTATTTACCACCATCCACACAGAAAATTTTAGAATTTTGTATAGGTCAAATGACTACTTTGACCAACAAGCAATACTTTGAGTTCTAGGTATAATCCTTAAGAAGCCACATGCGTTGGTTACTTTTCTATTGTGATAAAATACCATTACCAAGGCAACTTATAGAAAAGAGTTTATTTTGGTTTACAGTTCCAGGGGCTTAGAGTCCATAATAATGAGGACAGCACAGCAGCCAGAGCAGGAAGCTAAGAGAATCCTCTTTAACAGCAGGAATGAAATAAAAGAACCAATGGAAACTGAGACAGACTTCAAACTCTCAAAACCTAGAGTACGCATGCACACATGCGCGCACACAGGGTAACGTGTCCTCCAGCAAGACTGCCTAATCTCTCCAACAGTGCTACCAATTGGGCACCGGGTGTTCATTTCAAACGCCTGAACTCATATTTTTCACACCTAACAACTATGATGCTATGTAAAAAATCTAGGCTAACCAGAATTTTTAAAAACAGCAGTAAGATGCCAGACATTAGTAAAAATGCCTTCTTAGACATAGCTAGCTAAACTTTCAAATGTTGGTTATGCAAAGCAGATAGGCAGATACACACAAAGCAAAAAGAAATGCTGCTAAAAGACAATATACAAAATGTCCCTAAGTTCTAAAACAAAAAGGTATTACCCCAGAATTGTTTGACTTATTCATAAAAGCATTAACAAAAACTATGATTTAAAAATAGGGAAGGTATCATTAAGTAAAAAGGACTAGATCACGAAGATTCCACTAAAAGAAAAAGTGATAACCAAGCACTGCAGGACAGGCCTCGCATGTATCAGCCCAGCTCCAGAGGCAGCGATAGGGGACCATTTCAACATCACTGAGGATCATCTCCAGCCTGGGAAACAGAGCCAGACCCCATTCAAAAATAAAAATAAAAAAGAAAGAAAAAAGAAAAGGCAGAGTAAAATAAATGGAGGCAGAGTAAAACAAATTATTACAATTAAGTAAATAAATTATTAGCTCTCTATGTTGGCTGACTACCAATAATCTCTAGCCCCTTGGGAACGTTCCTAATGTGAATTAGACAAAGTGACTCCCTTCTGCCACACAAAATGCAGAAATGATAACGCGGCTGAAGTGCTCCTCTGCTCCTCAAAGTTCTCACTACCTAATGTAAAAACATACCAAGGTCTCTTTGATCTGCTGAGGAACTAGGACACTTAAATCTAATGTTCTTCATGGAATGGAAACCAGCAAACAAGTGTAAAAACATTTCAGGCCCAGTGAGGTCCACAACTGTGTCAGTAAGCATGGAGAGTCTGAGAACCTCAAACACCCAGCAAAGCCACTGCTCCATCCCTCACGTGGGGCAAGTCACTATGAAGCAGTATCCTAAGCAAGAGAGGAAAGGGGTAACCTGCACTGAGAAGAGGGAAATGAAGAGAAAAGGAACAAAAAGAGAAGAGGCCAAAAGTGTACATAGTATCTTTGCATAGCTCTACCAATTTACAACAAATCAAGCGTTCAAATTATTGAACAAATCAGTTCAAGTTACTAAAACTGACCCAGGAAAATAAAGCAAACTTTGTGGAAAATTTTACAAGTTAAAAAAAGTACTGTCTTGGGCAGGGGGCTGGGGAGGGTCAGAACGAGCTCTTACGATGAATTCTTTCAAATGGTCATGAAACAATGTCTTGTTCATCTGTCCTGGAATACAACTATGAGTATGCAAACTTAAGACAATACAATAGGATCCCAAAGCCCTGCAGAGATAATACAAACTAAAAATAGGCTAATTTCGAAAAATCAATACTTTATAGAATCCTAAGCACTGTATCAGCAAAAATGAATACCGAGTACATTAAAGGAATGCCCAACCATGACTAGGCTGGGCTTGTAGGTCAGTGATAGAGCAAGGGTCTAGGCTCACTCTCCAATACAAATAAGTGTGAATCTTGTTAATTCAATAACAGGAAACCTAAAATAATTTACTCACTGAGGTAAATGGAGGCTGAAAAAAGTTGTAATCGCATTAGATTTGAAAAAATTGCAAATAGCAAACTAGAAACAGAAAGCAAAATGTTGGATGCTGCAGCCTGAAGTAGGAGAACGCAACTACTGTTTAATGAGTACAGAAAGAATTTGGCAAGATAAAAAGATCTTGAGTTTGTACTGATGATTACAAAACAATGTGAATATATTTAATGGCACTGAATTGTAACATTTTTAAAAGGATTTAAGTGGTAAATGAGTGCAATATATAATGCAGTAAAAAACAAAAGTTTAAAACTATTTTCTTTTTCTGTCAGATTATAAATTTTAAATCAACTGCATTAATTATGCTTTTAAAAAGTAACAACAATAAAAATAAAAGCCATGTAAAATGTATTTTCCTCCAATGAGAACTAAAATCTGAAAAACCTATACTTAAGTCAAGAAACCAGTTAGCTTTGTTATCAAACAACAGATTGTTTTTTAATACTGGGATGAAACACAAGGCTAAATTATCTCTATTTGTAAATCATTTCTTCTAAATTTCTTTTTTTTTTTTTAAGACTGAATTTCTACGGTGTCTACTAAGATACTGGTTATGCTTATATTAAATACACAACTCCTGATCCTGTGGTTTTAAATTTTAATTCATAACAGTTAACTGCTCTTTAACTTTGACTTTTTAGTTTTGTTTCATTTTTGAACAGGGTCTCGTGTGATCTAAATTGTCCTCGAACTGCACAATAGGAAAGGTGACATTGAATTCCTGGTCCTATTGCCTCCACCTGAGTGCTAAGATTGCCAGCCAGAGTTTACAATCTCAGGAAAGTATGTTTCCCACACCACAGGGCTCCATGACTTGCCACAGGACTTCTGGTGAGTCAGTGGGAGGTCTGGGGAAAATGGGTGGTGCTGTACCAATTCTGGACTTCACAGCCATGTGGCCCTAATTGATAAAACGTCTACAGTGTGAAATCACAGATGAGAGGAAGGAAGGAAGAAAGAAAGGGAGAATTACTATGATTATGCTACTTAGATATTGCTATAAGGCAAAATTTTAAAATCATTGTCAGTTACTATATACATATATGAAATCTTGTATTGAGACCTATTTTATATAATGTATGCTAATTTAAGTCTAAAACAATTTAAAATATTTTCATGTATGAATATACAATTAAACTTTTTTCTTGGTTTTTCGAGATAGGGTTTCTCTGTGTAACCCTGGCTGTCCTGGACACAATTATACTTTTTTTAAAAATGCTAGAGCAATATCTAATTTTATGTGTTTACTCATTTGTTCCATTTCATTTTAAAATCAACCTGTTCCACCAAGTTATAAGTGAAGCTATTAATGTTAACCAGGAATTGATATAAATTATAGCTGTAACTGATTTTTTAAAAATACTTCTCAAAGTGAAAATATATTTGATGGAAAACATTCAGCAAAATACTTGCTGAAAGGCATTGTCAAAATATACATTATCTAAAATCAAAATTTTACTTTACCAGATTAAATTACAGTACCTTAGTACCTCAAATTGAATGTAGATCACTGTTAATACTGGGCGAAAAATAAAAGTAACTTGAATAATAAATCCAGTCTGTAACTGTATAAGGTAATGCATTTGTGTGGATGCCTTCAGATGTACACATATCCTTGTATAGTATCTGTCAGATAAAAGCAAAACTTTACCCAGGCAGTGATGGTTCTAATCCCAGCACTGTGGGATTAGAGATCAGCCTCATCCACAGAACAGGTTCCAGGACAGCTAGTGCTACACAGAGAAACCAAGCTTTAAAATGAGCTATTTCTCACTTTATGCTTCCTCCATAAGATGGTTAAAATTGTATGCCCCATCAATATACATCTTTTAAAAAGAGATTTTAAATTTTTTATCCTGGTCCAGAGATAATGCACAGTAACGTACTGAATGAATGTTCTTCATAGACACTCATTTCCCAGCGCTTACCTGCTATATTGATCTGCTGCTCTGGATATGAAATATACTTTATCTTCTCCAACTTTCCCGGGATCTTTCGTTATCCTAAAATTAAAACAATTTAATGTTTCGGATTTTTTTAAAGGGGGAGAGGTTTGGAGGGGAGACAATAAAACTACAAGAAACGGTTGTTCACTAACTCTGCTGCTTATCTACCTTAGAGCCCACTAGTTGGTTGAGTTGGGTTGTTTTTTAAGAAAGTAGTGAGACAAACAGCCACTACAGCCTGAAGTAAATATTTCATCTTGAAAATTCCAACATTTTGCCACACAAAGGACTATTTACAACATAAAGCATCTGTGTAACCAATATCATGATGAGAACTAAACACTCCTAGTCTGGCTCGGTGGTTTTCTGTTGTTGGGTTGTTTTGTTTTGTTGAAATCAGGTCTCATTGTGCAGCCCTCGCTGACGGCTGGCGACCTCACAAGAGATCCTGCCTCGGTGTCCCCGTGCTGGCATGACAGGTGTGCGCCACCATGCCCGGCCGCACAGTTCTGATCGCTTACACCCAGCAAGACGCCTGCAAACACCCACGGGCGTTTATCTCTCCAGCTCCAAACTACTGCCCCAACCCGTCCCCATCCACACGCTGGCCCACGTCCGGTCTGTCTCCGCGACGCTGCTGCCGAGGAAGGCTCGCATCTGTAAAATGGGCATAAGCCCCACGCCAACTCCCAACAAAGAGGCGGCTCGAGAGCGCAGGGCGCCTCGGGCTCACCACCGGCCGCGGGGGCTCGGCCCGGGCGCGGGGGGCTCGGGGCCGCCGAGCGTACTCACCGCGGGGACGGCGCCGGCGCGGGCGGCGGGGGCTCGGGCAGCCGGGAGCCGACTCTGCGAGCCGCTCGCTCGCCCGGCGTCTTCAGGTGCCCCGGGGGGCGGAGCCCGCGGGGCCTCGCGCCGCGGCAGCCGGCGAGCAACTTTCAAGCGCGCCGCCTCCGCCAGTGAGAGGGCGCGGGCGGCCTTTGAAAGCCAACGGCCGCGGGCGCCGCGCCTGCGCACTGGGCGCCTCCGCCGAGGGCCGCGGGCGGGCGGACGCGCCTCCGGCCGGGGTCGCGCCTGCGAGGGGCCGCGGCGTGGCGCCAGGGCGGGGACGCGCGGGCGGCGGCCCCGGCGCTGCTCGTCCCTGGGACCACGCCCGCGCGGGCCGGAGCCGGCGGCGCGGAGCCTTCCACTGTTACTCCCCGGCTCCTGGCTCCCTGCAGCCAGCCAGTCGCCTGCCGAAGACGCGGCGACCCACACTGCCCCGCCGCCCGCATCCTTCAGAAAACTCGAGTCGTTTGCACTTTGGCGGAGGAGCTCCGCTGCACGGCTGAGAGCGCTCTGGTCCCGGCTCCTCTCCCGAGGACGCTTAAAAGCCGACCTCACTCCGGTGTTGAGTGCTCGGTGCGTTGGGCAGAGCGCTCATGGCTTGGTAGGTTACAGGAAAGCATGAAGAACAGAAAACAGAAACCAAGAGACTATTAGTGGAAGCTGAGACCATCTCAGCTGTCTTCACCGATTCAGTGAAGTGTGGATTCCAGGGACAAGTAGACAGAACTCTATTCGTTTCAGCTTCGCGGGCCCGTTTTAAACAGATAGCCAGATAGCAATGTAAGCCAAATAGTATGTTGTGAGCATCTTTCCATAACGATACATGCTCTACACTTATTTTTTTTAATTTTTTTCCTCATAAGAAAGCGTAGTGGTGGACTGGTAGTGGTCCAGCGCCGGAGAGCGCTTGCATCTCCAGCGAAGGACAGGGTCAGAGACCCAGTACCTACAAGGCAGCTCACAACCACGAACCCTCAGTTTCTGGAGAACCGATGCAGCCTTCTGCCCACCCACTCTGTCAGCAGGTATGCATTTGGCGCATACACATATATGCAGGTCAACACAGAGTAAAAGTCTTTTCAAACTTTAATCGCCTCCAGAATTAAGATGGATGAATGTTGATGTTTTGAGCAATAATTTTCCACCTGTTTTCACCTGTGTGCTTCCTTCCTTCAAGATGGCAAAAGTAGCGTTGACTAGCCATTGTTTTCCCAAAAGTTCTAGCACATAAAGAAGTCGAATGAGTGCTTGAGAGAAGCAGGAAGGACAAAGTGTGATAGTCCCGTCAGCAGTGCACTGGATCAGATGCTCTGATGAAAGGAAGTGACGGCGTCAAAGGACAGAGTCTACAGTGGTGGTGTTGGCCAGCGATCCAAACTCTTGGGAGACAGAGGCAGGAAGAATTAAAGTTACAAGCCGGTGTCGCCTACAGAGCCAATTACAAGCTAGCCTAAGATACATAGCAAGACCTTAACTCGGAGACGAGATGGAGGAGGTTAAGAGGGAGGAAGGAAGAAAACACTGCAGTTGTGCCTTCAAGGAGTATGGTTTACAGGTCCATGGTTCCAAACCTGCTAGAGATTTCTGTAACCAAATACTGAAAAGGGGCAGAGAAGGGGAGGAGCCTAAGAAACAGGGCAACTCCATAGGGACCATCTTGGGTTTGTGGATTGGGACTCATGCACTCTATAGATGACAGACCAGAAAAATCACAATTCACACACAGGAATCAAAGCTTAAAAGCCATAAACCTACAAATCCCACGTGGAGATGCTCCCAAAGCTTTGGGCTAGGAAAAAAAAAAATCAGGTCCCTTTCTAGATTTTACTTCCATTATGATATATGCATGACCAATAATCCCTTTTGATAGAATCTTGGAAAAAGATAAAGGATGGTAAATATTTGTATTTGTTGCATGTATAATATCAGAATGATGGTGAAATAAATTCTGGGCTGGGATGTAGTTACAGTGCTCACCTGGCATGTTCTATCCTCAGCAACAATAAGCACATAAGTTGTGTGTACACTGACAACTTCTTGATGCTTCTCAGACTTCTTGCTTGAACACCTTCTGTCTTGAGCACTGACACACTGGCTGCTCTTCCAGAGGACCAGCGTTCAATCTCCAGCAGCTTAAAACTGTCACAGGGCATCTGATACTCTCTTCTGGCCTCTGAGATCACCAGGCACGCATGTGATGTCCACATACATGTACATTGCAAAACCCATTGAATAAATAAATGGGTTTGTGTTTGTTTGTTTGTTTGTTCTTAACTGAGCAGATACAACTCATCAGTTAAGAGCACTCACTATTCCTTCCAAGCAAGTTAAGTTCTCGGCATTGATGTGACACATCACCACTGCCTGTAACCCCAGCTCCAAGGGATCTAGCACCCTCCTGGCTCTTCGTGGAGGAAGGTGGATTTCTGTTAGTTCGTGGCCAGCCTGGTCTACAAAGCAAGTCTAGGTCAGCCAAGGCTACACAGAAAAACCCTGTCTAGAAATAATCCCCATCTTGCCCCACCCCACCCCCAAAAAAGAATGTACTCCATGTCAAATGCGGTGAGTCACACCTGTAATCCTAGCGTTTTGGAGGCTGAGGCAGGAGGATCACTGCAAGTTAGAGGCCAGCATGAACTGTCTGGTGAGTTTGGGGACAGTGTGAGCCACAGTCCAGGACCTTATCTTCAAACATACTTTAAAAGGATGTTCTTCATTTGTAATGCTAATCGTCAGAATCGTGGAGAAGGGCAGGTTTAATAGTTTACGCCTGTAAATGTCAGCACTTGGGAAAATGAGGCAAGAGGGATGCCATGAATGAGAGGGCAGCCTGGATATCCTGAGACCTGGACTCTAAATAAGTAAGCAACCATGCTTAAATAATATTGTCATTGTGTCTCTGTGACAAGTTTCTCTAAGATTTCAGGCCCAGGGGAAATGTTCCTTCTGCTGGTTTTGTTCTCTGAGGAGCCATGAAGGTCACACAATGACAACTTTGTTGCAGGCTGCTAAGGAAGTAGGTACAAAGCTCTTCCTTTCAGGGATAACTGCTTGAAGTGCTGTTAGCCACAACTTCAAGATCGATGATTTCTGATACCAAGTGAATTGTGAGGCAGATCAGTGTTTACCAGTAGAACCAGTCACTCAGAGAGTGGGAGGGACCTCTCAGATGGGCAGGACTGACAGGAGACAAGGGAGACTGCTCTCAGAAGGGGAGAGGGGGTGCTTTTAGTCCTGTCCTTTTCCCTAGGACTTGCCCCTCACCTCAAACCTAGTAAAGAGTGGGCCTGAGAGTGTACAGTTCATCCTTGGTTAATCCTTGACGATTAATCAAATCCTTGGTTAATCCAAGAGGAATAAAGTCATTGCACTGGTGGGTGCTAAAGTGGAACTGACAAAGATCCTAACCAGTTATGCCAATTTGCTGGCCAAACCAGCCTGAGCAGAGCCACACGCAGTCCTGAGTGCTGAGGCAAGTGTATGTGACAAGTCTGCAGAACTGCGCAGCCACCACATTGGGTAATGGGCAGGTGTGAGGCCTCCTCCCCCAGACTCCCTGGAAAGAATTCTGGGGTCCCCAATTAGCCATGGACTATTCCCTGAAGAGAAGATTCTGATTTAAGCGTCACCCAGGTAAAGAGAATGTGGACTGGGCTTCCATGGGCCGGCTAGCTGTGAGCCCTGACTGGCCTCCTGGCATCCACGCCCACACATACAGCAGTGCCTAGAAAAGTCATGAAGCTGAGGAAGCTTCACCTCCTCACAGGAAAATCTGTTTCTAGTAAGTAGTTTTTGTTTGTTTGTTATTCTAGAACTTCATAGACCAACAGCTCAAGAAGAGGCTTCTCATGCCTGGTCCATAGGTTTTTATTAGATAGTCTGTGGTTCATGGCATAAAGTAATTTAAACTATATAGCTAGGTATATGCATACATATGTAGTGTATATAATTTTAGAGAAAGATAAAATATTATCCCTGTGTCTTTTTCAAATACCCTTAGTGTTTTGTAGCCCTCCTCTGTCCTCTTCCTTCTTTTACTATGTAGGCTTAAAGGGACAGTTGAAGAACAGAATCAGCTTGCTATATAATTGGTATGCTCTTGTTCAAATTACCAGTTACTGTGTTGAAAACAAAGTCGCGATTTCAACCACCTGCCAGTGAACAATTGGAGGTCTATTACCCTTAAACAAGAAGATACTTGTTTCAGCCAGACAATGTTGGCAGAGATGGGTCCCATCGTGTGATGTCTTCATCACCACACACCTGCCATTCCTTCCTTCTCCCCCTCCCCCAGCGTTTGCACTGTCTATTTGCTTTTCCATATACAGCAGCTCAGCATTCTTTGAGTTAGCTCCTAACTCCCTCACTCTCAGGACCAAGCTGTTTTCACTAACACAAATGCAGTTCCTTCTCTAATAACTCCAGTGTGGAAGAGATGCTATGTTTTCTAATTCCCCACTATGCCAAATAGTCACAGAAAATAAAAATAAAAGGAAGCCTTGGCAGTTAGTATGCTTATAAACATAATGCTCCTTTCCAGTAAAAAAATTGTGTAACTGTCAGAACACTCCCGTGAACGGTGCAACTGCTCAGCTGCAGCTTATTTCTGAATCCCGGAAGCTTCACATTCACTCACGGCTTTGGAATTCTCATACATAAAGTCTGTTCAACCCAGCTCTAGAACCCAGCTCTAGATGGAGCAAATAATACCAAGTCAAAGGCAAGACTGTTGTCAATGACTTGATAACAATTCTAGCAGGGCAACAGTCTAGACGTCAATTAAAGGGGGAGCTTTCTACTATCTGAAGTTGTGCCGTTAATGGATGCTCTGCTATATAAGAAATTAGCAGCAGGGTTCTCTATAACTCATGATCCTAGACTATGCAGAAAGATATGATCTTCCAATAGCCAGGTGCTGCCACGGGGGCAATGCTTGCTGAGAACACTTCTGCCTCTGACTGTAAGATCCCACCATAGGCCTAACAAGATGGCTTTCAGTGGGTACATGTGGTTGCTCTTAGGCCTGATGACCTGAGTTTGAGCCCTGCAATCCACCTGGTAGAAAGAGAGAGCTAACTCCCAAAAGCGGTGCTCTGACTTCCCCTGAACTCCCTGTCATGCCACCCTCCAACACATTTTTAACAACTTAAACCCCAGAATATGTTTACATTTCTCAAATGTTATAACTTTAAAACTGTTTCTCAGCACATCTTAATATTTCCGTTTCTAAAATAAGCATGTACACGTTGTAATTATAAGTGAGGCTTATCTTTGTGTCATCTCTCTAAATTATAACTCACCTGAAGATTCAGTCATTAATATTGCTTAAATCACTCTGAATTTTTTTTGGAAATTATGTGTAGAGTTAGTCCATGAACCAAACCTCCAAATAAAAATAAATAAAATACAAAATTATTAATTTTGCAGGCCTTTTTACAAATATAAGACAAAAAGCTAAGGCTGGAGAGGTGGCTTAGCGTTTGAGAGCACCATTGTTCCTACAGAGGACCCAGGCTCAGTTTCCAGAGCGCACTGGGTGGCTCACAACCTGTAACTACAATTCGAGAGAGTCTGAAACTCTCTTCTGTATCTCAGGATGCACATAAATTCACATAAACACCCACACATACACATTAATTACATATGTTAATAACAGACTATAAGACTACAAGTTATAAAAAGAAGCCATGTCTGCTCAACAGGAAAACACCTTAAAAAGTCTCTAGAATCAAGACAATTGGTTCCTGGTACAAGAATCAACCCCCAGAATAAAACAGAGCACAATTAGCAAGCTACAGCTACAATTATTTTTGTCAATAAAGTGGTGCTGAACATCCACACTTTTACTGTCTGTGGGAACACTTGTCCTTTGACAGCAGAGACTGAATGACTTTCCCACCAGGCTACATCCCCGCTGGCAAGCCCGCCTTCCGTGTATGACTTAGTGATAACAGAGCAAATGAACAGAACCGATGCGGCCACTTACAAGACAACTTTGAAAGGTTGGATTCGAGGGAGCTGGGGCTCTAAACAGCAGTTTAGCTTTGGCCCCTGGTTGAGCTGGATTTGCGTACGTTAACTGAAGCTGGGCCCGCGCAGCATGACGGTCGCTGAATGCAACTCAGGGTCCTACTGTTTGTTAGCAGTCAGTGTGTGTGCCGTCCACACACAGCCGTGAGTGGAGCCATCATGTGATGGGTAATTTCAGTTGTCAGCTTGGCAGGGCCTAGAATCACCTGCAAGAGTCTCAGTGAAGGTTTGTCTACAGTCAGCAGGACCGCGGGCATGCCTGGGAGGATTTTCTTAATTAGGGTAATTGAGGGGGGAAGAGCAGCCTTAAATGTGGGCGACAGGGTTGCACTGGCTGCTGCTCCCTGAATTAGATGAAAAGTGCAGAGCAGCAGCGGAGCCTGCACGCGTCATCCTTTGCTTCTGAGATGCGATGTGACCCCTTAAGTTCTTGGTACACTTGACTTCCCACCACAACCGGCAACAACCTTGAACTGTGAACAGGAACAAGCCCTGTCTCCCCTCAGTTGCTTCTCCTTAGGATATTTTATCCTAGGAGCTGGAAAAGCATCATCACCAACTGAAGTCTGTCCACCCACTCAGCCAGATTCTTCACAAACCGGTGCTGGGAGCTTGTTAAAATAAACTTGTTACAAGACGGGTTAGTTCGGTTCAGTTTCAAATACACACTAGCAAGGTTATGGCCCCTGTTCACTATCTGCACAGTAAAGCTAAAACCCCCTTTCTTTTTCATCTGTACATTTTAATTTAATTTTTATTTAGGAGGAGACAGCATGGGCTACAACACCCATGTAGAGGTCAGAGGACAATTGCAGGAGTTGCTTCCACCAATCGGTGCTGCCAGGTTTGGCAACATGAGCCTTGCTGACCATTTCATCTGCCCTCTACTTTCATGAAAACCTTTTTCCCTTTTCAAGGAAAAAGATCTTGTAGATTCACGAAGCAGTTGAAACCAAAGTATAAAATAAAACTATCATATATATATATATATATATATATATATATGATATATATATATATATTAAAGCAATGAGTAGAGCTGGGCATAGTGGTGTCAGCTTTTAATTCTAGCATGTGGGAGGCAGAGGCAGGCGGGTCTCTGAGTTCAAGGATTGCCTGGTCTACATAGTGAATTGTAGGACAGCCAGATTTATGTAGAGAGACCCTGTCTCAAGGAGAAGAAAAAAAAGGGAAGAAACAAAGAGAGGGGGGAATAGGGAGGGAAGGAGGAAGGAAAGGAAGAAGGAAGGAAGAAAAAAATAGAAAGAAAGCTTATTTTCTTTTCAAAGAAAGCATCAGTACAGGAAGAATAATCCTAATTCTTGGAGGCCACCGTTCATAGTGAGCTGTACGGAAGGTTAAGATGGGAGAAGCTGCATCCAGGAGTTACGGGCAACACAGCAAGACCTTTCCCTAAACGGAGGGGTAGAGCCAGATGTGTCGGTGCGTAAAGGTGCAGCCAAGCCTGCTGCTCTGAGTGTAAACCTTGGAAGCTTTGTGATAGACAGAGAGAACTAACTCATGGAAGTTGTTCTCTGATCTCCACACAAGTGGGCATGGCATGCGGGCATCTGTCCATACTCACAGACATGAAGCAAATAAATAAATGCAACAAAGAATGTTTAAAAAAGTGTTTTGGGCCAGCACTCAGGAGGCAGAAGCAGGTGGATCTCTGGGAGTTTGAGGCCAGCCTGGTCTACAGAGTAGGAAGTTGCAATGGGGTAGAAGACTTTTTTGTCCTCCCAGTTATCCTTGGAACACTAGAGAAGTTAGCGGACTCTAGCAGTCTTGTCCTCTAGACTTAGGAACTCATGTACGACATGCACCCAGATAAAGTCCTTGAAAGCTTTCTGTCCTTAAGCTGAGAGTTCTGCCCCTGTGTTGCTGATGTCTACTAGGTTCTAACTATTAGGCCACATCTTCACTAAAGAGTGATGTGAACATTGTCTTCCCCAGAGCCTGGTGACATGAACACTATTTATTGTTCCTTGATTTTTAAAAAGTTTTTTTTAGGTTTCTTTTTTCAAGACAAGTTTTCCCTGTGGGGCCCTGGCTGTCCTGGAGCTCAGTCTGTAGATCGGGCTAACCTAGAACTCACAGGGATCTTCCTGCTTCTACCTCCTGAGCACTGGGATTAAAGGCATTCACCACCACCTGTCTTATTCCTTGAATTTTAAAAGGAAAGTCCTTTGTTTTAGAGGGTTTTTTTGTTTTGTTTTGTTTTTTTAGAATAGAGTCTCACTTTGTAACCCAATATGGCCTCAAACTTATAATCCTCCTGCCTTCACCTCCTTGGTGTTAGAATTACAGTTATGTGCCACTAACTAGGAGAAATTCTTGCAACACAGCCTCCATCCAAATTGGCAAATGCTCCCCTGCGAGTTCTGAAATCCCATGAGTTTCGGTTTCATTTGTGGCATGGGTGGTATCTAATCCACTCTTGTGTCATCCCAGAAGTCAGAGCTCAAGCCCATGTCTAGACTCCCCAAGGAATCCCTCCTCCCCAAACATAACCTATTTCAAACCTTTACCAAAGCTGGAGGATTTCGTCTGCATCCCCATTGCTCTCCTCTTTGCCTCCAGGACTCCCTTCTGCGACACCAAATTCTTCCCATTGGTTGCTCAGGTAGCAAACTCTTTTTTGTAAGCAGGGATTTCTCAAAATGTAGTCTGGAAACCTGCAGCACCTGCTCTAAACAGAAGTGTGCGTGTGCTTGGGTCATACATAAACCTAGTAAGTCAGGAACTCTGGGGAATGATGGGTATTGATATGTTTTCATGGGCCAGCCAGAGAAGTTCTGATGGGTACTAAAGTTCAAAACCTTCTGCACTAACACCCAGGCTTACACTCTACCCCAGGGCTGTCAAGATGGCTGAAGAGAGGGCTGGAGCGATGGCTCAGAGGTTAAGAACCCTGGCTGTGGCTCACAACCATCTATAATGAGATCTGATGCTCTCTTCTGGCCTGCAGTCACACATGTATAAAAAAAAAAAAAAATACGATGGCTGAAGAGGTAAGGGTGATGTTTACCTTCAAACACCATGACCTGAGTTTGACCTACAGAATCCACAAGGTAGAGGACAAGAACTGACTCCTATAGTGATGTGTGCAGCCCAGCCAGTTGTGCTCTGACCAGGGGGCAATACCTCCTCACACGCACCACACACACACACTCATACATACATGCAATTTTAAAATGTTATCCCACATCTCCTTACAAAGGAGCCTTCCCAAAGACAAGTGTTAGCAACACCTAAGAGAATGTCTCTCTCTTGCTTTGTTTCCTTTATTCAGTTGCTTCTTGCTTTTCTGGTTCTTTCTCTCCAACCAAACACCTTCCCTTCCTTGCTATGAAATGCAAAGGTGGAGCCAGGGCCTAGCCACACCCTGATCTGCTGAGTTGCCAAGCTGCCCTCAGCAGCCTGGGTGGGCCCAGCCTGTGGAGACCTGATAGGCAGGGAAGACATGATAGGACAGTTAGGTGCATACAAAACAGCAATGTGAGGAATGTCTTGTGTGCTATTACCCAGCAAATACCAGATGCTGCGATGACAAAGGACATAGAGGCAGCCCCGCCACTTCTACAGACTTTGACCTACCTTAGAGGAGAAGGGAAGAGCTAGGGAAAGCAGTGTTGTTAGCCCCTCTCCCCTGGAAGAGGTTAGCAGACCCTGGTCTTTGATAAGTTCTCCATTCCACAGAAGATAGTCCATGTCGTGGATCCTTCAGCTTTCCCAAGATTGGAGCAAGGTCTGGGATTTCCTGAGACTGAAGTCCCTGTAGATCACAGCAGATTCTGTGTGAGATCTGACTTGTCTCAGCCACCACCCAACCCCTCTCTTCCTTGAGGTCCTCATGACCCCTGAGGCAAGGTCTCACTTCTACATGCTCAGCTTCTTATTTCCCTGGCTTTCAGACAACATCCAGTAATTCCAACTTCCTCTCAAGCTTTCTTTCTAGCTGTGACCTTTGGATGTCTGTTTTCAAGAAAGAAAAGCCATCTTTTCTGGGAAATGTTCCTCTGCTATCTAGGAAGTGGGCACTGCTCTGAGGAGCCTAGTCTCCACTAAGTCCTTTCCAAAGAAACGTGCTGTTCTTCCTCTCACATCCAAGCCTCCGAGTGACCCAGACCCACCAGCTGTGGACATAGATTCTGCCCAGAAATTTGACCATGCTCCTTAGTTCCTAACACCAGCAACACCTCAGCACTAAGCTTTCTCTGTGAAGAATTATGGCCACAGGGAGTGACCACACATGCCCTTGCTCCCTGTAGAAATTCTAAAGAGAACACTACCTCTTTAAGCCATGGAGGCTGGCCTGATGCTGCCTAGTCAAAGAGGGGTCCCAGGTGTTGCCTGTAGTGAGGCCTCAAGAAGCCCTGGGCTCACTCCCCAGGGCACACATCTGTCCTTTAGGCCTCGATGTCTCAAGGTCCCTCATTAACCCAGCCACTGTCTCTCTACATCTGATGTGCTCACCATCTTAGCCTCTTTCACACGCACAGGCAGCAAGGCCTGTTTCCTTTCTCAGCCCCAACAGTTTAACACCATCATGCACATCATCAGTATAAATGGATCCCAGAGGCTTGGGGTGACTTATAACTCTACTCTATGGGCCTCTACGGCATTTGACATCTTTAACCATCTCTGGCGTTAGAAGGGTCTTAGCCACTTCTTCTAGACACTCTCAGTTTTTTTCAAGATCTCCAGGATCTTTCTCTTTCCTCTCTGGCCATGTCTCCTCTTTGGGAACAGAAGCAAGGCTTGGCTAGCTCTGTGGTAGAATATCGGCTCAGCATGGGCGCCATTCCCTGTGAGCGAGGGAACGAGTGTGGAAGTACAGTGTTGTGTAGACTCTGGCAATCCTTTTGCCTCAGCCCCCAAGCAGCTGCCTCTGCACACCACCACTGTGTGTGCAAGTCCCCATACCATTGCTCCTTATTTGGCCCTGTTTTCTTTTGCTAGGTGTATTTCCCCTGGACAATTACTCAGTAACTGTAAAGCGTAGGTTACGGATATGCTGAAGTCTCAGGGCATAGCTGTAGCTTTTTTTCACCCCAGAGCCACATAGAACCCACTCTCTAGACATCACATTCCTTATGGACATTTCCGCTATCTGCTTCAGTGTTTCCCAACTCAGTTTCTCCCACCAAGAAGCTCTCCACCTATGTTCTCCACTCACCCTGAGAGACACCATCACCATTCATCATTTTCACCCAAGAATTGAGAGACTCCAAAACCAGGGTCTCTCACGATGATTACTCTCTCTTTATGAGCCAGACCCAGTAAACTACAAGATCTAGCATCAAGTACCCATTTCTTGGTTTGTGCCAAGGACTGGCTTGGAATTCCTACCTAACCAGTTTCTTGCCTGGAGTTTTGCTTTCCTCCAAGACAGTGTTCTACTCTGTGTCTCATTATAGCACGTCCAGAAAGAGACAGTTTAATTAGGCAAATGTTCTACTACCCAAGCTCCAGAGCAGCCTTCCGAAAGTATAGAACTTGCCAGGTCCCTGTCTTACCCAGAATCTTTTCCTGGCTCCCCACCAACTTAAACATCTCTTTAAAACCTAAGCCAACATCCTTCTCTAGCCTCCTAACTCTTTCTTGCCTTCTCCTCCCACCTTCTCTCCATGTTTGAACCACACCAAAAAGACGGTCTCTGCAGAGGCTGGTGAGCTCTCCCCACAGGAAGAGGCCCTCATTCTTCTCTCGGCTCCCCGCGCTGCTCGCTCACTGTACTTCTGCCAGGCTCGCCCAAAATGTACTGAGAGCAGAACTGCGCCCAAACCATGGTACACACAGCGACACCCCAAAGGGCTTTTGAAGAATGGCCAAGAGAATTTGTCAGCTTTGGGGGCAGCACTTGAAACCAGAGGGAATCAACTGGCCCTCTGCTCTGTGATCTCCAGCTCTGTATAGCTCATTCGGGGCCTCTGTTTTTCCTCACCCACCAAATGGGAGCACTCATTTCTGGATGCCTGTAGGTCCTAAGGACCTGCTTTGCCACATCTGCGGGCTCTGGCAGCTCTTCACGTGTGTGAGGATTACTGCACATTCATATCAGCACTCACAGAAACAGCTGAAAGCCTGCCATCTTTTGATTGCTTTTTAACAATTCTTCATTTGGAGAATGAGGAGTCTTCCCTGCCCCCTTTCTGCCATGGGCAGACAGGACCATCACTGTGGAAGAACGAGGATTAGTGAGTCCTGGTGCCTCCCTTCTTCCTGCCTATCCTCCCTCCTCCTCCCAAGTCCATTAGACTGAAGAAAAAAAAAGAGGCGCACTATCTCAAGGCTAGGGAACAAAGCCAGAACTGGAGAGTTGGGTCCACAGGCCTGACAGGCTAGCTCTTTCATCAATCTTTTCAAGACTGTACTGATCTTCCCAGACTGTAGTCACCCAGCAAAAAGCTTTAGTCATCGCGGGGGGGGGGGGGGGAAACGGGTTATGTGAATGCTCTGCTTTATATTGCAGAGTGACTCTAAATGAAAGAGATGCTAATACATGATCCAGTCCAAGAAGAAAGAGAAGGGACAATTTTCCCACTGAAAAGAGCTTAAGAAAACTTAGTCAGCGGTACACACTCTTCATCCTGAAATTCTGCTGCTGGGTGGAGGATTAAAACAAAGCCTTAAACCAAAATCACTGCTCCAATTAAGGTTCTTGTCAGGAAGAGGGTTTTGTAGTTCAAAGTCCTGCTACCAACTGATGGTCATATTAATGTTAGCCATCAGTTGCTGATTATCATGATGTTGTGTGCTTTGTGAGCAAAGTAAAGCCTATGCTACAGTAATCTTTCCCAAGCATTAATTTGTTCATCATTATGAGAGAAGCTATCATGAAAGTCAACACACACACACACATACACATCTCCCTAAATCTATACAGCCATTGTAATTTTGGTTTCTGTTGTTCTTTCCCTTCTGTAAGAAACTATTTCTTTTTTTTTTTAATTAAATTTATTTATTATATATACAATGTTTTGCCTGCATGTATGCCTGCAGGCCAGAAGAGGGCACCAGATCTCATTATAGATGGTTGTGGACCATCATGCGGTTGCTGGGAATTGAACTCAAGACCTCTTGAAGAGCAGACAGTGGGCTTAGCCTCTAAGCTATCTCTCTAGCCCTCTATTTTTTTTTCTTAAAAAAAAAAGAAACATCTAAATAATTTACTATTATTATTTTATTTGAATGTAACCTATTTTTGTTTTGTTCTGTTTTTTGACACGTGTTCTCTCTATGTAGCCCTGGCTGGCCTGTAACTCACTGTGTAGTCCAGGCTGGTCTTGAACTAAAATTCACTGACATCTGCCTTCCAAGCTCTGGGTGTGTATCATGACACTTGGCCTACTTTGTTATATTAAAGTGTGTGTGTGTGAAGGTGCCCATGGAGGCCAGAGGTATCAGATCCCCTAGAACTAAAGTTACAGGCAATTGTTTTGTTTAGCTTAAATATTTATTTATATAGTATTCTGCCTGCATGTATGCCTGCATGCCAGAAGAGGGCACCAGATCTCATTATAGATGGTTGTGAGCCACCATGTGGTTGCTGGAAAATGAACTCAGGACCTTTGGAAGAAAGGCCAGTGCTTTTAACCTCGGATTCATGTCTCCAGCCCCCAATTACAGGCAATTGTAGCCACTAGATATTGATGCTGGGCACCCTGGAAGAGCCATTAAGAGCTCTTAACTGCTGAGCCTTCTCTCTAATCCCAAGTAATATATTTCCTTTTCTCTTCTTTCCTTTCTTTTCTTTTCTTTTTTTTTTTTCAAGACAGGATTTCTCTGTGTAACAGTCTTAGATGTCCTGGAACTCACTTTGTGGATCAGGCTGGCCTTGAATTCACAGAGATCTGCCTACTTCTGCTTCCTGAGTGATGGGATTAAATGTATGTGCCATTTAAATTAAATCTGCCCCTATTGTTATATTTACATTCTTCCTAATATATCCAGGAATCAAGATTTGATGGCCTGAGAGACATAAAAGCAGAAGAGGAGGAGGAAGAGGATGAGCTGGAAAAAGGGGAAGAGGAAGTAGAAGAGATGGACGAGGAAGAGAAAAGGAGGAAGAAGAGATGAGACAGGAGGAAGAGGGCAAAGAGGAGTGGCTGAGTAGGAAAAAAAAGAAAAGCTGTATAATCCAAATGGTAACAAGGAACAGGTTTTCATCAATGAGAGGTGAACGACAGAACTTGACAACACTTCCTAGCTGGGGACTGACTGGGCAAGGACTCACAAAGGGAGGATGCTGGGATAGTTCCCTTAGAGGTAACCCAAGACATGGCCCTCCTTGGTTAATGCAGTGCCCAGGGACAGAATGTTCTCCACAAAAGGTCACTTCAGCTTTGTGCCCCATCTGGATCTAAAAGGCAGCATCTTCCAGTGGATGGTAACTGTCCCTGACCAGTGACAGTGGAAGCCAGGGAGATGAAGAGGCAGTGATGGCTCTTCACTGGTTAGACACTGTGCTTTCTTGTTACAGGGGCAGCCACAACCTCTGAACAGCGAAAGTACAGACTCATCTAGAAAAGTGGGAGGAAAAGAATGTGCTTTTAAGGACTTTTCTAGTTTGGGGGCTGGAGCAATGGCAGTGAAGAGCACTATCTGCTCTTCTAGAGGACCCATCCATTCCCAGCACCCACATGGTGGGTCACGTGTTACTCTAGTTCCAGGGGATCTGATGCCTTCTTCAGACCTCTTCAGGCACCAGGCACACAGGTGGTGCAGAGACATAATACATACAGGAAAAACAGTCATGCACATACAGGGGGAAAAAAGGCATTTCGTTTGTATGAAAGCTGATCTTGAAGTATTTGAAAGTTTTTTAAGGTCTCATGTACTTCTTGTTGTCTCCTACCAGAACAATCAACATTTGTGACAGACCTTGGTGTAAGATAAGAGGGAAGACATCATTGGAGATGAAGCCCGCTGGAGTTGCTTGTATTTTAGCATATGTGCTGCTGAAGTGAGTTCACTCTTTGCATTTTATCACTGGTAATTACTATTCTCTGTTTAAAGGGAAGAGGAGGAGAAGAGCAGAAGGAGGATGAGGAAGAGTAAGGGGGGGGTTCTGAAGCGAACCCTGTGGTGATCAGAGAGTCCTTTGTGCCACAGCTGATGATACCAGTTCCTTCACGCCTTTACCTTCTCGCTCCTTCCTTTCCCACCCGGAGGCTTCAGCAAGCTGCAGAGGAATGCAGACCATTGCAAGCAGCTGTATAAAAAACCTTCATTCTTGGTCATTCCTAAGCCATGAACTGCTGGGGATGCATGTTAGAGGGCCTTTGTTAGCACTTTCAAAATCAAGTTGCTTTCTCTCCCAGTTTGGTTTCCGTTGCTGTGATAAACGCCATGGCCAAAACCAACTCTGGAAGATTTACTTCAGCTTACAGGTCGCCTTGAGGGAAGCCAGGCAGGAACTCAAGGAGGGGGATTTGTTGTGGATACAAACCTGTTTTTGTTCTGGTCCCAGGTGTGGGATGTGAGACTTATTCTGATGGTCCACAGCAGCAGACTATTTGCCTCATGTGGGCTTTGAGAGGAGCTCTTCGCCAGCTGCAGATAGTTTAAATCTGAGGACTCAGGAGACAAAATAAAGGCCAGAGCCCAACGAGTCAGAAACAACAAGGCTGTTCCTGCTTCCTCCCCTGCAGCTTCTGGTTGCTGGTGTGAGACAAGAAGCTGGAGATCTCCTGAAATAAGGATTGGACTGGCTCCAAGGAACCCGACTACCCTAACCAGCAGGAAGCAGTTAAGAAAGAGAACTACGTCCCCTCTCCCACTGACCCTTTCTCTCTCCTACCTGGTGTTGGGGTGTTGGAAGGGATTGGGGTAAAGTAGGGAGAAAGAAATATAAGAAATGTAAATAAAAGCGTTAAAAAAAACCTAACACCTACAGAGTTTGAAGCAGAACCCAGAGAGAAACGCTGCTTACTTGCTTGCTGGCAGGTACTCAGCCAGGTGATACTGACTTAAATTTGTGCTTCGGGTTTCTCCCTGACCATTGTGAATGGGCCTGGTCAGGTGTGGAGGAAGATGACTGGTATGAAAGTAGAGCAGAAAATGAAGGTGCAACACGTGAACCCTCTGCAAATTCTAAGAGCAGGTCCCACAGGGTAGCAAAAGCCTTCTTCACAGTACTTCTAGACTCAGTATGCATGGTTGATGATGATTCTGTGGGATAAGGTTTTCCTTTCAACAAACACCTTTGCTGCTTATATCAAACAGGGTGCAGGTGTATCTTAAAGACACTATGGGTTGGGCTCCAGACCGCAGCAATGAAGCAAATATTACAATAAAGTGAATCATATAAGCTTGTTAGTCCTCCAGTGCACAAGCCTAGGAACCTTGGTTCAATTTCTGGAGTCCATGTAAAGGCATAAGGAGAGAATCAACTCTAGGAAGTTGTTCTTTGGCTTCCACATGTTTGCTGTGGCACATGACCACCCCCACCAAAAATAAATTAATTAAAAAAAAAAACCAATGCTTTTGGATATGGGCTGGACCCTGGGCCAGCAGGACCCTGCCTGTTTCTGCTGTTCTTGCTTGAGTTTCTTGCCAACATGTTAACATGCAGTGGTGCCCTGAGCATAATTAGCAGTGGCTCAGAACTCATGAAGGATGTAAGAGTCATTGAAGGTAAAGATGATAAAGCTGGTAGAAGATACATCCATGGAGGCATAAGACAGGAAATAATCATATGGTGAAGCTCACAGGGGTGTAGATGCAGCCATCCTACTAATAAGATCAGAAGATTTGACAGTAAAGAATGCTGTAGAGCATCTCGTGCCTTTCCAAACAAAGGCACAGAAAGTCTATGTATGTATGTATGTATGTATGTATGTATGTATGTATGTATGTATGTATGTATGTATTGTGCTTCAAAAGCTACAGTGTATTTTATCTTCCTTCTTTCCTTCCTTCCTTCTCTCCTTTCCTTCCTTTCTTTCTTTTCTTTCTAGGCAAGGTTTCTCTGTGTAGCCCTAGCTGCTTTGTAACTCACTCTGTAGACCAGGATGGCCCCAAACTCACACAGATCAGCCTGCCCCTGCCTCCCAAGTGCTGGGACTCAAGGAAATCACAACCACGCCTGGCTTATTTTTAAATTTTTATTTATTCTTCTCTTATACATACAATCACACCTCCCCCTCCCTCCAGTCTTCAAAGTTGCCTCCTACCTCCCTTCTCTTCCCCTAAGAGAGGTCTCCCCAACTTCCCACTTTCCCCAGAGAAGATCAGGCCTCCCAGGGATATCGACTGAACATGGCACAAACCCTCACATCAACACTGATCGAGGCAACCCAGTAGAAGAAAAAGGGTCCCAAGAGCAGGCAGAAGAGTCAGACTTACCCTCACTCACATTGTCATAAGTGCCCCCAAACCAAGCCAGCAACCATAACATATACACAGAGGACCTAGCACAGATTCATGCAGGCTCCAAGAATGCCACTTCAGTCTCTTTGAGCCCCTAGGAACCCTGTTTAGTTGATCCCATAGGATGTGTTCTTCCAATGTCTTGGACCTCTGGCTCCCACAATTCCTCTTTTCCTTCTTCCATGGAGTTCCCCCCAAGTCCCAAGGATAGGGATCCAATGAATACCTCCAACCTGAGTTCCCTCCCAACCTAATGTTTGGCTGTGGGTCTCTGCATCCACTCCCATCAGTAGCCGTTAGGCAGCCTTTCTGCTGATGGCTTATACTGATCTATAAAGTATAGCAGAACATCATTAGGAATAATTTCAAGGACTTTTTTTTTCCCCCATTAGCAAGCCATGTTTAGTTCTGCACTGTCTCTGGGCAATCTGGCCTCCAGTTCCTGGTCATCCAGGCAGTGTTAGGCATGGGCTCCCTCTCATGGTGTGGGCCTCTTAGGGCAGTCATTGGTTGGCCACCCCCACAATTCTGCTCCACATTTGTCTGAGCACATCTTAGAGGCAGGACAGGTTTTGTGGCTGGGTTGATGGCCCAGACCCACCACTGGAAGCCTTGGCTGGTTACAGAAAATGTTCAGTTCAGGCCCTGTATCCTCCATTACTAGGTGTCCTGGATAGTGGCGCCCTCATAGATTCCAGGGAGTTTCCACTGCACTAGGTTTCCACATCACCCACCCCTACCCAGTTCCAGCTGTCTCTCCCCGTACCCTTCCTCCATTGGCCACACCTAAATTTTTCATTTCTGGAATCCTCTCAATTTGTGTTTTCTTTATTGCTTTTATTTTATTTGCATTTTCAGGTCTTGAACAGTTTTATTCATTTCCTTAAACTGTTTTTTTTTTTCCTTGACTTTCTTTAAAGGATTTAGTAATTTCCTTTTTAAGGACCTCTATCATGTTCATAAATTTGGTTGGAAGGTCTGTTTCTTGTGCTTTGGCTGGGTTGGAATATTCAGAACCTGATGTAGTAGGCTAGCTGGTATCTGGTGGTGACATACTGCTTTGGTTATGGTTAATGGTGCTCTTACGCTGGCATCTAGCTATCTGGTTTGGTTTAGGTGCTGATTTCTGAGTTGTCTTTGTTGGATGGGTGTTTTGTTCTTTGATTTCTATTCCTTCTCTGGTCTTCTGATTGGTATAGCCTCTGGTTGAGCAGGTGGTCTCCAACAGAGCTGAACACTGGGACGGGACAACAAGGAGAGGAGGGGGATAAAGATAGGGTGCAGGGGCACAGAGAGAGTTGGGTAGATTTGCCGACAGGCAGCTTACCTGGACTTCTGGCAATTGGCATGGCCTCTGCAAAAATTTTTGTTTTAAATTGAAAATTTGTGTGTACATGTGTGTTTACACATGTGATTTCTGATGTACCAAGAGACCAAAAGAGGATACTCGTAAGTATGACGGTACACACCTGTAGCTGTGAGACAAGGAAGGAACATCAGAAGTTCAGAGTCACCTTCACTCACATACTAAAGCAAGGTAGTCGGGGAGGGGGAGAGAGTAGCTTCAAGGAAGTTATAAGTATATACATATGTATGAATACTCTTAGGATTATTTTGAATCACATATATGGGGGTGTTTGTGCATGCGAGTGCAAGTAGCTGTGGAGACAGGGTGGCACTGGCTCCCCGAGCTGGACTCAGACAGTTGTCAGCTGTCAATGTGGGTGGCTGACAACTAAGCGCTGGTCCTCTGCAAGAGCAGCAAATGCTCTTAGGCACGCAGCCATACCTCCAGCCACAGAAAACTTTATTTTTAATCCACAGATGTCTCATTTGTTACCTTCAGAGCTATCAATTTTTTGTTTTCTTTTGAGACAGTCTCTTGTAGACTAGGGCTGGCTTCAAACCCATGTAGCTGATGACCTTCTAACCCTCCTTCATCACCTCCCTAGTACAAGGACTGAACAAACACGCACGTCATCACATTCACTTTATGTGGTGCTGGGGATTAAACACAGGGCTTTGTAAAAGCACTCTACCAACTGAGCTACGTTCTTGGTCCCAAGGATTATCAATCTTATATCCAGATGTTCACAGCTTGTGTTCCCTGAGACTGGCAACTTTCTAGTATTTCTTCATTCCTGCAGAGCCCAGAGGGTTGAGGCAGAGGGACACACACTTTGGTCTGGCTATCAAGCTGAACTACAAAGATTTGAATAGCAAAGCACTCCCAAGATGCTGTTTTGACTCACAGTTAATGAAGATGGAGAAACAATCTTTATCCTCATGTGTGTATGTGTATACAGTGTGCATGTGTGATGTGTATGGTGTGCATGTGTGATGCCTAGTTTTATGTAAATCTGACACAAGCTGGAGTCATTTTGGAAGAGGGAACCTCAGCTGAGAAATGCTTCTGTCTGATTGTCCTGTGGTGCATTTTCTTGATTGGGGAATGATGTGAGAGGGCCCACAGCTCACTGTGGGTGGTGCCACTCCTTGCATTGTGGTCCTGTTTGCTGTAAGAAATGAGGCTGTACAAGCCATGAGAAGCAAGCCAGAAAGTCACACTTTCTCACTATCTCTGCATTAGTCCCTACCTTCATGTTTCTGTCCTGCTTATATTCTTGCCTTGATTTTCCTGTGACAGACTGTGATGTGGAACTGTAAGCTGACAAAAAATTCTTTGCTCCCCAAGTTGCTTTTGGTCATAGTATTTTATGACAGCAACATAAACCTAACAAAGACAGCATCTATGATCTATGACACCATGCCTGACAAATGTTGACAGTAGGTATCCTTCTTAATCACTCTCCACCTTATATATTGAGGCAAAGTCTCTTATCTGAACCCAGAACTCACTGATTCAGCTAGTCCAGCTAGCTAGCTTTTTCTGGAGACCCTGTCTACACCTCCTATGCACTGGGATTACTGGTGGGCCACTATGTCCACTAGGCATTTTATGCAGGTGCTAAGGATCCGAACTCTGCCTTCTTGCTTGCACAGCAAGTGTTTTATCCATTGAGACATTTCTCCAGCACCCCCACCCCTGAACAATGCTTATTTCTCTGTTGGTCTTGGCTTCTGTTTTGATTTTTTTTTTTTTTTTTTGGAGATAGGGTCTTACTATTTGCACTGGCCATTCTGAAACTCACTATGTAAAGCAGGCTGTCCTCAAACTCAAGGGATCTGCCTGCCACTGCCTCCAGAGTGCTGGGATTAAAGGTGTGTGACAACACATCTGGCTAGTCTTGGGCTTCTTGCTGTTGGCCCATATCAACTCTTAAATTTACAAAGCTCAGAAGACTCACACAGAAAGCCAGGCTCAAAAGGACAAGTGCTTGTTTTAAATGCATAATGCCTTAGCATCAATCCCTGGCATTGCAAAAAAGTGTGGGTGGATTGGTTGAGGGACCACCGACTTGAGTTTGCACTGACAATATTTTGGGATACAGCTCAGTGGTAGAGCATTTTGTTGTAGAAAGTAGAAACGGGTACATCAAGTTAACGTGGTGTTGATCTGAGTTGGATTCCCTAGGAAAGTCTGAATCAGATCAAGAAAACTTTGTCAAGAAGGATAAGGATGTCTAAGAATCAGACACAAAGGAGATGAGCAGATTTGATAAGCAAGTTCACACTGTGAACTACATTTCTTCTGTAATAAGAGACGAACTTAAGGTGTGGAATGAATATTAGCAGGCATGAAAATTATATTAATCTCATCAGATATCACCAACAAATGAGAGAGATCTTTGGTGACTGGTACATTATCAACAAGCATAACATTTTGAAAGGAATCTTTTTTTTTTTTTTTTTCCTGAGCAGTAACTTTCAACTGTTTAAAATATTCAACAAACCAAGCCAGTTGGTGGTAGAGCACACCTTTATTCCTAGCTGTTGGGAGGCAGAGGCAGGCGGATCTCTGAGTTCGAGGTCAGCCTGGTGTAGAGAGTTTCAGTACAGTTAGAGCTATACACAGAAACTCTATCTCAAAAAACAAAACAAACAACAAAAACCAAACCAAACAAAAAACAAACCATGTCATAGACAGATGCTGTCATTGTTTTTCTGCTTATAAAACACAAACGCAGGCAGTGTGTATTAAACCATGAAGGGCCCTAGGAACTTTGCAATGGTAAATGAGTACTGGCTTCAGCTCATGTCACCAGCCATATTAGCCACTAACGAAGGCAGCCTGTCCTGTGAAGGCAGGCACTGGCTTCTCCAGTATCAAAGTCCAAGCTGACATCTTCCAGTGTAAGAGTGTCTCATTTACATCTATAATTACTGACGTGCAGAAGAGATCAGCAGGAGTCTTAGGAGATGATATAAATGTGAAAACGTCTCCAAGAATGCCGGAGGTGGAGGGTGGGGGTGAGAATGCAGTGCAGAATAGTGTCTGCCCAACATTTAGGAGTAACCTGGGTTTGTTTTCTAACACCATGTTCAGCCTTTATGTTCCAAAGAGAGAAAAGGGAGAAAACACGATCAAAAAAAAAAGTTTCCAGAATATTACCATAATCTATAAAAACAGAAGTTGGACAGGATAAATCCACACTAGGTTTACTACTGTCAAGTTTTAGATGAGCAAATATAAAGAGGACATAAATCGAGGAATAGCCCACCAGAAAAGGAAAAGTCAACCTGTCTAAGATTTACCATCAGTAATATTGGGGGCAGCAGATAGTGAATAATTTCTTCAAGGTACTGTAAATTCTAGATTTGAATACAGCACTCTTATGTAAATTTATGTGAAGGTAAAATAGAGAAAAACAAAACAAATAAGCAAAAAGAAATCTCCATGGACTATTTCTGAGAAAATTACTTGAGCTAAATGTTTACAAGACAGATAAACAAATGAGAAAAACCATGAGATTCAAGAAAGTTCTCAGCGGGTACAATGGCATGCACTTGTAATCTCAGCACTCAGTAAGAGGAAGGAGAATCTTATTCTTCAGCAAGCCTGCCTATACAGTCAAAGTCTGTCCCAAAAATAAAACAAAAGCTAAGAAAGTCATTAATTCCATAATTAATGTGCAATGAGGTCTCACTACAACAGAAGGCAGGAAGGCTCTTAAAGTTATTAACATACAAAGGAGACTGTGTGTTACAGCACAATGTCTGAAGGACAAATTCAGATATGCTAAGCACACACTTTTGTGTACACAATTAGAAACTCAAAGGAAAAAGCATAAGTATGACTCAGGCATGGCAAATTTTTGAAGAATTGATGGAGTATAAGAGAAATGAACCATTTGTCATTTGCCCTTGCCACTGAAAGTAGTACAGTTTGTTGAGCTGTAAAGACATATAATCTGAGCACAGTGCGTGTTCTTCCTGGAGTAAGGAAAATGTTCTAATAGATTACAGGTTTGGTTGCAGAACACCAAAAACAAAACAAAAAACCAACAAAACCAAACAAGAAGCTCCAAAAAACCACATTATACACTTCAAGAAGGTGAACTTCATATCCAATAGCAGTTTTCTTCATTTTTTAAAGTAATATAAATAAAAGCTGTGAGATGAGCAAGAATGGTAAGGAATGAAAATGCCCTGTGTCCATATCAAGAGTTCAGAGATAACAAAGAACCTATTCAGAAAAGGTTGTATGTATGGAGCACACGTCTGGGGATGCTAGACCATGTACAAGACTCTGGGTTTGATCGCCAACTCCCCCACCAAAGAAAGAAAAAGGAATTAAAAATCAATAAAAACTTCTAAAAATACCTCTGTAAACATTCTAAGGAGTGGAATTATTAATGAGCTCAGTTTTTAAGTCTTTTGTCTTTCATGCTACAGTTAAAGCATAGTATTTAAAGTTGGTAAAACTCAGAATCTTAAAAAAAATAAAAATAACCCAGTTGTGTTGCTGTAAGTCTAATCCCAGTTCTTGGAAGGCAGAGACAGGAGGATCTCTGAGTTTGAGGCCTGCCTATTCCACAGAGTCAGGACAGCCAGGACTACATAGAGAAACCCTATCTCAAAAAACCAAACCAAACTGAGCAAACCTAAAGAAAAATAAAGCTACCAGGTGTGGTGGCACACAAATTATTGAGTTTGAGGCCAGCCTGGTCTGTATAGTGAGTTCCAGCCAGAGGTACACAGTGGGACTCTACAGGAAGCTGTCGGCAGGCCATGAATGTGGTAGTGAGAGGAAGCCGAGACAGTTCATTACAGCCTTTCACACTTTCTTTCCTCACGTGGGCTGTAATTCTTTAATGGAAGCAAAAGCAACAAAAAACATGTGGCTTCCACAAAATGCTTTCTTGTATGGAGATATATTTCACATATTTTCTATCTTCTCGGTTGAGTCCTAAGAAAATACAGACAAAATAAAGAACACATCACGGGACAAATTTGCAAAATAGGTGCTTCTATATAAAGCCTTTAATACTGCCACCTTGTGGTGGCAAAATAACTATGGAAGTCTACAAAACATTCACATGATCCAAAATGTAGTCTGCTTCCTGCTGTGTAGTGAAGCATGCCCATAATCCCAGCAGCAGGAAGGCAGGGGAAGAAACCAGTTTGCTCTACATGTGAGTCTCAGGCCAAAAAAGAGAAACCCTATCTCAAAAAAATCAAACACAAATAAAACATAAAGATCTAACGTCTCTGTCCACGATTCCTGTTTATTTTTAAACAACTATATAAAATTAACCCATTTATTAAATGTCTAAAAAAAACCTGTGTAACTTTAAATTTCAATCTCATTTCTGCCTCCACCCCACCCCCCTTCCCCACCATCCAATGTTGTTATGGCAAGTGATCTACCATTAAGCTATTCCTCAGTTCCTAGCAGCAGCGTTTAGTGTATATATAAACCATGTTGTAATCGCAGCACACAATGGGGCAGGACTGCCAAACGACAAGCCAGCATGGGCTAGCAGGTGATGCCTTTTCTCAAAAACAGCAACAAAACGTAGCAATTAACTTCTCAGTTTTTAGATGTAGTTCTAGGGATTTTACAAGGAAATACAGGTGCGAAAACACAACAAAATCTATTTATCCACCCTCTCTCAAGATTCCTATGGACCTCCCTATGGCATGGCAACCAGCACTCAAATGTTTTTCAGTTTTGCCTGTTGCAGATCATCATCACAGAGTAGCATGGTGTGCCGCCTTTGGACCTGGCTCCTACAGTCAGCAATACCTTTTTAAAAATGTATCATGCCGTGTCCTTTTTTTCTTACAGGACAGTGCTAGTCATTACATTGACAACCAGCAGAATGAACTGCTTCCACTTGGGACCAATTATGAATAACAAAGCTGCAAATATTAGAGCACAGTTTTGTTTTTTAATGTGGATAAAGTTTTCACTCCACTTGAGCATATATCTAGGTGTGGGATTGCTTGGTTGCAATGTACAATGCATGTCTAATTTCCTAAGAAACTGTAAACCCTCTTTCAAAACAACTTGAATGTAGTATTCCATCAGGCACATGTGGATTCTATCAGGCACCCTTAGCAGCAGCCAAGCCATTGTGATAAAAGATGTTGAACATAATACATTTGTATTTTCTGCTCATATTTTTCATCAGGTGTCTGTGCAAGGTACTGATCCTTTTAAGTTGGCCTTCTAGTAGACTTTATATATGATTTCACTGATTTCCTGCAGCAACATTTAAGTTTCTCTACCCTAATTTGGAATAAGAAGCTTAGCCCTTGGACAAAGTGTAAACATTTTCATCACTTCTATATGACATCCAAAAGACAGAAGCAACCTGTTTTAACTGTTCTGAAGAAACCATGGCCTGAAAGTACAGGAGATGGTCCCCAGTGATAACAAAAATGGTGAGCTGGAGCTCCCAAGTATCATTTAAACAGTTCTGTAACATTACGTTAGAGCTAGGATAAAGCTTAACACTGAGACAGCTTATGAAGAAAAAAAAAAGTTGACATGGTGCCTCAAAGTAGGACAAAGTGGATCTGGAGATGAGACAAAACTTGCTGACTCCACACCCTCAAGTCTTGGTCACCCCACTTCACTATTCAACTTCACAATGCTGTACCCAAGTCCACTCTTATGACCAACTGCTCTAAAACGCTTCCTCGCCACTGTTTTTTGTCTTCCTTCTTGTCTCAATATTGACTTACAACCAGACACAAATTTGCTTAAAGGACCAAAATTGATTCTCTCTTAAGATTCTTAAACCACACCTCTAAAATATCATGTATTGCTCAGCCTGGGTTTTTCTATTACTGCTGTCAGTGTTTAGGCCTTCCCTTCCTCAGAACTCTCCTTCCTGTCTGGTTCAAGTATCCATCCTTTCCTCCCCACATATTAATTCATTAGAGTAGGGCTGTGGGTGTGGTTCAGTGATAGAGCTCTTGTCAGCAGGTAGAGGCTTCAGGTTTGTTTTGTAGCATTAAAGAGGCAAATAAGCCAGACATGGTGGCGCATGCCTATAGTGCCAACACTTAGGAGGCAGGGGCAGGTGGACTATTGTGACTTTGAGGCCAGCATAATCTACTGATGAGTCCAGGACACCCAAGGCTACACAGAGAAACTCTATCTCAAAAAATAAGACAGAAACAAATGATGGAGACGAAAAATCAAAGAACATTTTATGTTCCTATCAAGTGGGCTATATTGCTATTATCAGCAACATATAGACTCCAACTGCTCACACCCCCCCCTGCCCCCAGACAGGGTCTCATATAGCTTTGGCTATCCTGGAACTCATCATGTAGACCATACTGGCCTTGAACTCAAGAGATCTGCCTGTCCTTAAACTGCTGGACTAAAGGCATGCATACTCAAAAAAAAAAAAAAAAGACTACACATTCTGTAAGACTTATGTCCTATTTGTGTTAGTGGGTCTGAATTCAGGGCCTTGTGCATATTAAGCACTCTATCACTGAAGTACAACCCTGTTGTTTTTCCTCTTCTAAAACCTGTGCATGAGCATAACAGCTTTTATAAAGATATTTTACACGAAGTTAGGTATGATAGAACAGGTTAGGTATGATAGAACACACCTGTAGTACTAGCACTTGGAAGATAGAGGAAAGATTTGAGAGCATTCTGAGTCATAAAACAAAACTTTAAGGGCTGAACAAACCTAGAGGTAGTAAGTCTTAAGTGGCTACAGAGGGAGAGGTCAGGGTCATGTTGATGACTTGAGCACGGCTGTCCAGGCAAACCTGTAATTACATGGTGAGGTGCGCAGTTGGCACTTCATCATCAATCAGCCTCATACTATATTGATCACTCACCTTCATGATTTGGGCTGTTTGTGAAAAATGTATTATAATAGAAATTACTCCAGTAACACTTCAAAAGAGAATGGTACCATTAATCTTAGAAGACATGTTTCCTCTTGCTTCATAGTATATAAACTGGTGTTTGTAAAACACATGAGGATCCACTACTATAGCCTGTGAATGCCAGACATCCAGATTGGTCATGGAGAAAAGGAAACAAGCTTTTGTCTATGAAGGAATAATGTCCCTTTCCTACCTACAGAAAGTTTCTTAGACTTTTGAGGAAGTGAGGGGTTATTACAAAAACTGAAGTTGAAAAGACTTTTAGGTAGTCATGTGAGAAATTGCATCATTATTACACACTTTTATTGAGTGCCCATAGAATTCAGGCACATTCATGGTGTTTACAGAACTTTGCTGATATGCTGACCTTGCCCTTAAGGAGCTTACAATCTAGCGGGAGAAAAGACGAGAAACGCAGGTGTGAAAGCAATGAGTGAACAGACACTACAGACTGAAAAATCACCATCAACATGGAACACATATTGCAAAATGAGAGATAATGGGGATGGCAAAGATGGTAGATAGCCTTGGCTGTATTCCTGACTTCTAGAAGGACACAGGTTTACTTGAGGGACAAGAGTAAAGATGAGAAAAACCAGGATGCAAATAAGGTAAGTTCTCCCTTACTCCCTGCACCCAAGGAGCACATGGACTCCAGGGATAGTGATAATGAGAAACAAAGTTTGCAATACTTTTAGCACCTCTAACCACAGTGGATCTGGACCAGAACAAAGCTACTACTTAGATCACAATCACAACTGGTTCAGAAGAAAATAGTTTTCTGCACCAGCTTTATTACATAGATAATGCTTCAGGTTAAATGTTTAAGATATTCAGACACGCCAGTGTGGTGAAGACCAGTAGGCCAGCTATGAAAATACAGATGTGGCAGAACTGCAGGAGTTACACAGGTGGTGAGCTGCAATACCAGGAGCTACTAGATTAGTTGAAGACTTCACCTTTTCACGGAGGCAGCATGTTGGCAAATCAAAAGGGAAATGGCTAGAGGTAGAGGCTGTCTAGAACACCTGATTACTACATTTCATGCAGAATTGAACACAGGTCAAACCCTTAATACTGTCGGAGAGGTTATCAAGGACATTGCAACAATTATGAGTCAAATTATGGAGTTTCCTCTTTTATTTGGAAAAAAAGCTCTTTTTAGTCAAGTTAGATAGTATTACTATATCCCCAAATAGTAAAATGGCAGGCTGGGGATGTAGCTCAGTGGTGTCTAAAATGCAACACACACACACACACACACACACACACACACACACACACACACACACACACACACACACACACAGAGTAAAAAGGCAGCGGTATACTAATGAGGAAGGGCTCAGAGAAATGGAGATGGACACTGAGGGAATTATCTAGAAGGCAAGTAACCACAGATTGAACTTACCACAAAACCATGCATATTATTAGATATAACCAACAGTTGTTTCAAATGAGTAAGAGCAAATTGGAGGAAACTTGGGTAAAATTAGCAACTACAAAGAGTTCATACTGTTTGATACTGATATTGTTTGTGTCTCCCAAGCCTTTACCCACGCTGAGATATTAAGGGCAACAATTTAATCCAACAATGGTGTATTTATAGGTGTAGCATTTGGAACATGATAAGGTTAGACAAGGTCACAAGAGCTTCCATTGTCTTTAGAGCCTCCATAATGCAAAGTTTGTGGGAGAAGACACCAAGCAAAGTAATATATATGTACATACAAGTGCTCCACCTCTCGCCGTCAGAGGACAGTCACTACTAGATGCAGCCCCTGACCCGGACCCACAGTGAGCCTCTTTAAAACTTACCCAGTCTCAGGTAATTTTTAAGAGAAGCTCAGTTTTCTCTTTCCACCATGTGGGTTCTGGAGATCCAACCTGAACCAGGCTTGGTGGCAAGAGCCTTTACCCTATGAGCCATGTCACCAGTAACCACATTTCTTTGTAAAGACCACAACCAGAAGAACCAACAGTCATCCAGAGCAAACCTTTTGCTATTTAAAGGATTTGCTGTTTTTAGGACCATTCAAGTTTAATGCAATCATTAGGTTAAGTCTCCAGGGAGAAAAACTGTTAATTTTATTATTCTCATATATGACTAATACAGTATTTAATAAAAGACAAGTCCAGTAGACAACTACTTCTGATCAGTCCTAAGCTTTATAGAATTTATTTTTATTAAGAGTTAATGTGCACTACACAGGAAAATGCAGTGACATATGCCTGTGACCTCAGCTTCTGTGGATGCTGAGGATGAAGATGTCATGACCAGAGAAAGGAGATAGGGGCCTGTCTCAGAAACATAGTGAGAATCATATTTTTTTAAAAAAGTTTGTACTATGGCGATCAGTGTGCACTGTGATTTGGATACCTATGCAACAGCATTTATGTATTTTAAATAAAACATACATATGAATATTCACATATATACACATGCACAGACACACACACTCCCTCACATTCACATATTTACAGCGCTAGTGTATATCCAAGGCTTCTCACATGCTAGACAACTGACATACAACTGAACTATATCCCCAGCCCTAAAAAGAACATGTTTTAATAATGTGTTTAAGACATTTAAAATTAAAGCATTCAAAGGCTAAATATTAGGCATAGATTTGCTGTTAAAGTATATGAATAATATTGAAGGATAATCTGGATTTTTAATATTGGGTGACAGTTAATAAATCTTGCCAGTAAGTAACCACATAAAATAGTGTAAGAATACTAGATATCTAGGCCTCTAACATAGTTGCCAATAATTTAAAAAGAAATTTTACACATTAAAAAGGTTTGATTGAAGTTGAGTGTTTATTTGCATAAACTTTTTCCACTGTTTTACAAATTTAAATACTAACTGGAAACACTGCATGATAGTGCAAATAAAAACCAGGCAATAACCCAGTCCTTAGCAACATCTGACTTTGGAAAAATCCTCTTTTCATACTCTTATTTTAAGCGGATAAGGACAGATAGTTTTATTCTGTAATTTAGGAACTCTGAGAAATTCCAACACTACACGCACACTGCATGTATATGTACTTTGAGGGTAAGCTGAGCCAGAGCTTTTGATAGGTTCTCACAAGTAATCTTAATGAAAAATTTAGCTGTGTGTGGGGTAAATCACTTCTAAATTACTCTACCTCTGATACACTGGAGCTTAATGACCTGTAGACTGTACAACGGCCCCCCAACACTGAAATACACACTTTGTATGATACCTTCTCACTAGAGGGCAGATTTGTTAACCTAATGAACAATACCTCCTGTCATGGGTCAGAATGCATCAAATGTGCAAGGATTTTGCAAGTGTAATGAAGGTATCTACTTAGTTTAGTTTGGGGTTTAATCAAAAGAGAAAATTACCCTGGCGAACGAGGGAGCTGACCTTACCAAGCCAGCCCTTTAAAAGAGGGCATGGGCCTCCCCTGAGATCAGTATCTCCTGGTAGTCTCGCAGAAGGAAGCAGCCAGGAGCTCTATTGCTACAAGGAAATGGATTGTGTCATATGAGCACACAGAGCAAGAGTCCTCCCTTCAGATGAAACTGCAGCCTTGTGCGGCCCTGAGCAGAGGATCTAGCCAAACTTGAACTAGATTCCTGACCCGCAGAAACTGTGAAACAAGAGACATATATCATGTTCCAGGGCAACAAGCTTGAGGTAATCAGTTAGACGTCGATAGTCCTAAGAGAAAACTTCACTTATTCCTAACTTTTTGCTGAATCTGAAACAACAGAGGATTGGAAAAGAATGTTCCGCAAGTTATACTGATGGTACAACAACCCCGAGTAATTTCAGACCTTTAAAGAAAAAAAGCAAAAAGTACCTTTGACCTACGAAGTGCAGTCAAAGTAAACATAACTCTCCCAGGAGCATTTTAATGTGTAGACAGCGCAACATGGAAAATACCAGTTCACCATACCACACAATTACTGATGCCTTTCAAAATTATAAAATAAACATATATTACTCATATACCTTAACACAATATTCTTATTTTGTAGCACTTGAGAGGGGCTTGGTGTCAAAAACAGGAGTTTAAGAACATGAAAAATATGAACATTTTTAGCTTATTAGATTTATTACTCTATTTCCCCCTTATCAGATACAACCGTTTTTGTTAAAACTAAATCAATTTCCTAGGTCACTGGAGAAATTTTAAAAAGTTGTGTTTGTATGGGACTAATTTCAGATATAGAAAAGCAGGTTAGAATTCTAGAAAAATCAATGTCCTACAGAAATCATACTTAGAAACAAATATTTAGACCTTCAGGTAGCCCTTATAGACATGAATTTTGCTCCCACACATTTTGCTTTAAATTCTGAAGCAGGATCTTCTGACAGTGTAGCCCAGGCTAGATTTGAACCTGGTGATTCTCCTGCCTCCGCTTCCTGAGAGCTGGGATTACAGGCATCTGATACCTTCCTCAGCTTTCTGCCAGGATTCCTTACATATATAGATAGCTGTTCTGTATGACTGGCCCACTATAGGCTCACTGATTACAGTTTACTAAAAATAGTAATTATATAAGGTATTAATATGTTCACCTTCCCAGAATTCAAGCTTTCTGCCAAAAGTGGGCGGCGGCATTGTAATATTGTATGCAAGCTATCATTTGGAGCTACATATGTTGTTGGCTATATTAATTTTAAAAATATAACTCAAGCTGTCCTACTGACTGGGGAAAGTGAAAAAGGTCAAAACCTTGGTGTTAACAGGAAGACAGTGCAAGTGTAGTGTCAACTGAACAAGTTCTGTGAACTGAAATATTAATATGCTCAGAATGAAATTACAGAGCTTATGACATGTCTTATGTTGGTTCTAAGACAAAGGCTTAAGACAGACAAGAAGCTAATAGAAGTCATTGAGGTATACTCTAACATTAAACAGAAAAAGAAATCCACACACCACACACACACCCCATGTAAAACATTGCTTTAAGTTTTAATGTTTATTTCCCCAAGACAGCCTAGCCTGTACTCTACTTGAATAAATTTTACAAGCTAGTTTTCTGCTGCTTCTAGTTTTAAACTTTAACCATGTTTTTGATGACAAGGAATGCTGCAAAAATACTCTAGTTCAACAAAGAGTTATGATCACAAAATAATTTTTATCAATTCTACAGTGTTTCAGAATTACCAGTTGATTTTAAAACACAAAGTAGATATAGATGCTAATGGTGGCTAACCTGGGATGTTTCTTATAGCAAACTGTTGTTCATGCAACACTTGTGCTCAAAGGGGAAGGCACAGGATTTCCTACAATGAGCCACCTTATAAAGAGTTCTTTTTGTACAAATTAATTTATGACATATTTAATTTAGTGTGCATAACCTCAAAACTGAGGTATTATTCCAATTTATAAAAAACACTTGCATAACTTTTATGCAAGTTTTAAAAATACAAAGTTTTCTCCCTAAAGTGGCTCAAAATAGATTGTTCATGGCTGCCTACATCTAAGATAAAAAGATTCTAAAACAATTAAACAGATTAGGCATATTATTAAAGGTGTTCAAACCATTACTTGATTTGTACATCTACTCAAACCTCTTCATCGGTCTTTATTCAGCAGTACATATGCACCAAATTCCATTTTAGAAGTTTCCATATCATTTTCATAGAAAACAAAGTTTGAAAACAAGTTAACATTTAAACACAGCACGGTATTCTATCACAACTGAAACTTCTTCTTTACAGGACTCAACAAAATCTAAAAATGAACTATGCTGTAGATTTACCTCATGCAAAGGTCTTTATGTTATCTCTGAAAATGAAAAGAATGGCTTTTAAAGCACATTTTATACTATTATGGCAATTTGTGTACTGTAACACAGTCTATTGTGAGGGAAATTTATGATTTTTTTTTCATGCAAAAATCTACACAAATTAGTTTTGATGATATGGAAAGCTTTTCATAGCATCAAACACTCATCTGGTGCAAATGCACAGGGAAACCTTCCTGAAGTTTTCTGACTTGAGAAGCAACTAAAAAAGCCATACTAGGTAAAGTAAATAAAAACTAAATTAAAAAAGGGGAAGGGGAGTAGAGGGAGAATAGAAAACACAGGCTGCAGAGTAAACCAATGTCTGCTGCTAAACCGGTCTTTGTTTTCATGTCCAGTGTACATTAACACTTGTGATCTCACTTTGATGATCTACTAGGTTTGTTTTCAGCCTCCTGAAGGTGAATTAAGCTTGCATGCGTCCACATACAGCACCACAACCATACTCTCGCACACAGTCACTCCAGGACTAGGAGTCTGCTTCATGTGTGAAGAGCCCTAGATTTGAAAGATGAACCTGGCTCCCTCCTACGGAGCCAGACATTCATTCAACACTGTCACTCACACACTGCTTCACAGCAAGGCCTGGGCTCGTTTTCCTTGACTTAGACGGGCATCGCTTTTATGCTGATAGCACTTCCCTTCTCAATGACAGAGTAAGTCAGTGCTCCTTCTCAGGCACTGAAGACCTGTGACCTGTAGCCCTTTGCTCTCAACCTAAATAAGCACTCATGTCCAGTTTTCCTTACATTGCCACTCATTCTCACTCGCACCCACTCGCCACCTTGACCTCATTTGGGCATTTTCTGTGATTCCAAATGAAATCTTCACATTTTCTCTCCCGATTTAATGCAGCAGCAGATCCCATGAGCCAAGCTTGATGGATCAAACCTTTTTTATATATATGTGTATATATATATATATGTCTTGGTGCTGCATTGTACCTAACTTCCACAACATCTTTCTAAAACTGGAACCCCTCTGTTGGTACATTGGCAGATGAATTGAAACCAAATGTTCCACCTTGAACTGCCTCTGGAACAAGGCTAGGATCTTCATCAATCTGAAGGAAAAAAAAAAGAAAAAGAATATGATTAGTTTTTAATTATATAAAAACTGAATTATAGTAATTTCCATTACCCTCTAAAAATGTAGATCATATCTAAGTGATGCGTGTCTGCCAAGAATATACTACCACCCTTTAGAAATATGAAATATTGTGTAAACACTCCTCCTTAAGGGATGAGAACAAGAACATACATAATGGAAACCTTATTCAAATAGTAAACTGGAAATGGCCCCAGGTTCCAAACTGAGAGGGTAAACAATATACTCACTGTAATTTCTTACTTAGGAAAACAGTATTGGCATTAAAAACAGACCAACAACAAAAAAAACCAAAACAGGTTTCAGGCATGGTGGCACAGGTCTTTGCCCTTAGCATTTGGGAAGGTAAAGTGGAAGGACTATAGTCCACTTTTTACTGAGTTCCATCTACATAGTGAGTTCTAGAAAATTCAGTGCCACACAATAAAAAAGACCCTGTCTCAAAAAGCAGAACAAAAAGCCTCAAACATATTTGCAGAAAGTAAATGTTCTATTTATTGCTTTTATAATGTATAATTCTGTTATTCCTAACTACAAACTAGGGCTTTCAAATTTTCAACTTTAGAACATGATTAGCCGGGTGGTAGTGGCCTTTAATCCCAGCCCTAGAGACAGAGAGGAAAATGGATCTCTGTGAGTTTGAGGCCAGCCTGCTCTGCAGCATGAGTTTTAGATATCCAGGGCTGTTAACACAGAGAAAGCCCTATCTCAAAAAGCACGATTAATGCTATCTATCCGTAAGAGTATACTTTGTCTGGATTTGATTTATGATGTATTCAGCTGCTGCGTATTTAAGTAGGATTTAGTGTGGATATTTCTTTTTTTGTTTTGTTTTTTTGTTTTTGGATTTATTATGTGGGTGTTAGAAAACAAATCAATCAACTTGGGTCCACTGTAAGAGCAGTAAGTGTTCTTAATTTCTGAGTTAACTCTCCAGCCTGTATCTCTGTCTCTATCGCTTGTGGCATACACCACATGGCTCACATGTAGAGATCTGTAGACAACTTGGGAAAGCTGGTACTCTCCTTCTATCCTGTAGGCTGATTCTGGGGGTTGAATTCAGTTGTCATTCTTTACCCTACCCTTGCTAGTCCTAATGAGGACATTTCTAATGGGCTATGGTGTTTTTTTTTCCTAGTTCTTTACTCCTTTTGGTAATAGGGAAATGTGTTATGAAACTTCACTCTTCTTAAAAATAATTGTTATGTGCATGGGTGTTTTGCCTGCATGTATGTCTGTGAGGCACGCAGGTGCTTGGTACTCATGGAGGCCAGAAGAGGACCCTGGATTCCCTGGAATTAGAGTTACAAATAATTGTGAGCCACCAAATGGGAGCTGGGAATTGAAGGTAGGTCCTTTGAAAGAGGAATCACTGCTCCTAATAACTCTTACCCCAGCTATCTCTCCAGCCCTGAAACTTATTTCTTGAGACATTGGGAAAATAATTCATATAGGGTACATGCCTTGTGCTCTGAGCACTTGAAATGCTGGAAGGAAGACTGCTCAAAGTTCTAGGACGGCCAGGCATACATATAAAAACATTTCCTAGCAAAACCCACCCAAATAAACAATCCTTTCATTATAACTATAATTTAATGGTACTCTGACTAAATCTAATTTCATGTGCCACTCCACATATTTAATTAATAGTAAATCATTTTGATGATTTACTATTCTCATCTTGTCTCTTTATTATTTTGCTTTTAATCACCAATAAAAATTATATTTGAAAATATGGGTTAACTAATTAAAGTTATAAAGGGTTTATTGCAGGTTATACTAGTACTACTGGTTTTGTTTGCTTGCTTTTTGATTTTTTTTTTTTTTGAGACAGGCTATCACATAGTCCAGTCTGGCATTTAATTCACTATGTAGCCAAAATCAGCCTCCAGTTCCTAGTCCTTCTTCTGCACGAGCTTGGAAGCGGGGGTGGGGAAAATATAGTCGAGTGCCATCATGCTTGATGTCACTGGTTTTTTGTTTAGTTTCTAGACATGTTATTACCAATTTAAAAGTATGAGAACTAGAAAGAAATCAGCTTATTCAGTGTAACAAAATATCCTTTTTGTTCCTGTTTTAATTCCTAAAGGGAATTTTAAAACACTAAAATTTGTTCTCAAAGAAAGTAATATTATTGTCACATACCTACTTTAATTCTATTGCAAAAAACTATATACATGTATACATCCTAGTTTACTATATTCTTTGATGCAGGTTTGTTTAGTATATAAAACTAAGAAAACTATAAACATATTAAGTACATCGTCTGAAGAGAAGAACTGGTCAATGATCTCATAGGCCAATTTGTAGATGTCCTCATTTTCATGATTCTGAAGCTGTTCAATTTTCTCCAGTCCTGCAAGAAATTTTATGAAGTGAACAATGGTAATTAATGTGCTAGAAGTTACAATAAGTTTGAAATACAGAATGCAATCTTCATTCTGTAAACTTTCTGGGCTAGTCGTTAGGGGTCTCTTCCACTGGTCTTAAACTGAGATGTCATGTACAAAGATAGAGCACATTTACCTTAAAAAGACTAGTAATCTGAACAACACATGCAAACATGTAAATTAACAATGTGACATCTACTAAGTAAATTAAGGATCAATGTTCACAAAATCGTATAAATCACTTTGGATTATTAATAATAGATAAGCACATCTTCCCTTTTCAAGCATCTGTACAGTCTTCTGACTTTATATGTATGAAAAGCAAACTGAAGGTACTGGCAATAAGTGCAATGATTCTGTGATGCTCGCTGAAAACAATCACGTCAAGCACAGTATTTCAGGGGAAGGAGAACTGAATCTTAGTATGTTTGTTAGATAAATAAAAAAATGTACCAACAGGCTGTCATTCTTTATGGTAGAACCCTGGGCATTAAAAAGCACATATATACTAAATTTACTAATAAATTTTATAGGAGCGATAATTTTAAGGCTGCTAGAATGAAGAGAAGTTTCCTCCCCCATGAAGTACTTTCCCTCTACTCATTCCCTGAATAGAGGAAGTTATCTTGGGAGCTTGCCACTACTCATTTTGCTGTTTCTTCTATTCAAAGCTTTAGTTAATAAATAGGACTTTACATACTACTAAGAACTTATAATTTGTTATCTCTACTTTTTAGAGTTTCACAAACACAAGATTCAAATGCCTGCATAATTCCATTGAGAACATTTCACAGATTTCTAAAACTCAAACTATCTGAAACCTAGGTATTACTTGCTTGCCTCTCCCTTAACTTTTTATTTACAATTCTTTCTCAATAATCAACAAAATCTTGGAACCTAAGAAAGGTTCCCTTCCCCACAATCTAATTTCGGACACCTCACATAATCACTTCTGGAATCCTATCGTCCTTCCCTTTGTCTGCACTATTGCTGCCATCACATATGGCCTGCTCACTATGCACTCTGCTAACTGGTTTCTCTGCCTCCTGTCTCCAAAGGTCCCTGTGCCAGGCATCCATCTGAACACAGAACACTTAGAAAAAATACCAAAAGCAGAACCCACTGGAATTTATAAAACACAGATTCCTCATTACCAGTGAGGCAAGTAATGCTCAATATCCTTTTTATTTTAATATTAAAATTATTTTACTTCTTAAAATGTTTATATGATAAACATTCAAGTGGTAAGGTAATTTTTATCATATTTTCAATGACTAGTTAGTTTTCTAACCTATTGCCTATGTCCTCTTTCCACTTTGATGATCATGCCATGTTTTGTTCTACTTATCATGCTAGTAATTTTAAATGCCTCTTTCTTAATGCAATAGTAAGATAGTACTAATAAGATATATTTGTTTCTATTTTTTTTCTTCTTCATTATTTTTTCAGGGCTAGGAAAAGACTTTCTAGGAACTGAACATAGGGCTTCAAACACACTAGGAAGCATTCTACAATGGTTACATAGTTGTATACCAGTGTCTTAATGCCTACTTCTTACTGTAACAGGCTTCTAGTCTCAAAGCTTTCCACTGAGTTTTTACAGGTTCTCTTTCATTCATGTTCTAGCTTCACTCAGATGTTTATTTTAGGCTTACTCAGGTTGACATTCATATTTTGTTGAACAGCTACAACTGGTACTTCAAGTTATTTTGCCTAGATGTTAACTTTGTGTTGTTCACATTAAACGGCTCTGCTCCAAAGCCACATTTGTTGACTAATGTCCTACAGAATAAAGTATGTGCTGTTCAACAAAGTTCTTCACTTCCCAGGGTCTGGTCACTGGCTGCTTCTTAAGCTTCAACTCAGGGCAGTTGCCATCCCATACTCTGTGATTCAGCAATATTGAATTATTTATCATTTGCTGAATGCTATTTCTCACCTCAGACTTTGCTCATGTTGTTATCTCTGCCTGGAACACCTTTCATCCCTTTTTACTTTATTAATCCTTATTCATCTCCCACAATCCAGCTCAGGTGTCACTTCCTGCTTCTTCCAGGACGGATTAGGTATCCCATTTTGTTGTACATTTCTATTAGGGTAATTAGCACATTAAATCAGTCATATTTCTTTTTAACCTAAACTACATGCCTTGAGGAGCTGTTTTGTTTACCATTGTCTTCGTACTACTTTAGAGTCGTGCTTTACTATGTGGCTATGTGGCAACAATTCAGTTACCTAAGAATATACAGAATATATACAGAAGGCTAAACAGGACTGTACTTTATTGTTATCTAAGACAGAAAGATGCAGAAATGATACTATTACTCAGAAAATAAAGGTAGTTACAAAAAGAACATTAAGATGTACATAACACCTCATGATAAACTTACCACCACATTCTTCTATGAGATTGGCTATGGTTTCTGCTTGATCTTCAGCCATTTTTAATATATTACTTAGTCCATCAAGTACTACTTGCACAACTTGTGCATCTTTTACAGTCAGCAAATTGCAAAAAGGTGGAATAACATTTTGTTGGATAAGGTAGGCCACCTGAAAAATAAGGATACCATAAAACAATAAAATAAAGGTCAACTGTTTTTTTTTTTTAAACTAAAATATGTTGATTTCCAAACTCTGGGTATGAAAACATGAACTCACCTCTCCCACATTAGACTACATTATTAATCAAATAACTTCGTTTTAATACAGCAAGTTTATTTTTCTATACTTTAGTAGGGAAGGGAATATGGGGGAGATATGGATGTAATGTGAAAACAGAAAAGACTAACTTTGTATTAAACAATATTCTTTTTTTCTACCCGAGATCCTTTTAAGAAATTATTAAATCATCCAAGAGGATGACTGATATTTTTTAAGTATTTAAAGATGTTTTAAATACTTTAAATGACTGCTCAAAACAGTCTCTGCTGGCTCAGTAGTGTTTTAACATTCTCCAGAAATAGGAGAGGCTACTTTTCAGCTCAACAGAGGAAGATATCAGGTGCACTAACCTGTCACTGCGTACTCTAGTCCCCTGGGACAGGGCCTTCCTTAGGTTTGGAGCTCAACATTTCCCTGAAGCTGAGAGACACTCCTGTCTCCCTCCGCCCACTAGTGCTGCTGTAACAGCTGCTGACAAGTAGCAGTACCTGGCTCTTCCATGGGTATTGCGGTCTAAAATCAAACCCTCACACTTGTGTTCTGACTCACAGCCTCCATGCCTGCATTTAAATTGAGCCTTTTTTTTTTTAAACTGAATTATCAGTTGCCACTTGGCTCTTATTTACTATCACTTGTTCTATCGACAAGATCTGGGACCTTTAGTACCCATGTTCTCCTCATGTGTGTACTATGCTATGCTTTGCCACTTATATTACCCTCGGATGTCTCCTTACTTTGCCCCTCACCGTCATCTCCCTGCTTCCTAGTCCCAGCTATATGATTCAAATTTAATTTCTCCTTTGTTTTTGCTGCTCGTGAATTTGTTTGCAGTTGTTCATTTGTTAGAAGAACCACTAATGTAGTTTCTTTCTGGCATATTAATTTTAAAAGTCTGTTATTTCTCAATATTATTATTTTAAAAATCCACTGTATGCATCCTGACCTTACTCTAGATTAGAAAATTTTTGCATGGAATCTAGGAATTTGATTTGGTGGGCAGCACTTTGGCTGGTATGCATGAAGCTCTAAATTTAATGCCCAGCACTGTAACCACTAGAAAAACATGTCTCTCTCCTAGGAAATATGAGGAAGTTAAGGAGATATTTTATGTATATGTTAAAAAAAAATCACAGAACAGAGTTTGGAGGTGTATCTCAGTGGTAAAGTACAGGCTAAGCATATGGATTCCATCTTTAGCATGTGTTCGTGTGCGTGCGTGCACACATGCATAACACCCAAACACAAAGCATACACAACTTAAACCAAAACCAATCCATGAAATATAGTATTCTATTATTTTAAATAATGATTCACTTAAATATAAAGGTATAATACCTATACTGTTATTTTTACCGGTTTTGAAAAATAATTAAAAGTTAAACTTACTTGGTCTTTCCTCCCACTAATTGTTAAGTTACTTATGGCCCAAGCAGCTTCTTTCTGAGTGCCAAAATCTCCCTTAAAAACAAAACAAGAATACAGAGTAAATTTGAAAATTAGTTTGTAAAATTATCTTTTAGTTGTTTATTTCCAAGTTTCTCTGGAGGTATGTTATATACATGTGTGTTTTTTATTTCCTGATAAAGTCTTAAACCACAACCAATCTATTGTGAAGAATAAAATACTTTCTGTGAATTCCCCTTGCCAGGATGTGTGTATGGAGGGTAGGTGACCTAATATTTCTGTTCAATATCAGAGTAAATGAAAATCAAATGGAATTTCATAAAACAAAACAACAAACTGAAAACATTTTATATCTTATTTTTGAGATTTTACCAGGAAACTAATTTAAAACATAGTGATAATGTTCATTTTCCTACACAGACCTACAGCACAGTGATAGCCAGAAATCAGACTCAGTTAACTGGCCAGCTAGTCTAACCAATCAGTAAGTACCAGGACCAGGGAGAGATCCTGTCTCAAAAACTAAGGCAGGAAATATGGAACACCATAAGACGATCGAATCTTCAAATTACAGGTATAGACAAGGAAGACGAATCCCCCAGTGCACTGGCATAGACCATAGATGTTCAACATCCCCAAACTAAGGGAAGACACACCCAAAGATACAAGGAACACACAGAACCTTAATTAAACACGACTAGAAAGGAAACTCCCCAAGGCATATCATTGTTAAAACACTTAATACAGAGAATAAAGAAAAAGTATTCAAAGCTGTAAGAGAAACAACATGAGTTACATATAAAGGAAAACCCACCAAAATAATAGCAAATTTCTTGATGGAAACATTGAATGCAAGAAGAGCCTGGAACAATGTACTACAAATTTGTAAAAACCATGACTGCCAACCTAGATAAACTAATTGTACCCAACAAACTATCTGCCACAGATGAAGAATAAAGAAAAGGCTTTCCACTATACAAAAGCCTTTAAAAAATAAAATTCATGTCCACCAAACAACTCTAAAGCAAATACTGGAAAGCAGTACTTCAAATTCAAGAGAGGAATAAGCATAGGCAAAAGACTCGAAAAAAAAGAAATGAAACTATAATCAATTAAGTACAAGAATACAAATGCAGAAAAAAAACCAACAAAACGACTACAATTAACACACATCTTTAATATCTTTAAATATTAGTGGTCCCAAATGTGGAATCAATAGACTAGCTGAATGGAAGAAGAAACAAAATTTATCATTATTTTGTCTAAAAAAACAAAAACAAAACAAAACAAAACAAAACCCTCAGCTCTAAAGATAGGTACTACCCTGAAATGAAAGGCTGGAAAAAGTATGCCAAGCAAATGGTTTTTGAAAGCAAGTAGGTTATTACCATCCAAATATCTTGACAAAATAGATTTCAAACTAAAACTAATCAGGAGACAAAGAGCATTTTCATTGTAATAAAGGGGACAACTAACCAAAACGACATTACTATCACAAACATATATGCACCACAGAAAACGTATTACTGAAATAAAAGAAACAAATTAATACCAACCCAAAAATACTTGAAAGTATTTTCTAGTATTATTGATTTTCTCTCACTTTCTCCAATAGATATGATATCCGGATTAAAAAAACAAAAATAAGCAGAGGGCTGGAGAGATGGCTCAGAGGTTAAGAGCGCTGGCTGCTCTTCCAGAGGTCATGAGTTCAATTCCCAGCAACCACATGTTGGCTCACAACCATCTATGAGATCTGATGTCCTCTTCTGGCATGCAGGTGTATATGCAGACAACACTGAATACATAATAAATAAATAAATCTTTTAAAAAATAAGAAAAAGAACTTCAGAACTAAATGTCACTATACATCAAATGGACCTAAAAGAATATTCTTCAGAATATTCCACTCAAACACCAATGAAATATACATTCTACTCAGCAGTGCATTGGAGCTTCTTTAAACCACACAGCCTTGTCACACAGTAGATCTTAACAAATTCAGAAAAACTGAAATACTTCCATATGAGCATTATGAAATAAAATTTACAATTCACAGCAAACAAATCTCTAGTCAGCTCATAAATAGATGGAGACTGAACAATTCAATGCTGAATGGATTAGAGAAAAAAAAATCCTGGAACTAAATGAAAACACAACAAAAACTTCTGCCCTAAGTTTCTGCATTGAAAAAAATCAGAAAGAGTACAAATATATGGCTTAATGCTACAACTCAAGTATTTGAGAAAACGATAACAGACCAAACCACAATCTAGTAGACAACAAGAAATCATTTTAAAAAATCAAAACAAGATTTACTGAAACACGAAAACAATACAAGAAGACAGTGACTAAGAACTGGTTGAGCTGGGCAATGGCAGTGGCACTAGGGAGACAGACTGAGGCCAGCCCGCTCTTTACAGGTTTCAGGCCAGCCAAAGCTAACCAGAGAAACCCTGTCTCGAAAAGCAAACAAAACATAAAGAGCTGACAACAAAGATTTACAGACCCTTAGCCTAACCAATCAAAAGAGATAGTTCACATTAACAGAATCAGAAATGAATACAGAAATATTAAAACAGACACCAAAGAAATTCAAAATATTATAAGGGAATGCTTCAAAAACCTGTACTTTATTAAGCTGAAATCTAAAAGAAACTGATGAATTTCTAGGCTCAACCAAAACACCAAAATTAAACCATAAAGTCAACAACCTAAACAGACTCATAACAAATAACATTCCAACAGTAATAAAAGCCCTGTGATTAAAAAACAAAACAAAACAAAACAAAACAAGAAGGCTCTCGGGGGAAGCCAAGGGCTGCAGTCACACTCCAAGCCAGAAACCAAAGAGGACAGCTAGGTGTCAGCAATTAGAAACCGTGTCACTATGTTACTGTGGGGACAGCCTGCACTCTTGCGATCTCTCTTGACGCCAGTACGTGCTTCCTAGAGAGGGAACCCATGCAAGGTGGCACCAGCTAGCCCAGAAGCGCAAAAGTCGGTAGAGGTGCACATGTGCACAAGGCTCATCCCTCTTATTTTCTGGATGACCCATGCCAGCCCCAACCCTGCCTCGCCTATGGATGTGTTTGGGGTGTCAAGTCAGGTTTTTCCTCTCGCAATTTTGTTCACTTCTGAAAGAAATCATTAGGAGTTGTATTTCCAAATGCACAAGTGCACTTCTGGTGCGGAGTAGAGAGACTCAGTGCAAAAATGTAAGGTGTGTCAGGGAAACACTGTCATCCACAGACATATTTAGGTGCTGTGTTTTTTTGTTTTTTTTTAACCTGTGAGCAGAAACACACACCCTCACTCACCTCATCAGGCCTGTGTCCTGTGCATGGCTTTTGATGAAATTCCCGAAGGCTCTGTATTTCTATCTCCATTACAGCTTGTTGCTGAAGTCCGACCTTTTGGATGTTAACATTGCTACACTAGCGTTCTGCTCAGTATCTGTTAAATATTTTTGATTGACCTTAGTTTAAGGGAAGGGTGCTAAGCACACTGTACTTGGGAACTACACTCCAGCCCTTTGTCATGAGTTTTATTTTTAGTTTTTTAGAGACAAGGTCTCATCGTATAGCCACACCTGACCTGGGACTTACTGTTTAGTCCAGGCTGGGCTTTAACTCACACGAGTCAGTCTGCCTCTGCCTCCTGACTGTTTGGATTAAAGGTGTACATTTCTACAAAACAAAACCCTGAGCCCAGATGGATTCACAAATAATTATATAAGACTTTAAAAGATGATTTACCCCAATCAGTAGATCTTTCAGAGGCCCTCTGTGATAGGCTCCTGTCCTGTTCCTTGTCTTCTCCTGCTTATGTCTATCCTGTTTGCCCTTCCTGAATGAGGATTAAGCATCTTCCCTCTGATTCTCTTTGTTGTTTAGCTTCTTTAGGACTATAGATTTTTGTATTTTTATCCTATATTATATGTCTAATATCCACTTATAAGTAAGTATATACCATGTATGTCTTTTAACTTCTAGGTTACCTCATTCAGGATGATCTTTTCTAGTTTCTAGTTCAATCCATTTGCCTACAAATTTCATGATTTCCTTGTTTTTAATAGCTGAGTAGTATTCCATTGTGTAAATGTACCACAATTTCTGTATCCATTTGTCCACTGAGGGACATCTAATCCAGATTCTGGCTATTACGAATAGAACTGCTACGAACATGGATGAGCAAATGTTCTTGTTGTATTGTTGAGCGTATTTTAGATATATGCCTAGGAGTGGTATAGCTGGATCTTGAGGAAGTGCTATTCCTAATTGTCTGAGAAAGTGCCAGATTGACTTCCAAAGTGGTTGTACAAGGTTGCATTTCCACCAGCAATGGAGGAGGGTTCCCCTTTCTCCACATCCTCTCCAGCATGTGTTGTCACTAGAGTTATTTTTTTATTACAATTTATTCACTTTGTATCTCAGCTGTAGCCCCCTCCCTTGTCCCCTCTCAATCCTGCCCTCCCTCCCCTTCTCCTCCCATGCCCCTTCCCCAGTCCACTGATAGGGGAAGACCTCCCCTTCCATCTGACCCTAGCTTATCAGGTCTCCTCACTTGAGTTTTTGATTTAAGGTATTCTGTTGGTATAAAGTAAAATCTCAGGGTCATTTTGATTTTCATCTCCCTGATGACTAAATATGTTGAGCATTTCTTTTAAGTGCTTCTCTGCCATTCAATATTCTTCTGTTAAGAATTCTCTGTTTAAATTGAAGAAGATCTTAGAAGGTGGAAAGACCTCCCGTGCTCATGGATTGGTAGAATTAATATAGTGAAAATGACCATATTGCCAAAAGCAATCTA
>CM053766.1:14482042-14542846 GCA_028658305.1 Pachyuromys duprasi | reverse complement strand
CTCTGCTCAGACGTAGCCCATGGTAGCTTAGTATCCAAGTGGGTATCCTAATAAGGGGAACAGGGACTATTTCTGACATGAACTCAATGGTAGGCTCTTTGACCCCCCCCCCCCTCCGAGGGAGGAACAGCCCTGCTAGGCCACAGAGGAAGACTTTGCAGCCAGTCCAGAAGATACCTGATAAACCAGGGTCAGATGAAAGGGGAGGAGGTCCTCCCCTATCAGTGGACTTGGAAAGGGCAGGGAGGAGATGAGGGAGGGAGGATGTGATTGGGAGGGAATGAGGGAGCAGGATACAGCTGGGATACAAAGTTAATAAACTGTAACTAAGATTAAAAAAAAAGAAACTTCTAAACTAAAAAAAAAAAAAAAAAAAAAAAGATAATGGACCCAACCTCTTACTTTTGGGAGCTAATGCCAAAGCCTATTCCATTTACTACTGGATGTGCAATTCAGACTCCTAAAATGTCTTTTGAAAGTTAAATAAACATGGCCAGTTTTATAACTTAAAAAAAAAGGGGGGGGGGAAATAGATCTGGAGGGGACAGGATCTTCAGAAGGAGACCAACAGAGTCAAAAAGAAACAAACAAACAAAAAACCCCAAAACAAACAAACAAATTTAAAAAACCTGGGCCCAGGGGACCCTGCAGAGACCGATATCCCAATCAAGGACCATGCATGGAGGGGTTCCTGCTCCGATATACCCCATGACAGCTCAGCCTCCAAATGGGAACAGGGGCTGTCTCTGATGTGAACTCAGTGGCTGGCTCTTTGATCACCTCCCACTGGGGTTGCAGCCTTGCCAGGCCACAGAGGAAGACAAGGCAGCCTGCCCTGATGAGACCTGATAGGCTAGGGTCAGATGGAAGGGGAGGAGGCCCTCCCCTATCAGTGGGCTAGGGGAGGGGCATAGGGGAAGAAGAGGGAGGCAGGGTGGGATTGCGAGGAGACAATCAAGGGGGCCAGAGCCAGGATACAAACTGAATAAACTGTAATTACACAAACAAAAAAAAAGATTATTTATAACAAAAATTCCTTAAATTGTTTAATCAAATTTGCTTTATCCTGGAAATAAATGCAGTATATGACTCAATAAATATAATACATCATATAAATCGACTTAAAGACAAAAAAGAATCACACGATCATATATGCAACAAGTCTTTGACAATATCTAACATATTTTGATAATAAAAGCCCCAGAGTGAGCAGAACTAGAGGGAGCATACTTCAACCTAAGAAAGACTGTGTAAGACAAATCCATAGCCAACATGGAGAAAAATTTGAAGCAATTCTATTAAAATAAGAAATGAAACAGGCCTGGCTGTCTATTCTCCTATAATACCACTTTTTCAATATGGTGCTTGAAGCAACAGCTGGATTAAGAAGACAAAAGAAGAAAATTAAAGCTATACTAATAGGAACAGATATTTTTAGATGAGCTTAAATACAAGAGATTTCTAAAATTCTACCAGGAAATTTCAGCAAAGTGGCAGGATACAAAACTAACTTACAAAAAGCTATAGCCTTTATATATATATATATATACACCAACCACCAACAAACATGCTGAGAGAGAGATCATGGACACAGTCCCATTTACGATAGCCTCAAAGACAATAAAGTATCACGTGGAAGAGCTCTACAATTTTCTTTCTCCAAATCTCTCAATTAAAAAAAAATTGACAGACAGACTACAAAATGAAGAGACACTCCATGTTCACAGACCGGTAAAATATTGTGAAAATGACCACACCAACAAAAGTAATTTACAGATTCAATACAATCCCAATTAAAAATACTCAGAACATTTATTACAGAAATGAGGGCCGAGGAAAGAAACCCTCCTAAAATTTATATGGAACATAATAGACCCCAGACAGCCAAAGCAACTCAGCGCAAAATTAGCAATACTTGATAGACTGCCATTAGAGACTTTGAGATATATTACAGAGCCATGGAATGTTATACTATGATGTATTATAGTATGGAATTAGCACAAAACCAGACATGTAGATAAATTGAATAAAAGAGAAAACCCACATATGAGCACATAATTATAGACATCTAAGATTATGCGAAGAACAGCCTCTGGAAAAAAGACATCATTTTTAACAAATGGTGCTGGGAAAAGTAAGTGTCTATACACAACAGAATAGAATCAGACCTGTATCTCTCACCCTGCACAAAAATTAACTCCAAGTTGTTCACAGACTTCAATTTGCAACTTCAAATCTCAAATGGCTAGAAGAAAATATAGGCAGTACCCCAGAAGACACAGGTGTAGGACCGGAATTTCTTTATAGGATTCCATTTGCTCAGGAATTAAGGCCAACAATTGGTAAGTGGGACCTCATAAAACTCAAAAGCAAAGGAAAGCAAAGGAAATGATCAAAGAAAGAAACCCACAGAATGGGAGAAAAATCTTTGCCAGTAATACATCTGACTGAGGATTAATATCCAGAATAAGCAAAGAGCAAAACGAGCCAAAAAATGAGTCTACAATACAAACGTCCTCCCAAATAAAAAAAGAGTAGGGATCTGAACAGAGTTCTCATTAGAGGAAATGAAAATGGCTAAGAAATACCTCAAAATATATCCATCATCTTTAGCAATTAAGGAAATGCAAGATAAAACAAGTTTAAGATTTCATTTCACCCAGACAGAATGGTGAAGAATAACAAAAACAAAAACAATTGACAACAAATGCAAATAAGGATGTGGGGAGAAAGGGGCCCTCATTCATTGTTGGTAGAAATGCAAACTGGAGCAGCCATTCTGGAAATAATTGGCAGGGATAACTCTCAAAAAAAAAAAAAAAGCTAAAAATAAATCTACCATATTGTCCAGCTATTAACACTTGTTGGCATATACCACTTGACATTCCACTCTGCAGATACTTGTTCAACAATGTTCATTAATGCCCTATTCACAATAGCGAGGAAATGAAAATAACCTAAATGTCCTTCAACAGATGAATGAATGGATAACAACAATGTGCTACACATATACACTGGAATTCTATTCAGATGCAAAGAAAAATGAAATCATGAACTTTCCAGGTAAATAGATGGAAGTAGAAAATATTCTATTGAGTGAGTTAATCCAGACCCAGGAAGGCAAAAGCTTTAAATTCTCTCTCATCTACAGTGCCTAACTCTAAATCCTCAGAAGTGAGTATATAACATGAAGCAAGCAGGAAATTACAAAGGGACCGGACAGAGGATGAGAGGGCAATAACAGGCTACAGGTGATCTGAAAGGAAAATGGGAAAAACGAGGAGCCGGACTTCAGTTGGGGAAGAAGAACTTCAGTACAGATGGAGGAGTTATGTCCATAGGACAAATGACAGCAAGGTAGTTTAATAAAGCCAAGGAGTTGTATGTATTTAGAATTATATAAAATTATATGTAATACATATAATTTATATATAAATTTACTTAACATATAATTTTTTATAAATCTAAATCATATATATATAAATTGTAGATAAAAATAACACACATGTATTATATATTATTTTAGATAAATCTAAATATACAAATAAATCTATAGTACAATTGAAGTTACAGCACTAGGGCTGACAATGCTCATAGAAAGAAGCATAAACTATCTAAGAGAAATCCCAGTACCTGGCATAGGAAACCTTCATCTGATTTGCTGGTCAGAGGGGTGCAAGAGATTCCCTGTACAATATAGGCTCTTGTTTTTGCCCTTGACTGCCTTTCAGTGGTTGAAGGCAAATCTCTATTTCTGACTCATACCTCACACATCAGGACACAAGAGTAGGAAGATTCAAGGTGGATTTAGCATAAAACCCTTCTTCCTGTGGTTTAGTTCCATAGTACTATAAAAGCTGCAAAGGGAGGGAAACAATCAACAGTCCAATCCAGCCACGTGATACCTATGAACCACAATAACCAAAATGGTTAAATAACCCTAAATGTACAATAATGATAACTCATATTTTGGCAGTAACCAGTAGCTATCTAACTAGACTTAAGGCCTGCTAACAGGAGGAAATCATGCTTGATACTAGAAATCTAGTCAGCTACCTGGGACTAGTGAGGTCTTGGGTCTTAGAAGAGAACCTAGTACTACTGCCATTTGACTTGACTAGTACAATCCCAATTACATTCTAAAACAGGTAAGAGTAGCTCTCACCAAAGAAGCTTATCTTCACAGCATACAGAGAGCATCTCAGAAAACCACAACTGGCCATAACACAGAGATCAGTAGACCATGGAGTGTCTAGCTCCAACAGATACATCTACAATACAATTCCTGCACCTAAGGTTCAAAGAGCATCATGGAAGAAGGGTTGGAAAGACCTAAGAGCCAGAGGACCAGGAAGTCTGTTGTGAGATTTCGTCTAGCAGAAATGACAGGAAAGCCAATGTTCATGATACCTGAAAAACTATGGCAGCCTGAATATATATAACCTAAATAATACCAATATTAAGTCATATTAATGACAAAAGTTGACATCTCATGGTGTCCTCTCTATAGACAAAGAACTACAGAAAATCAGCCTATCCCAAGGATAACCATCCTTATTAGTTATCCAATACAGAATGGTCAGCCCTGAAACTGTATACACACAAGCAACAAAAATGGATTTAGCATGCTGTAGTTAAATATTTATATATTTAAAAATATAACAATAATAATCAAATACAGAGGTATTTCTGATGGTGTAGGGGGTATAGAAGGAAGTGGAGAGGCCATGGATGAAGGAGACAGGAAAGAGGAAAAGTGATGTAATTGTATTTTAATTTAAAAAAATAAAAGAAAAACTGAAGAACTGTGACCAATACACAAAGAATGGGAGAATTAGAAAGTCACCATTTTGCCACTCCTTAATAAAATAAGGAATCCAAGCAATAATCAAAGTCTATCTGAAAACAAAATAGTTTTTTCTCCAAATCTTAGTGCGCATAAGGAATAATATGGCACATCAGCACACTCATTGGCCACTGTATTTTGGGCAAGTGATCTGCTCATGCAATAGTTTCATCTGTCAAATGGGGATAACCCCTGTGTTGGACACTACTCTGTGACGAGGAGGCTCTTTCCTTCCTCCACCTGGATCCCTGGGTTAAAACTCAGGTCCCTAGGCTCACTGGCAGTTACCTTTATCTACTGAGCTATCTTGCCAGTTCAGCTTGTCATATTAATAGAGGTAGGACTTTCAAAATGCTTAAAACAATATAACAGCATTTATTATCAGTAAAGATACTACTTATTTTCAGTTAATTCCAAAGCAATGATTCTCTTGGAAGAGTAGTGACAAAGGGACAGGAATTTTCCAAAAGAAATATTTGTACTATATGATATTGTTGGGTTCAAAGGTTTTAGTGTCGATTACATTTTATTGTAGTGTCTTGTTAAACAGAAAAGTATTTACTCTGACCCATGTTTTCTTACCTTATCCAAAAGGTGTATTATCATTGGTACAAGATTGGCATCAATTACTGCCTGAACCTGCTGCTGATTTCCTGCGGTGATATTGGAGAGGAACCATACTGCTTCCTGTGAAACAAAGATGCTTTCAATATTTCTCACAAAAAGATAAAAGCATATCTAAACTATGAGAAAGTATTCACTAGCTAGTGTCTCAATTATTTTATTATTAAATAAGTTCTTTAATAAAAATCTTAGAACTTTCAGCTCTACTACGCCCCTTTCTGTATTAAAAAAAAAAAATCTTTACTTGAATAAAAGTATAGCCCTGAGTGACCTAAAATTCCTAGAGATTCATCTGCCTCTGTCTCCCAAATACTGAAATTAAAAAAAGGTGTGTGCTACCATGCCTAGTCCCCCCTATCTAATTTTCTGTATAACAATTTCATTTATACATTAAATAATACCTTTCTACATTTTCTTTGAACAAATCACTACCAGCTTCAAATTCAAATCAAAATGAGCTAACCCTTTTAAAGAATTTTACAGGCAATGCTGTTTGGAAGCAGTATGACGCAAAAGAAGCATGGCTGAACAAATATCAAGAAAAAGGTCATAAACTATAAATTTTAAAACTATTGCAAATGAGATTTAACACCCTTTTCTCAAATAATGTGTTTTATTCTACTCTTTCTAGTCTACTTTACCAACCCTATGCTAGCAGATATATCTCAATTAGCCACGGCAATGAAGACATCAAAAATGCAAGTGGGTTTTTAGTGTCCTTATTTGCAAAAGTCATTGTACCAGTTCCCAAGAGCTACATGTGGAACCAGATGTTGGCTTGCTTGATTAGTCTACCTTAAAGACCTCTGAAAGCTGCCTGCCCTTAACACAACAAGGATGCTATACTATTGCTAGGATGATAGTGGTCGCAAATGTTCCACAAGTTTCAAAGATAATAAATGCATTACTAAAATCTGTATTGATAGTAAACAACAACAAAATATTTCACATCCTATAGAGTATATTATTAGAATTTAACCAAACTTATATTCACCAATTTACTAATTAGAATTGTCAACACTAGAATACATTAGATTCTTCTGGATCAGATCACAGGACATTTAATGAGCCTGTTAGAGATTTTAGGGTGCTGGGCTACTTAGGTGAGCTGTTTTTGGGTTATAATCATCGGCACTGTTGTGACCAACAACCCATGTTATTTCACAACAGCCTCAGATGCACTCCAATATCAGCATCACCATTCAGTGCCCCCTTTCGTAGCCACCACGCACACACACACACACACACACATGCACACACTCACAGTATTAAGTATTGATGAAACATTAAACTAGGAAAACTACTATATGTATTAAAAATTCCCACTCATAGCAGCATTCAACACCCAAGTATCTCTATTTCATCATTTCCAGAGAGTCAAAAAAATGCAATTTATTGGTGATGGTGTAGCTCAGCAGTAGAGCATGTGCTTAGCATGTCAAAGGCTCTGGGTTTGAATCCAGAACCCCATGACTATCTTATAAAGATATTTTCTTTTGAGGCCTATTAACATCTTACGTTAAAAAGTCAATGCTATCAACACATTTCTTAGAACCTAGTTCCACAAACAGAAACTACTTTTTTTTTAAAATATTTTAAAAATACTTACTTTATTAATTTTCTCTTTGGGATGAGTGAGGAGGGCTGGGAAGTGAGAAAGAGCGTCACAGTTCAAAACTACTTGTGTTTGCTCGTCAGTTCCAGTGACGATGTTGCCCACAGCTCGCAGTGCAGCAGTCTGAAACCAAGATCCACGAGATGCTGGATGCTAAGTACGCTTATCAACCAGGGTCAACTTGACAAATTCATTCCCTAATGCAGGCCTTTCACTGCAACTAACCTATCCTTTTTGGGTACCTATTCTATTTTATGTATTGATCGAGGAACAACAGTGGAAATATGAAATATATTAATTTCAGGCCTCACGTAGCTTAGGTTATTTCAAAAGAACTGATATCAATAAAAGGGCAATTGTAGACAGAAATTATTACCATAATGAAAACCATGAAGGATGAAAACAAAAAAGGAAATGAAAATAAAAAAGGAATTTTCATTTTCTGTTAATTTTTCTATCCTTACAAGATAAGACAAATGATTCTGCTGTTTAAACACTTATTTTTTCAAAAGTAGGCAATTTAGTACTGTTATCAACATTGTAATCAGTCCCAGTCCCTGGCAACTTCCATCTTTATGGCTATTAATTTGTATATTCTGCAATTTTATATAAACAGAAACAAGTTCATGTCATGGCACTTAGTGGTACTCATTCCTTTTTGTGGCCAAGAAATAATCAGCTGTGTGGCTAGTACCAGCGGGCTTCCATTTTGTGGCTATTAATGAATAATGCTGCTACAGGCATTTGTAGTCTTATTTCTGTATGGACAAATGCGTATCCATAATCTTGGATACACAAAACAGTAGAAACACTAGGTTGCACTGTACTTTTTATTTCACTTCAAGGATAGTATGCTCTAATTCTGCCATAAGCAATGTAATCCTTCTTTTCCGTATTCTCATTTTAACTGCAGTCATTCTGAATGTGAATGGTTTTCCGACTCAACCCACATTTCCTTAATGAACATCTTTTTCAGGTGCTCACTGACCATTTGTAAGTCTTCCTTGAAAAACTGCAAATCTTTTACCCATTATTATCATTTATGTGGATGGGTGTTTTGCCTGTATGTTGGTCTGTGGACCACATGTATTGTCTCATACCCCCGGGAAGGCAAAAGAAGGTGTTGTGTCCTCCAGAATTGGAGCTACAAACAACTGAGATCTGCCATGTGGGTGCTTAGAAACCTGAGTCCTCTGAAGAGCAGTTAGTACTCTGGGCTGCTAAGCCTAGTTTTTAAGAAGTCCTAATTTTTGAAGATGGAGATAAATGAAACAAAATGCTACATGAGATTAAAATATGTCTATATGTTAGAGGGAGTAAAGATATAGATGAAGCCTACATGACATGAAAGTTGAGGAGCTTTAAATGTCTGTTAGTTACTGATAAAGTACAAAGAATTAACTTTCTGAGGATTGGCTAAAAGAAAACTCCAGCCCTACACTCTCAAGCCACCATTCTAAGGCCAGTATCTAATCTAAAAATGTACTCTGTCTGATCTTTCTGGGGGAGTGTGTCTGCACGGTTTCACGAAGCTCTGGCTAACTGTGTGATCTTTCTACCACCTCTACCTTGAAAGTGCTGGGATCATGGGACTGTGCATAAGTAAAAATAAACCAGCAAATTTATCAGATGTAAATTTGGGGTTGACCAATGGCTCAGTAGGTTGAAAGTACTTGCTAAAACAACCCCCTAGAAACCTTGTTAAGGAGACAGTCAAGTTCATGCATCCACCTGAAACCCTAGTACACTGGGGATGTAGACAGTATGCCCAATGTCTTCCTCTGGCTTCCAGGTGTATTCCCGTTGCACATACTCCACACACATACACAAAGAGATGCAAATGTAATAATAAACAGAACAACATGTATTTATAATAAACCACACATTTCTTTTAAAAAATGGTTAGGGAACTCTTTCTAAATTAGCTGTCCTCCCCCCGCCCCCCGCCTTTTTTTGAGACAAAGTTTGTCTGTGTAGCTCTGGCTGTCCTAGAATTCGCTTTGTAAACCATGCTGGCCTCAAACTCAGAGATCCACCTTCGTCTGTGGGAATAAAGGTGTGAGCCACCACCACCTGGCTGTTTTGTTTATTTTTTAAAGTGTTTTCGTTTTAAGAAAAAGAAAACCTTATTTTTATTTAGTTTGTATATACATGCACATGAGCTTGAGAAATCAATGTTCGGTGTTTTCCTTTATTGCTTTGTTGCCTTTTTTGTGAGACAAGGTCTCTCACTGAGCTGGGATTAGTGCTGGGATTACAGGCACAAACTGCCACGGCAGCTTATATGTGGGAACCGAGGATCTGAACTCAGGTCCTCATGTTTGCACTTCAGCCAACGAGCCATCTCTTAAGGACCCTTTAAAATTTAAGTCAATGTTGCTCCACTGTTAACTACATACTAGGAATCATTACAAGAGCTAGCTCAAGTTTGTAGGAAATAGAAAAGTTTTAATTTCTCGGGAGTAAGGAAGGAAAGTTGTTTTTTCCCTTTAAACTTCATGGTTGATTCTAATGTCCAGCAAGGGCAAGAAAAAGTAACTCATGCTAACAACTTTCTTGATCTATAGACACTAGGCCATTGCAATATTAGAACTCATTATTTACCTTAAATAGGGAGGAAATGTATTGGTGTATATTATGATTTTTCTTTTAGTTAATAGTGGTTATTCCTAAACCAGCTGTATACCCAAATCACACATAGAGACTGTGATTTATTTAATTCACCTAGAGCACAATGCCGGGCAATAGTTATTCTATCCTAAACCTCCAAGCCCACATAGTTTCCTACCATTTCAAATCTTACCCATTATACTTGCTTTTAGTCATATCTTAGATCCAGTCCCATCTCTCCACGTAGTTCCAAGACCTCCCCTGTGGATTCTCCTCTCTCTTCCTCCCACTTGCTTCCTTCTCCTCCCATCTCTGGACTAGGATGTTCTACTCCATTCTCTCCATTATATAGCACTGTGGCTGGATGGTTGTTTGATTGACAATATAGAGAACAAATGGTGGCATGTTTACACAAACTTGAGACAGGTGATGCTTAGAATAAGCATCACAATGCAATGTCAGAATTGAAACCAGATAGTGGGGTAGAGAAATCAGCATTTGAATGAACAAGGGTAAATTGTGTATATTCCACAAGAACATTATACCAATAGGAAGGCTTATAGATTCTCCTTCACCCCTGCAGGTTGACTATCACTGTGTGTTTGAGTGTGTCAATGTGTGTGTTCAAGTATGTATATTTGTGTGTGTACATGTATGTTTGTGTGTTGTTCTAGAGGCTGAACTTTGTACAAGTAAGGCAAGTGCTGTACATCTGAGCCATATCCTCAGCTCTCTATATTTTTTAAACTTTTTATAGACAGAGGCTCACTGAGATAAAGAATACATGATAGAATTTAAAAATAAAAGAATAGAAAGAAACAACTGTACGTATCAGTTCAAATCCTTTATCTCAAAATCAGTAAGTCAGTGTTTACCAAACTTGTTAGATGAGTACAAATAGATGCTTTCAGGAGGGAAAAGAAGAGGAAAAACAAACAGAACGGTTTCAGATGGCACCCAGGGTGCTACCCTGAATCATGCTTCTGTATACTAGAAATTGGCTCTTCACCTGGAGTCTCCCTGTCTGGCAGGTTAAGGCAGGTTCTTAATCTACTGCAGTACTCTTACCTCATTGTTCCCACCTTTAGAATTAAAATCAAAGATATACTGCATTGTTAGGTGACTACTATACTTTAAATTTTTGAAGCTGTTAAGCTCTGAATGTCATGTTTAGAGCAATTAGTAGTGGAAAAAAAGACCCAACTTAATCAAAATGAACTTACCTGAACTTTCACTTCCTGGTGGCTGAGCAGAGGAACCAAATGAGGAACTATTCCAGAGTCTATTACCATCTGTATCTGTTCATTGCCAGCATCCGTAAGGTAAGACAGGGCCCAGACAGTATCTACCAATATCTAATGAGTAAAATAAAAGTTCAAATCTTTGAATATTTTCTCATTTTAATACTTCTTTTTTATTTTTCTTGGAGGGGATGGTTCCAAGACAGAGTTTCTCTGTGTGTGGCTCTAGTTATCCTGAAACCTGCTCTGTAGACCAGGCTTGTCTCAAATTTAGAGATCCACCCACCTATGCCTTCTGAATACTGGGATTAAAGGTGTTTACAACCACGCTCACCATTGTAATAATTCCTAACCATACAACCAATCTGAGATCTTCCTCTTCTTTCCTCAACTCATTAGAACATTAATCTCTATTTTGTAACTTTAAGATGTGTAAGTTACAGTCCAAATCCCAGATCCATATCTAATCTTAATTCAACAAACTATATATGAAAACTACATAGCACATTAAATAGAAAACCAAAAATAGATAAAGAGCAAGGCAAGAAATATATAAAGCTGTAACTCCCGAAAAAAATACTTCATTTATATAGCTGCTACTATAGGGGGCACGGGACTTATAACAATGATGCCAGCCAAAGGACAGGAGGGTGAACACACAGTAAATATGATATATAAAAACTGTAACACAACTGTTTACAAAAACCCTCTCAGGAATATCAACATAGTTGGAACTTCAAAAGCCTTTGAAGTCTGTATCAAAAAGCAGTTAAAAACCTTTTCAGTTCCTAACCAATATTATGGATAAAACACTCAAGATGCCACAGTAGGGGCAAACAGCATTGTCACAGCTCCTTTAGAAATTTAAAAAAGTAGTTGGCCATGGTGGTGCATGCCTATAACCAGGCTCTCAGGAAATGAGGATGAAAGAACAAGAATGCAAAGCCATCCTCAGTTACACATTGAGTTGGCCAGTGGGTGGAGGTGTTCAAGAAAGTTTTAAAGATAGATACATATACAATTTTTCCCCCAAAGAAAAAGCCAGCAAATAGCCAAGCCTGGTGGTGCACATGGGAACTTTAGGCAGAAGGATTCTGAGAGAGGCCAGCCTGTGTCAAATAGTGAGACTCTGTCTCAATAAGCAAACAGAACACCAAACGAAAGAATTTATACAAAGTGATATCAATACATGTAGATCAATCACATCAATTCGCAAATCAGGATCTTTGTCTGGAGTTTTGAGCATGGGCTAAAATCTGTTGGCAAAAGCAAAAAATTCAAGGTATTTGCTCATATAAAAACAATACATTCTCTGAAGGTCCAATGTTAAGCAAGTTGTTAATGTACCAAGATTCTACTACAAATTAAATTAGAACTCTTACATATTTGTATCTGACAAAATTTATGTTTCCTAATCATAACTACAGTATAATTTCTGTTTTTACTTCTTTTAAGGCTGATTTAAGAATTACTAGTTCTAAGCCGGGCATGGTGGCATACTCCTGTAATCCCAGCATGCGGTGAGGCAGGGGCAGGTGGATCTCTGTGAGTTCAAGGCCAGCCTGGTCTACAAAGCAAGCCCAGGACAGCCAAGGATATACAGAGAAACCCTGTCTTGGTGAAAAAAACAAAACAAAACAAAACAAAAAAACAACAAAAAACAAAAAAAACAAAAAAGGATGACTAGTTATAAGTTAGGAAGCCTATATATATAGTAAATATTATTTAGTATTTTTAGAAGATAGTCCTAAAAAGAAAAAATTCAAATGAGAAATGAATATTCAAGACCTGTCAAAATTAAAAAATTGAGGCACATTGAGGCACAAGTTCATCTTGTGGTGGGTAAACAAGTGGAAAGAAAAACCACAAAGTTGTTTGATATTCCAATAGCTACAAATGTTCTTGCAAATCTTGGAAAAACAGAGCACTGAGATTTATATTTAATCAAAGACCTTTGTTTTACTGGAGAGTAACTGAGGAGCAACAGGCTCTCATAGTTTGGTATACATATACATATATATTTATTTATGCTAAATATTCATTTATGCTTCAAGATACAAATACACAACCACGTGTGCATATTCTCAAAAGCCAGGCTGCCAGATAAGGTAATCATAATGCTCATGACCATTCAATCATGACAATAAGAGGAAATAACTAGCTGCATTTTTATGATGAGCCTGATTCCTCACTGAAGCTAGCTTGTCATAGAAGAAACAGAACGTAAATATACCAAATATGTATCTCAATTTTTGAAAAGGTAAAGTATGAGAGAATACAATTACGTCTCTCTCCTATATCAGAGAGAGAATCAGTACATACATATATAAATATACAAAGGGCAGAATTTACTCACATTTACATCTGTGTGATGAATTAATACACAAAGAGCTGGGAGAATCTGAGGAGAGAAATATGTACAATTTAAACAGAGATTTAAAAAAAAAAGACATATAATAGTATCTGTTTTTTTCTTTTGTTTACCTCCTGAATTGTCTCCATTGGTGGTGGTGGGTCTTTGTGGCGACATAAGTTGACCATAACCCAGGTAACGTTTCTTAAGAATGTTATGGGAATAGACGGACTTATGAATGAAAGAAGGGGTTTTACAACTCCAAGACTTATCACATAATCTCTACACTGAGGCCCATCACCTGTAGGAAGGATAAATTTAATAAGATAAATCAACACTAAGCTTTTTCAGAAAACATAATGCACTGTGTACAATTATGCAGCTTCTAATAGTTTAACAAAATCTCTTGAGTTTTCTATAAAAGCATTAGAAATTTAACAAGTAGACATTCTAGGTCTTTGGGCCACGAGAAGAGACATGTTAATATTATCCTTGCCTGTGCCTTTATAAGCTGCTCACTTAGAGCGTGCGTTTATGCCTCTAAGGTGTGTGAGAGAACCCCCAAGGTTCTTTCAAATATATGTTACCTCAATGACTCATTTAGTTGAACAAGCTTTCATAGTAATACAAGATACATCTAAATAACTATTGAGAAAATATAAGCAGAATTCATGTTTACATCAAGACACAACATTACAGTGTGCTGGCACAAGTCTAACCCCAGCATTCTGGAGGTGGAGTCAGGAGAATGGAGACAGGCTGGCTTTAGCTACGTAATTGTTCAAAGTCATGCTACATGAGACCTACTATCAAAAGCATGACTAAATAATCAACAAGAAAAAAAACACAATACTTTGTTGTACTATAATATCTGGTGATGTATTTGAATTAATTCCAAAGTGTTAATTAGATTAAAAAAACAGAACAAAAACAAAAATTTTGTTTATTACAGTGGTTCTCTACCTGTGGGTCATAATCCTGGGGGAGGGGGGGTATCACATATCAGATATCCTGCATATCAATTATTTATGATTCTTAACAGTAGCAAAATTACAATTACGAAGCAGCAGCAAAAACAGCTTTGTGGTTGGGGGTCACTACAATATGAGGAACTGACAAGGAGTAGCGACGTTAGGACCCCTACTTTAATAGCTTTCTAGCTAATGCTTGGTGTAAGAGCCAAGGAGGGAGGCACGGAGATATACAACATCATTTTAAAAGCAGTGACCCTAGACCAGCAAGTTTACAGAGCACGCTGCCCACAAACACTCCAATCAGAACATTTCCGGGCTGAACCTAGAAAGGAGCAATAAAGAGATATCAGAACAATACTAAATACTTACATGCAGCCAATTGTGTGGGCACATGCCTGTAACCTCAGAATTCAAGAGACTGAGGCAGGAAAATCGCTGAGTTCAATGCAACCTGTGCTACATAGTGTGTTCAAGGTCAGCCTGGGAAACATAGCAAGATAACTGTCTCAAAACAAACAAACAAAACCCTCCATGCAAGAACAGTAAAGAATATGTGAAAATGTTTAGGGCTGTTGGGATGGCTTGGTGAGTAAAGACACCGCCACCACGTCTAACAACCTGAGCTCAATTCCCAGAATAAACATGACATAAAGACCTCATGCTCTCGGGTTGTTCTTTGAGCTTCACATGTATAGTGCAGTACACATGCTAACATGCACACATCTACATACATATAAAGTAACTGAAATGCCATTATATATAAAATTTTTTTTTCAAGAATCCTCCTTTATCAAATAAATGAAACCTCTAAAAAGGGATTTCCAAGCCAGATTCCAGAATTATTTTTCCATTATTAGTTCTCTGATCTTTTCTGTTTCATTTTTTTGAGGGTTTCTCTGTGTAGAACTGGCTCTTAGAACTTGCTCTGTAAACTAGGCTGGCCTTGAACTCAGAAATCCACCTGCCTCCTCCTCCTAAATGCTGGAATTAAAGGCGCACACCACTGCCTGACGGGTCTCTGATTTTGTTTTTGTTTTTTTAACAAAGGGTCTTGCTATGTAGTCTAGGCTAGCCTTGAACTCACAGCAATTCTCCTGCCTCAGTCTCAGGAGACTGAGGAGACTCAGGAGTGCAAGGATTATTATTTGAATTTTTAAGTCTGGGTTAATATGCCTCCAGTAAACAGACATGATGGTATAGTCTTGCAATACCAGAAACTTGGGGGCGGGGATTCTCTAGCTGAGGCAGGAGGATCCTGAGTTCAAGGCCTGACAGATCACCATAAACACATAAAAAAATGGCTCTAGTTAAAAGCAATTGCTTAAAATTGTGGCAATTAGTTTTCCTACAGTTATTTACAGGTGGAAAGGTAATGATTATAATGTTCAACAATTAGGCTATTAGATACTTCCTGTTAATTCACAATAATAATAGGATCATAATTTATATATTACTAAATTTTAATCTCTTTTTAAACTTTTCAAGTATGCTGGGCATAGTGTTGCATGCCTAAAACCCTGGCATTCAGGGACTTAGAGGCAGGCAGATCTCTGTGAGTTTGAGGCCAGCCTGGTCTACAAAGTAAGTCCAGGACAGCCAAGGCTACACAGAGAAACCCTGTCTCAAACAAAACAAAACCAGAAAAAGAGAAAAAAAAAAAACCCTTTAAACTTTTTCCCATTATTATTCTTAGATGAAGAAAGTTAATAAAGTGGGCACCAACATAAAACAAAATCTAAGCAATTTATGTATTTTATAATCCTTTAAATACTTAAAGAGCTGACTACCAACAAAAAGATATCACGGTAACTTAACAAACATGCTCCTTCTGCTTATTGCTCCTTTACACTTATACAGTCACACAAAATTTCTTTCAATTTCACAAAAACTGGAAATGGCAAGAAATTACTTTTCAATTACTAGTAGTTATTTTTATTTGCTAGTATATGATTTATCCAACTTATTGGATTAGCATTCCAAGTGTCATACAAACCTATGATGTTTCCCAATGCCCACACTGCCTGCTCACAGACATTCTGATGGGGTGAGTGCAGAAGCCTCAGGAAAAGTGGCACAGCGTCTGAAGAAGGGAATACACAGCGATTACAGATGCAGTCAATGTAAGGCCCTTCAATTTTTTTTTTTGACTGAGATCCCAACAAAATGTAATACAAACTATCAGAACTAAAACATCACTTTGTTAAATGAATATTGTTACTGAAATAATTGACAGGAAAACCAGCATCAACGTAACATATAAACAATTCCAATTCAAATTCCGTATTTTATTCCAATTAAACTTGAATTCAATTACAACTGGTTGTTTCACATCAGAGACTGAAATCAGGACAGTCTACAAGTTGTCCTTATACTCTACCATTATGGCCCCAGCTCAGACTGAATCCCAATTTAAAATTAATTCCTTATAGAGTAAGTGTTATCTTCAAACTCAGTGAAAAAGCCTGACATTTTAGGCAATTTGTTTTTCAAAAAATGTTTTTTGTTACATTTATTTAGAGAAAAAAAGAATGTGTGAGTATGTGCACATTTGTGGTGTGTTTGGGTGTGTAGCAGTCAGAGGACAAGTTTCAAAAGCCAGTTCTCTCCTTCCACCACGTTGGGGCCAGGGAGTAAAGTCAGGTCATAAAGCTTGGCAACAAGTACTTTCCCTGATTAGCCATCTTGCCTTGCTTAACTTTTGGATAGGGAAATTTAAATCAACACTCTATGAGCCATTAGGCCAATGATTCTCAGGGCACACTGAAATCTTCTCAATCAGAAAGCGATTCTGCTGCTTAAGTGGACAGCAAACAGAAGAATATGTCACCATCGATCTGAGCAGACAACATTGCACCTCTGGATTCTTCTTCCTGCCTTCAGACAGTGCTCTGTAGAGCACTACATAATTTATATATGTGTAGATCAACCATGCTCATAATAAAAACAACTCCTTTATCCATAGTTTTGGATACTAACCAAGATAGCCATGAGAAACAAATCCAAAGCCTTTTTCTAGCTGGAAATGGTAGACAACACCTGTAACCCTAGCACTTAGATGGAGGTTGGAAACAGGAAGATTAGAAGTTTAAAGCTAGCCTACCTGCATAGTGAGTTTGAGCCCAGCCTGGGCTACAATGAGACCCTGCTTTAACAAAATAAAACAAAGTAACAACAAAACAAAACAGCTCAGTCTCCTTCTACTCATTAAGATTTACATAAAACAAGTAAAAGAGCTTAATAGGACAGTATGACAAAACTGTAATAGCTACCTAACCCATTAACTCTATATACAAAACAAAACGGGCTTTAGTAGGATTTAAGATCATTTCTAAATAACATCACATATATCAAGACATAAAATGCTTAGGAGTTGAATAATGTATCTGACTTCCTCTTTCAAATCATACAGAAAGGTATCAAAAGAACTTTGCTGAATGGCCTTATCAGTCAACAGAACAAGATGAGTAATGTAACATACTAAAGGCAGCTGTTTTGACAACTCTATGTCCTATATGTAGATGTAATTCTATAATACAGTTACTTTATGGATTTATTTATTTCTGAAATGAGTTCTCACTATTCTAGCCCAGGCGGGCCTCAAACTCACGATACTCCAAGTGTTGGGATTAAACGCATGTATTACCATGCCTGACCAACATTACCAATGGGGGGGAAATTACAATTTTGTTAATTAACCACTTACTGGACTGCACCACTGCTTGCGTCTGTTCAGATGTCCCAGATGCAATGTTTGTCAAAGCCCATGCAGCTTCAAACTGTAAAGAAGGACTACCAAAGAACAAGTGATTTTAAACCACACATTTCACATCATCTAAATGTCTACCAACCATTTCTTCCTTCTAGTTTCTGAAATGTTGTTCAATTGTATTATTTATCCATCTAGTCTTAAAAACAGCCCAATCATTGCATTATGAAAGCAAGCATCTTTACTAACACATTTACTTTCTTATTATTCCTCAGTTTTCAAGTATTTATTGTGCCAGTTTTAAAAGTTCACAAGTTAAAAAATCATTTTCAAATGTTTTTGTTTTTTACCTTGATTTTAATTTTCAGTTCTATCCCACAATCTTTTTCTTTCTTTATAAAAGAAACTCTCTCATTCCAAAGCCCAGGCTGGCCTTGAACTGAGGCTTCCTGAGTTCTCAGATTCCATGCATATATCAATCATGCTTGGTTTGTTTCTGAGACAGGGTCTCTAGTATCCAAATTGTCCCTGAACTCATTTTGTATAGCCAAGGATCACTTTGAACTTCTGACTCTCCTGCCTTTTCCTTTTAAAGATTAAATCAGAATATCTACCACTTTCAATGAAAAGATTGTAATTCAAAATAATTATATACTTACTTGTCATCTCTTTCAAGACAATGAACTAAAATAGGTAATATTCCAGATTTTATTAAGTCATCAATCGGTGGATTTCGATCACTGGACAAAAGCTTCCTGTAGGCGAGATATCTTGTGTAAACTTGATGATATATATTACAATTAAATTCAAATTCACACTGGATATAGATATTGTTATAAATATGAAGAGATGGTATAAGCATAGACTTTGAAAGTTACCTCTTACACTTTCTATAATGTAGTATTTCTCTAATCATGAAAAGACTGAATAATAAATTTACAAAGAAGGCCAATAATTAGAAAAATATGGTATTTTGCCACTTTTATTAGTATAACACTATCCCCCACTACAGTTCTGAACGGTAATTAAAAAGAAACGGTGTGTTGTATGTGTGCGCATGCACACTCACATATTTTTAAGACAGTCTCTCACTATGCAGCCCTCAAGCTCACCACGCCTGCCTCCTGAGCGCTGGAGGCGTGGCGTGTGCCCCAGTGCTTTGCAACTAAAGGTTTTTATATGTGCAATGTTTAGAGTTAATTTCAAGCTCAGTAAATAAGAAAGATAAACTTCAATATAACATTTACTTTGCTAAAAAAGAAATTAATAGGTTTTAAAAAAATCCAAAATTACACATCCCAGGTCACACAAAGGACATGTAGCCAAAGGGTGGTATGTTTAAAGTGATCACAAAGTGTCCAACTCATCCCACTCTTCACACTATTAAATATCATAAAAACCCAACATTTTATCTGAGCAGCTTAAGGGATAAATTAACAACAATACAAGGAAATATTTAGAAAATATTCAGAGCTACTAAAGACACTGAGGAAAGCAAAATAAGTGTGTATTCATGGAACTCTTAAGATCAAAACAAAAGTTGGTGCCTATTTTCCTATGTGAGAGACAGCAGGCTGAATTGTACTAAGTGTCCCAACACAAATCTTCATCCTACTGGAACTTGCTGTACAATTATATAAAGATAAGGCTTAACAAGGTCTAGTCAGAGCATCACCCTATATAAACAGAGGGACAGTTGTTTATTTACTGTCTTATGAATATAAAACTCCTTGTCTTGCTTTTCAATTGTTCCATAAGATAGCTGCTCTTTACTTAACTAAAGCCTGGTACCACAGGGTCTCATCTCTAAGCCCTCTGTATCTTACTTTCCTCACTAGGGATGGTTTGCCATCTATTTATATCATTATTTCAAAACTGCCCAGATGCTTTACCCTCTCTGAACTCTAAGAGTGTGTGCAGTATGTTCTCTCACTCGCTACTGGGTGCCACTACTTTTACATAGCTCCACATTTCCTCTTAAATTCTAAACAATTACTACCAGTACTTTTTAAAAAAAAAAACAGGTTCTTATACATCTAAGGCTAGCCTTAAACCACCCATGTGGCTAAGGATAATCATAAATTTGTTTCTCCTGCCTCTACCTCCCAAGAACTGTGATTACAGGTGTGTGATAATAAAGCAGTTTTATGCAGAGCTGGGTATCAAACACAGGATTCTGTACATACTAGGCAAGCATTCTATTCCCAGGCCAGAATCTAAACTTCTTAAAGAGAAAATTATATTATATTCTGCTAGCCGGACATCTGGAACTGATCGGAAACTTCCTCTGTATTAACTTTTCTCACAGTGTGGGAAAGGTACAATGTAGGCTACTGGGGTGTGGGAGAGGAGAACAGATACCAATGGTTGCAATCACTGCTGGACCCAGCAGGGGACAGGCCAGAAAGATGTACCCACTGAAACATCTGGTACTGACTGTTAACAAGGGCAACCAACTACTTTCTAATTAGATTTGAGTCCTGTTCCACAGAAGAGAATTCATACCAGGTCCTGTAAACCTGGTCAAAAGCCCATGGTTAGGGAGGTGATAGGCCTTATGGGGAAACCTATAATTAGAGTTTGGCTAAATCATCATGTTGCCAAACTGCCTTCTAATTATGTCTATACCTATAGATTTGTGCTTGGTCAGAAGTTTTTTTGTTGTTGTTTTTTTTTGGTAATGGTTACTACAGACACCTATAACTGCTCTAAAGTACTGGGAAAAAAGTGACTGTTGAGTGTTCAACTCAAAATGGGACATCCACATCAAACATGCTCACCTTCAAGGATCAGGGAATGTCACAGAAGCAGGTAAAGTAAGAAATGGAGGAGTGAGAATTGTGCTGTGAAATGGGGACAAGGACATGGCACTCCCGAGCTCACAACAGGACCAAGCCCTCCAGCATGAATGTGGTAGGCACTCACAGCCTCAGTTCTGGCTGAGGAGCTGGCAGCAGCTGATGATGGAGGGGTGGCCACCGGTCGGTTACCTAAGCCCCTGTGGTCGGCCCCACACTTGTGAGCGTATGGGACTAGGCCAGAAGCACTAATTGGACTCAGAAGGTTATGTAAAGAAACTTTTTTCTTTTAAAGGGAGCACATGAAGTTTAGAAAGGGGATATGTTGAAGAAGTAGTCAGGGGAAATCAGAGGAAGTGTATGATCAAAATACACTGTATGGATTCAAGAAATGTTCCTATAGAGTAAAAATATTATATCGGTTTTAATAATATTGCATAGTATTTTCACAGCCTGTTAATAATACAGTGCTTAGCACAACTATAAATGAAAGATGAAAAAATCTGACTTAAGTCTTTTTCAATAAAGGATGCAGAAAATTAAGTGTAAAGATTTAATAGATAAAAATGTTTTAGTGCATTACTGAAGCCAATTTCACAAAACAGGACCTTTTCTTTCTTTTTTTTTTTTGAGACACGGTTTCTTTGTGTAGCCTTGGTTGTCCTGGACTCACTTTGTAAACCAGGCTGGCCATGAACTCACAGAAATCCACCTGCCCTTGCCTCCCCAAGTGGTAGGATTACAGGTATGTGCCACCACGTCCAGCTGACATCAGGGGCTTTAAAAAAAATAACTCCTTAAATTTTTTTAAGGATTTATTTTATTTTATGTATGAGTTTTCTGCTTGAATATGTCTTTGCATCATATGCATGCCTTGTGCCCAAGGAAGTCAGAAGATGATCTCACGTCCTCTAAAACTGGAGTTATGGATAGTTGTGAGTTGCCATAAGGGTACTAGGAATTGAACCTAGGGCTTCTGTAAAAACAGCAAATGTTCTTAACCCTTGAGCCATTTCTCCAGACCCTACTTTTCTCATTTGATAATAAAAGGTACAATATCTACAAAATAAAATATAAAATCACTTTGGTGCTAGGATCTTAATTTGTGTTAAGGCTTCAATAGTGTTACCTATAGTTCCTTTTGCAGTAACATTGTTAACACAGTGAAAAAGATGTAAATAATAAGTCCTAAAATTATATTGAAATCAGTTTATGTAATATTCTTACATATCCCTGAAGTTATCTCAGAATGTTCCTGGAGCCTACAGTTTATACTTTGACCATAATTAGCATCTTAATCATCCTTCCTACAAACATAAATTTATTGTTTCAAAATATGATTTCTTTTATAACAAACTGTTTCTAAGACGTTCTTTAACCTATGGGATACAATAATGAAACTATAATTTTCCTATTTGTCTTAGTTAAGGTAAACACACATAAGTAGGGCATGTAATAAAATACAAAAGATTCACACATTTGATAAGATAAATACTGCATGGCTCTATGAAAACTTTTTGTACTTTGAAATCTTATCAAGTACAACCAGTACCTTGTGTAAATGATATTTTTGTATGAACAATTCTTCTACATGCATAAAAATACAGAGCAACCATTACACTGTATTATAGTACAACCATGTTTTCCTCAATATACTAGTTAATTCAAAGATCTCTCCCAATAATAAATACAGTGTGTGTTCATGTATGTGTGCATATATGAACTGGCTATGCCTGGTCAGGGGAGCCCTAAGGAGAGGTCTATTTTTCACTTCCAGGGCTAGGATTACAGGCCAGCACTCAGCTTTTACATGAGTTCTGGGACTTAACTTGGGTTCTCATACAAGCATTTTTGCATGTTTCTCCTCAGCACCTCACTACATTTTTCTGGCCTTTTCCCTAAAAATATGGTAATACAGTTTTGATGACTGAAACATTCAAAATAACTTGGCATTTCTGGCCTACAAAACAAACAAACAAACAAACAAACCTAACCATCACTACCAACAAAAACCCAATAGTGTATATATATGTAGCAATATATTCTTCTTATACATGATACAGTATGCTTAAAACTCAATTTACTGTTGGACTAATCTAGGCACTGTTAGAGGACTCAGCTACCTTAAACAGGGGTCTGAAGAACTTGAATTTGATCATTTAACTCACCTAGCAGCTTGAACTGCACTTAACTGAATTCCTTGGTTATCACTTGAAGCATTCTATAAAAAAAGTAAAACAATTTATGGCATGGATATACAGTAATTAGTTGGTTAGTTCAGAAAGTATAGAGAAAGGCAAATAAAACCCAACTTACTTGAACAATAGCTTCTAGAGAGGTATTTTGCTGATAAGAAGTTAAAGAAAAAACAAAGTTAAAAGGTAATCTTTAAGTACTGTTTATAGAAAATCTTCCACTGTAAATCTTAGATTACCAGAATAACATAACTTACCACTCTATAATCACCATCTATGTCAGAGTCTTCACAGATATCTTCATGTGGAACATTCCTTCTCTTTAAAAGATGCTCATCTCTTTTATTCTTGAAGAAAAAAGTCAAGAATTTCAGATAAGAAAAACAAACCAGAACCCAAAAACCAAAAACCCCAAAACCACAGCTAACTATTTTCATATAAAAGTTAACCCCGTGCCTACAAACTTAATGCAGCGCCTTTTAAAAGCAAAAACAAATGCAAAACATGAATAAAATGTGAAATAAGCACCGAATTAACACTAATTTGAATCCCAAACCACAACACTATTCATTTTCAATGAGCTGTGAACTACCGTAAAAACAAAAGAAAATTAAGAGTTTTACTAAGATGGATAGTGTACAGTTTAAGCCAGAATCAAATATACATATATTTACTCAAAGTACTAAACCATTTTACACATCACTTGGAAGCATCTATCCCCTAAAAGCAAAGTCAAAGCAAAAGTTGATCAGGTCAAAATTAGGCAAAAGCCAAGAAAAACCAAGGACCATTTAAACTTTACTTGAAATTATTTTCAACTCTAGTCTACTTTAATATTTTAAAAGCTGATGAAACTAGTATGTAACAAGTCAAAAGACAGAACTATTACCTATTAATAGCAGAACTATTTAGTTTAAGAGTATCTCTAAGCTTAGACTTTATACAAATCACTAAAACTTAAAAAAATTAACGTGTTCACATCTATTATTGGCAAGTGGGAAAATTGTATTTTGCCAATTTCAATAGCTTTCCAGATTTAAGCAACAACAAAACTAGTTTGAAAGAAAAGTAATGCTGAGCACTTGATATTGAAAAAGCTAAACTATATTCAATAATACAATTTCATTATACAACAGGTTATGATTTTACAAAAGATATAATTCTTAATATTTTCTATATATTCTCTTATCAGAACTATTTCTCAAAATATCAATAGTAGCCATACTTACCTTCCTTAATTCAACTACAACTTCATTTCGCTGCCTTCTCATAGTCTGCAAAAATTAAAAAAATAAAAAATTACCCATATACTACCATCCAGAGAAAAACATTAAACTTTCTCAATTTTTCACCCAAAACTGCATTTTCTGATTTTTCACACACATACTCCAACACCTTCTCAGTAAATGGCTGATCTATCCTTCCATTTGCACAGATACCTAGAGCCATGTTTTTATATTATATATTCACTTATCCAAAAATCTTACTACCTTTCATTTATCTCTCCTGCAACTCTTCTGGCCAACTTATCTGTCTCTGAGACCATTGCACCTAATATGTATCTGTCTTGTTCTCTTTAAAATATTTATTTTATGTGCATGTGTGTATATGTACATCGTAGTGCACTTGTGTACCACATTCACACCTGAGTACATATATGTACCACATGTGTAGGTGCCCAGGGAGGGAGGTAGAGCGATGGCATCAGATTCCTTAGAACTGACTAGAGTTAAAGCTGTAATGCAGCTGATAAGAATGGAGGAGCCTAGGTCCTTAGTTAGAGCCAGCCAGTGATGTTAACCACTGTGCCATGTCTTCTAGCCCTTTGTCTTGCTCGTCCATCTTCTTTCTTCCCTGGCCTGCTCTTATCAGAACACCGCCATAACAGTCTTACTCTAATTTTTGAATCCATGTATGGACTCCTTTGGGAGCATGACAAAAATCAAATTGTTATCTTCTGATACACCATTTTTTAACACACACACAGAGCAATACTGTTATATAGCATTTTCCAAGGCAATGGATCAGAATTGTTTTTAGACTAACTCTCTTTCTCCGTACTTCAGGTTCCCCATCTACAAAATGATAGGATAGATTTTTTTTCTCCTATTTTTGGGTGGGTAGATTTTTACAACAGGATCTCACTATGACTGGTTGGCCTGAAACTCACTATGTACGCTAAGCTGGCGTAGAACTCACAAATATCTGCCTGCCACTCACTGCCTTGAATGTTGGAATTAAAGGCTCGAGACACCACCCTCAAACACTGAGGCAACCTGAGCTCTATCTGCAGTCCTATTTTTCCTTCATGTTGCCCATGGAGACCTCACTCCCTCAGGTGGCTTTGAAGTTGTTATCCTCTGACCTTAGTCTTAGTGGCTGAGATTTACAGGGCTGTCGCCAGACCCCACTCAGACTACTTCTTATATTTAAGGTAAGGCTTAAATGAGTAAATCCATTGCTTAGACACTTGCTGTGTCTTATTACTGCTATGTCCTCAAGTTAGAATGTCCTCCTACCATGCAGCATTCAGTCTTCTTTATTCAAGTCCTCACCAACTTTCCATCCACATTCTATCCTTTATCATGCCTAATTTTTCTCCATGACATGTATCATAATGTAAACTACTGTATAATTTTATTTGCTTATTGGTAACCCCCACCACAATATTAAATCCTTTTTCTATAGGAGATAACAAGATAAGCACTATTTCTTCTCAATTGTCTTAATTTTATTTGTGCAGAAAACTTTGCCCCAATTTTTGATCACATTACTTTACTCTGTGGTCTTCTGATTTTTGGTACAGAGGAAGATTTTAATAATACTAACTGAATTCATTTTTATTTTATTTTGGTTTTTCGAAACAGGGTTTCTCTGTGTAGCTTTGGCTCTCCTGGACTCAGGTCATAGACCAGGCTGGCTTCAATGTCACACCAACCTGCCCACCTCTGCCTCCCTGAGTGCTGGGATTAAAGGTGTGCACCACCATGCCCAGCTATACTGGCTGAAGTATTGCAAAATGAATAATAAGCTATGAGTTACTGGGAGTTTAAAGATCTAGTATCTCATTTAAACATTACATCCTGAAAAGAAATCATTATTCTTCTTATATATTCATACAAATACAAAAACTGAAGCTTATCTTAAACTAGTCCCAAAACAGAGGATTAGAAACCAGTATCATAAAAACAAAACAAAACAAAACAACAACAACAAAAAAACCCCTTAGCGGGAAGCCACATCATTTCCCAAACATCTGAAAGTAGAATTCAAACTAATTTGAGAGTCTAAGGCTCATATTGAAGTAAAAGCACTATAGGCTGAGTTTCAGTAATGTAAAAATCTGAAATCCAAAATTCTCTAAAAATCCAAAGTTGTAATGTTGACATATCTCAAATGATAAACTATATACCACAAACTGTTTCATGCTCAAAACTATCTGACATATTATGCAACTTTACCATTTAGCTAATATATATAAAACATGAAATATAAATGAATTCCAGGTGTAGGCTTTGGTCTTATTTTAAATATATGTAAAAATTTGAAACTATAAAGAAATATATTCCGGCTGGGTGAGACAATAATTTACCCAAGAAGCTTGGTTTATTGCAACACAAAACAACTCTGTAACAAAGGCTACACTCTATGTCACCTGTACTTCTGAGATGTATTTCCTAAAGGATCGTTCAAAAAGGTTAATAAGACAAACTTCTGAGGGACATAGGTACTGAGTCCCTAGGAAGGGACACATTAGGAAGCACTGCACTATAGAGAAAATGGAGTGTAATGGAACTTATATAAGTCCCTCCTCCACTGTATTAGGTTCTATTTATTAATGTCAAGACAATAATTTAGAACTAAAACCAAAAACCAGAAAGATCTCAAACTCAAGACTGGCCTGGGCTGGATAATGAAATCCAACTGACCTACCCAGTCCCTCCCCCTAAAAGAGAAAAAGGCCCAGCACTGAGAATGCAGAGGTAGGCCTCTGTTAGTTCAAAGCCACCCTGATCTACATAGCAAGTTCCAAGACAGCAAAGTTACACAGAGAAACCCTGTTTTGAAAAATTAATTGACCCAATTAAACAATGTAATAACATGACTAGAGCTTTTGCTACTTACAAAACTCTTTGAAAAGTACAGATATGACAGTGTAAACCAAAAGTAAACCCATCTCAAATCAAGGACTTTTATTTCTGAGGTTCTGTGAAAGAGTATGTAAGTCCTCTTAGATCTCTAAGTTTCCTTATATCTTAGAAATCAGGCTTTGCATATTACATATAATAATGGTTGTGAATTCACAAAATTCACACTGCACTAAGCAGTGTTGTCAATTAGAATTCCAAAAAAAAGCTGCCAAACTGGCCAAAGGCTTATTTATACGCCATAGAGCTTTGCAGAGGATAAAGGATATACATGGGGAGAGGAAACACAATGTGGGGAGGCTGCAGGTAAACTGCAGTGCAGAATTTTAAAATAAGCCTTAATTTTTAAGTTTGTCATAGTTACAAAATCTTAAATTGAAGCAAAAGAAAACAATTATAAAAAGTCCAACCACTTCACTCTTAGAGAATCCTGAATGCTATTTCTTTCTCAAAGGCATGCATGTTTTTTTAAATTTAAAATATATTTACCACATTATATTACTTTGCTAGAGTTTAAAGATGTCCCCTGTTCTTAATGGAATACAGGGTCTAATACCTTCCAATTAATTTCCAGTCACTTTTAAACCAATACACAGTTCTCTGAAACTCTGAAATTAATTTATGGTATAACATATTGTAAGAATTTTGGTATTTAAATTTTTCTTGGGCAAAATGAAAAATTTAATTATAACTTATTCTCATTAGAGGAAAGGCTTAAAGTTAATCATATAGAGGCTCAAGAAAATAACACTGACTTTATTTCATTAAGCCTGTCAGTCATAGCTTAGAAAGGCTAACTTAAGTAATATTAAAACAAACGAAAATAAAAATTCTAAATTATTAAATCCAGGCTGTGGTGGCCCACATCTTTAATCTCAGCACTTGGGAGGCAGAAGCAGGCTGGTCTCTTGAATTTGAGTCCAAAGTGGTCTATAGAGCAAGTTTGAGGAAGGAAGGAAGGAGGGAAAGAAGGAAGGAGGGAGGGACAGACAGACAGAAACCATATTGCTTGTGTTACAGGACACCTTGTAGGGGTTGATTCTTTCTATTTTATGGGTTCCAGGGAGCCAACTAACGTTCTTAGGCTTGATGGCAAATGGTATGTTCCATTGAGCCATCTTGCTAGCCTGGGCATTAACTTCTTAAGGGTATGAATATACAGTATATCTAGTCCATCTTTGTATTTTTAGTGCTTAGCAAATACGTGGTTACTAAGCTTTCATTAATTGTGGCTGGGCATTGTTTTTGATTTTGAGATAGCATCTCATTAAGTGGCGTAGGCTGGCCTTCAATTTACAGGCCTTCCTGCCTTGATTCCAGATTACTGCTATTACAGGTGTGTGCCACTATACTTGGTGGAATAAATTTTTTCTACAAAGTTTGAAATAATGATATAATGTGTTAATGTTTTGGGTGGGGAGGCATACATGTGTGGGTTTACATACTTTTCAAAATTTAATTGATGTAAAAGTTGGTTAATATTAAGCGTACAACTTTTCAGAATAATGCAGCCTTTATCACAGTCCACTAAAAATGTATTCCATTATATATTCCAAAATGTATTCCCACTGTAATAAAAAGTTTTTAAAAAGGTTGTTCTGTCATATTTCTTATGACAGAAATATAGTTTGCAAATAGCAAGACCTAACATTTAGCAAATATTGGCTACCGTATACCATGCTAAACATATGACTCAGATTTATCCATTTAATAAATTAACATGCACATACATATACAGGACTGCTGTGATACACAGTTGAGGCAGGAGAATTGCCAGCTCTAGAACAAAGTAACATCTTTAAACAGAAACACAAACAAGGGTCTTTGACAACAGATAATAATTTTTTAAAATTTATTTATTTATACATACATACATACATACATACAGTGTTCTGTCTGCATGTGTGCTTGCATGCCAGAAGAGGACACTAGATCTCATTAGAGATGGTCGTGAAGCCACCATGTGGTTGCTGGTAATTGAACTCAGGACCTTTGGAAGAGCAGACAGTGCTCTTAACAGCTGAGCCATCTCTCCAGCCCCTTGTTTTTTGTTTTTAAGACAGCATCTCACTATGTAATCTTGGTTGCCTGTGGAACCAGGCTGGCCTTGAAATCATAAGAAATTCGCCTGCCTCTTCTTACCAAGTGCTTTGATTAAAGGCATGCCTGGTCTAAAAGGTAAATACTTATGATGACAAATAAGCCAAATTCTTGACAGAATGATTTAGATGAAGATATTCCAGACAGACATAAAAGAAGGCATATGAAGCCAAGAGTGGTGCTACACAGTAATCCTAGCACTGAGGCGGCCAAGGAAGCAGGAAAATTAGTTGATCTCAGTTCAAGACGTGGGCAACACAGAAAAAGACCCTATCTCAAATGAAGAACTACACATAGACAAAATAATAATAATAACAACAACAACATTCCACATCCTTAACTACCAGGGAAATGTAAAAATCAAACTTACACTGGGATCCCATCTCACTCCAGGCATAATGGCTATCAACAAGAAAGCCAAAACAGCAAATGTTGATTAGAATGTATGGAAAATGGAACACTTAAGGCATTGTTGATGAGAATGTTATGTAACCACTCCTATAGACGTAACTGTTGCTATGGACAGGGCTGGAGAGATAGTTCAGCCGTTAAGAGCACCGGCTATTCTTTCAGAGGACCCAGGTTCTATTCCCAGCATCCAAAAGGCAGTTCATAACTGTCTGTAACTCCAGGCATCTGGTACCCTGGCACATTATATGCACGCGGGCAAAACGCTAATGCACATAAAAAAGAAAATAAAAACCTGTCATTATAGAAATCGGCATGGAGGTTCTATGAAAAAAATCAACACACATGTTACATGATCTAGCTATATTATTTATGAGCATGTGCCCAGAAGAGCCAAAATCTGCTTACTAAATACCTGCATACCTATGTTTACTGCTGCACTTTTACCAAATGCCAAGTCAAAGAATCAGTGTCAGTATCATCAACAGATGAATTTATAAAGCCAGTATGGTATACATAAACAATGGAGTTTGAGTCAAGGAAAAAAGAAACCATGTTGTTTGTAGGAAAATGAGTAGAACTAGAGATTATGTTACATGAAATAAGCCAACCTCACAATGACAAATATTACATGTTTATCTTTTCTCATCTGTGGAATTCAGGACAGAAGAAAGGAGACATGAAATCCCAAAGGGTATATATACCATTGTGAAAGAGCAAAGAGAGGGGGAAGAAAGAAAGGATAAAAAGCAAATCAAAGCACATGTATATATTATGAAAATGAATGAAGCCTACTGGTTTTACAATTAATACACTAGTTTTTAAAAGATGTTACGTGCAAGATCTGTGGAAGAATGTCAGAAGTGAAGGATGGAGGGCTAAGGCAAGAGACCCAATTTCATAAAGTCAAGTGTACTTTGTTTCAATTGCGGTTTCAGCCCAAATAAGCACCACCACCTAAACATACTTGATGGGCACAAGTTATTTAGCCCAATTAATATAGTGAATCAAGTAGCAATGGCAGACTAAGTTTTCGAATATGGATCATTTCAAATCATGATATGTAAAACTATTTCCTATACTGCTTTAATAACTTACCTATGTTAAAACAGCCTCCTGAACTGATAAGCTTTTTACTTACTCAAGTGCAATGTATCCTTTCACGTAAGAAAGAAGAAACTTGGAACTAATGCTCATCACTAATACAGTATGCACTAACTAGAACTTTACTATCTCTACCTTATAAATACTATTTTTGAGAAATTAAACCATGGTTTGAAAATAACTTTTTCCTCATTGAATTATCTTAGTGAAGGGGTACAGTGGGAGTTTTTCCCACAGTAGACAACACTGGACCACCCACATAGTAGACATTTAACACTACTTGGAACCTCATATACTATGCTGACTGCTGTTGGGAGAAACCAGAAAGCGGACATGACAACAATGCTAAACAAAGTAGGATGAAGAGTGACCAATTACTTCTTACAAGAATGTTTATTTTTCTTCAAAATTTTCATGTTTGTAACAGGGGAAACAAATGTAGGCATAAGGTTGCTGTGTAATTAAAATGCTAATTTCTGTACACACCACACACACATATTTGGTTGTAGTCCTTGTTCTGACAATCTCCTGTCTCAATGTTGTGTTAACATTGCTCCCCAATTGTCCACTGGTATGCCAATAAAGCAGCTTACTTTAAATAAAGTCAATAACTGAGCCACTGAGCAAGGGAGAGAACAAGGCTAGACTTAGGAGATTGAGGGCCAGAGAGGTCCAGGAGACATCAGGAGAGCTGAGCAAGAAAAGCTACAAAGTGAAGCTACAAAGTGCAAGCATCTCTGAGATGTACGCGGGGAGGAAACCAAATCACCTTAGATGGTTAAGAATAGAATAATAACTGTTCAGTTAGTGTGTTGTAAACCTTATTATTAATATAATAGTCTTGATTATTTGATAACTGGGTGAAGAGAGAAACTGAGAAACAGTTTTGTAAAAAGAACTTTAGCAAACAAAGTTGAGGAATTGTTATAAATGACTGAAGAAAACACAACACATGGAAAATGAAACTGGGAAAAATTACTACACTAGGAAATGAAATCAGATTTAATCTAAGGAAGTCAGTAGAACCCAAGACTGAAGAAGAATCTCATTCCTCTGCTGATTGGGTACATTCTTAGATGAGAAAAACAACTCTACTTTTTAAAAAAGAAACAATGTTAAGCTGCGCACACCAGTTCCAAGCCTATAATCTCAGTACTAGGAAGGATGAGACAGGAATATTGTCTTTGAGTTCAAGGCTAGCCTAGGCAAAATTATGAGACTGCTTCAAAAAAACAAAAAAACCAACCAACCAACCAACCCTGGGCATAGAGATGACTCACTGGTTTAGAGCACTGGCAGAGAATTCAGGTGTGATTCCCAGCACCTGCATTATCTCACAACCATCCCTAACTGCAACTTCAAAGGATACAATGCCATCTCTTGACTTCTGCCAACATTAGGCTCATACATGGTGCACATATACATACATACATACACATATATAAAAAAACATAAAACAAAGAAACAAATAAAAATAACCAAACACTTACACAAAAAGTTACACAGTCAGGCTTGACGGCATAACCCCAGGACTCAGAAGGTGGAGGCCAGAGGACCACTGCAAGGCGTGTCAGCCTTGTCCCTACAGAGCTCCAGGATGAAAGGGCTACAAGACCCCACCAACAAACAGTCCTCTCCAAAACATCAAGGCATTAAACAATGCTTTCTGCCTAACTTAGAAAGTAAATTTAAATTTGTGGCTTTCTTACAAAAAATATTTTTTATTGTCTATTTTAACACATTCAGAGTTGGGAAGCAGCAATATGTCTTCTCTAGGTGATGCTTTTAAGTGAATCAACGCATACAATAAAATCAATAAAGGCATGCACGTGAAAGGAAAGAGAGTGAAGCAAAAACAGAAACCAAAAAATTGCCAATTAGCAACTTTTGGGTCAGCGCTTGTGTGAAGGACCTTAAGAAGATGACTATTGTCTAAGAGCTAGAGGAAAACAAAAGATACAGGTAGGACAAACAGATAAAGAGCAAATCTGAAAGACTTGAAGGTCTCAACTAGGCATTCAGAAGCTGAATGTGGCACACAGGAAGCTACTAAAGCAGGTGAGCATGGTTTTGGTTGGTTGTTTTGCAACGCTGGGTTTGAAACCCAGGACCCCAAACATGCTAGGCAAGCACTCACTGCTGAGTACTCCTCAGCCTGGGTTGTCTTTTTCTTTAAACAACCCTGGTTGTTTCCTGAATTGGAGAGTGGCAATCTCAAAACAAACAACCCCTTTGTAGACCGTAAAGACAGGCAGTAAAGAGCCAGTAGTGATCTGCGACATTGTAGCAAGTGAACAGAAAAGAATGAAGCACCACTACAGTAGCAACCTTTTCCAAAAGAAACTTTCTACTGATGCTCCCCATACTCCCTACTAGAACTGACAGGCAAGGAATTAGGAGGAAGGTACCTTATGGCCCCCCAAAAGCCAGTCTATAAACCGACAGAAAGAAGAAAGGAAGGAAGGCTGATGGGTCAATCAATCGATATGCTTTGGCTTGGGCAGTTTATGAGCTCAGCTAAATTATCTTTAGTAACTTAACAGATGTTAACTTCATACTAAGATTAACAAAGTAGCTGGGGGGGGGGAGGTAGCTCATTGGCAGCTGGCAAGCAGTATCATAAAAATCATGAATTCTTAAATCTTATCTTTGGTGTCAGACACTGTGAGAACTGACCTGGAAGCTTTCCTAATAGCCTACCTTACTTGACCTTAATTTAAATAAAAGAAGGCTTCCGGTTATTACTTAAAAGTTTAATCAAAGCAAGTACCCACAAAGGTGGGATTTAAATTTTTTAGATGCAAAAGTTAAGGCTGAAAACATTAAACTTTCCTAATGTTTTGTGGCTAATGAGATGTAATCCTTAGTTTTCTAATTCTAGATATCAAGCTTTTCTTTTCAAGGGAAGAGTTAACAAATAGAAAACACTCAGGATTGCCTTTCCCTTCAACAGAAGGTTTGTAAAGGAAACAAAGCAGTTTACCATAACTAGCTCAAAATGGTTAAACACTCCCATGTGGTCAGCCTAAGCCCAGGGCTCTAAGAGATCTTGGCCTGGTAGAATAGGAATTAAGCCTATGTTGTTCATTGCTTTAGGCTCATGCTTATAACAGAATTTCACACTCAAGATGCTGAATAAATATCTGCAGAACAAATGCATGCCATAAAGAAAAGGGTAGAAGTAAAAGTCAGTAACAAAGAGCTGCCTGCACAAATTCTACTGTAACTACTGGGTAGTGGAAATTGGTTATGATCTCAAAGCATTTTAATTAATTTTTCTTTGTTATCATCATTAATACCATTATAAGTAAAACTCACATGCCAGAGTTTACTCACCCAAACGCAACAGGGAGTTTTCATGATGACTGCTGCCATCTAACTCCAGGTGACTCATCAAACAACAGCCCTCTATCCAAAGCATTTTCCCCATTTCCTCTATCCTGTTAACAACCAGTGATTACTTTCTATCTTCACTGAGTTACTTATTCCAGACATTTAACATTATATTATTAAATTATCTATTTGGGTACTCCCCGACCCCCTGCAACACATCTTCCAAAACCTTTGGAATTTCAGGATAAGAGTGTCTTTAGAAGCCACGCATGGTGGCATATGCCATACCTATAACCTAGCACCCTGGAGGCTGAGGTAGGGGCATCAAAAGTTTATACATTGGAGGCCAGCCTGGGTTTCAAAGGGAGACTGTGCTCAGAAAGAATATCAGCCAGCTGTAGTGGCACATGCCTTTAGGCCCAGCAGGCAGAGAGACCCTGTTTCAAAACAACAAAACCAACCAACCAAAGAATGCTATTAGAATGCTTATATGACCATGGCTGGGCATATGATGAGCATACTTAGAGGTCTGGGGTTTAAGCTCATCATTATTATTATTTATAGAGCTGCTAATCAAACCCAGAGCCTTACATATAAGTTTGTCCCAGCCTTAGGGCAGAGCCTTCTCATCTTAACTTTCCAACTTCTAGGCAAGAGTGAGAGCTAAAGTGATCACCAACCACCAATACTTAATCAGGCCTATGTATGTAAATGATGTGTATGCATCAAATAACCCCCCCCCACCCTAAGAACAGTTATCTGGCTTGTTTTAGGAGCTGAATGTGTAACAGTACCTGGAGGGCAGCACAATGGGAGAGGTCATGGAAGCTCTGCAGCCCTTCCCACATAACTCTTCCACTTGGCCATTCAATTGTAGCTTTCTAGTATCTGTAATTGTTTCCCTGAACTCTGTGAGCTACTTTAGCAAAGTAATTGAACCAGAGGAAGGTAGTTATAAAAATCTGGATTTACAGCTAGCTGATCAATCAAAAGGCCACAACCTGTGCCTGCAAATAGCATATGAAAAGTAGGGGGCAATCTTGTGGGAGTAAATCCTACAGCTTCTGAAACTGATTTAGAGGACATCAAGCCAATACCTTACTAAAAACACACACACACACAAACAAACACAAACCAACCAACCAACCAAAACAAAAACAAAACAAAAAACAACAACAAAACCTGCTTGAAGGAGTAACATTAAAAAATCTCCAAATTTTCAGAATATCTCCCAAGTCTGATGTCAGAAGTATTCATGCAGAGTAGTTTTGCTGGACCTTCCCTGTTGGTAAACGTGACTGTATGTGCGGGTGTTTTAGTTTTTTTGATTCATTTCTTACAGAGAGCAAAGTTGTATCCATACTGTGGCTTATATCATCAGTCACCCCTAGATGCTGACTCTAATCAAAATGCCAGCTGGTGCTTTGGATTTATCTGATTATAAGAACAAGATCTCCCATTATGCTTGAACTATTTTGAGCTGGGTCTGTTCCCTAAAACAGCTCCTTCTGCTTGGAGTTACTGAGCAACTTTCAACTTTTTTTTTTTTTTTTTTTTTTTTTTTTGCTTTTGGAGGTAGGCTTTCTCTGTGTATAGTCCTGACTGTCTTGGAACTCTCTTTGTAGACCAGGCTGGCCTAGAACTCACAGAGATCCGCCAGTCTATGCCTCCCAAGTACTGGGATTAAAGGCATGTGCTACCATGCTGGGTCTACAATTTTTAATTTTAGTATCATCAAAAAGACCACAGTAACCTTCCAACCACTAGAGAGGATCCCATCCCCCAGAAAACCCCACTTGGGTTTCCATACCACCTACTAAAGAACCAGGTATGATGTAAATATGTGAAAATACTAGATTAACATTTTGACTCTTTTTTTGGACTACCAAAAGCTCAAAAGGGTTAAAGAGACAGGTCAACTACAATGACCATGGAGACAACACTCAGTTTGGGGACTCCAGGATACTGTTACTTGGAGGAAGCATAAACACACCATTAAAAGCAAAGCAGGCATTAGGGGCAGCAGCAGGGGCAGCTGACACAGCTCAGGTGGGAGCGCAGTAACAGACAGTATACGTCTTTGTAAGAGGGAGGAAGACTTTGTTTTGGTTCAAGTTTAAGAGATACAGTCTGTCATAATAGAGGCCATGATAGACTCAGTCAATAGCAACAAGAAAATTTGCTTTTTAGTATTAGAAAGTATGTTCAGAATCGATTTAGGAAAACATTGTACTTTGACTTTTGTTAATAAAAATTCAATGATGTTCTAAGTAAAATGTAACTTATATTAATCTTATAAGTTAAAAAGAAAACAAGACAGGCTCATAGTGTGTATACCATGTTGGCTTCTTTATGCTCCTGTCTCTGGTGTCCTGAGTGCTGAGATTATAGGCGTGCATATGACACAGAGCTTATGTTAAGTTTAAAGTAAATTAAATTTATGGTAAAAGTGACAAGCAAACAACTTTTGTTTTGGTACTACCAAATTTTCAATAGTCAGGCTACCAGCAGATGTCTACGACCTGAAAGTAAAATCGTTATGGCTACTACACAGTGTGAACTAGAAGTGTTTTCTAATGCTCTAGAGGTAGCTCAGTGGTTAAGGGCACTGGCTGATCTACCCCGTTCAATTCCCATCACTCACATGGCCCCCTAGGGCCATCTGTAACTCTACATCCAGGCAATCTGACGCCCTTTCCAGACCTCTCAGACACTACACATATGTGGTACACAGACATAGGTGCAGGCAAAACACACAGACACAAAACAAAACAACTGTTTTCTGGTTAAACTTAAAATCTACGTAAAGCTTTAAGCCAGGCGGTAGCGGCAGCACATGCATCTAAATCCCAGCACTCCGGGAGGCAGAGGCAGAGGTTCTACAGAGTGCCCGTTCCAGGGCTACACAGCGAAACCCTGTCTCAACAACAACAAAAATCAATGCACAAAAGCCTGATGATCTGAGTCTGCTTCCCCAAAGCCACCTGGGAGAAAGGCAGAATCAACTCTTTCCAGTTGTCCACTGATCTTACATCCTGCTATGGCAAACATGTATCCATGTACTCCCCCACACACAATAAAGGTAAAAACAATTTTAAGAGTCTACAGTAATTATAAGTCACAGTTATCTACAACAAAAGCAATGCCAATAAAACTACAAATGTGATTATAAGAGTATGGTCCTTGGGGCCAGAGGTCCTGAGACATTTTAAAGGAATTATTAAGGTCAAAACTATCTTCCTGACAAAACATACATTAACGGTGTGTGTGTTGATGTATGGGTGTGCATCTGCATGTTACGACTACACTGATGTAAGGGGGTTAAAGCTGCTAGTGCTCTAGCATGAATTAAGATCAACCATAATTATGCTGCAATGGTGCTACTGCAGTTCAGTTAGAGTAAGTTACTGAAGAATTTCTTTGGGGCTGGAGAGATGATGACTCAGTAATTGAGAACTCTGGCTACTCTTCTAGAGGAATTGGGTTCAATTCTCAGCACCCATACAGCTACTTACAACCATCTGCTACTCCAGTCTCAAGGGATCAACACTCTCTTCTGGCCTTCAGCAGGCACCAGGCATGCACAGTGCACAGACATACATGCAGACAAAGTGCCCATACTCCTTGATACCACGCATGGTAGTGCACACCTTTAATCTCAGCACTTGCGCTATAAGGCCAGTCTGGTCTACGTCGTAGGCAATCGAGGGCTACGTGACAAGTTACAAGCCAGCCTACACAATGAAAGACCCTGCCTCAATACACAAACACACACACACACACACACACACACACACACAGAATGTTCATCAATTAAATACTGACCTTTTCTTTCTAACTGTGACAAAACAGGATTATATATAAAATCAGTCCTACGACAATATCACCTTCTAAGTCATATATAGAAAAAAGTACTTGGGCACTTCGATTGTGAGCTGAACCTTTTTTTTTTTAAATGAGGATTTTCACTTGAAAGAATGACAGCAATTAAGGTTTTCTGATTCAGTGTCTGACAGAATTTTTTTTAATGAGTAAAGGAAAACAATTTACAGTATTTACTGCTAATGATAAGATTTGGGCTTTCAAGCAAAAATTAGTTTTAGAAAACTGTTCACCACCATGAGCTTGACTTTTTTTTTTAGTGATTTTTCTGAATCGCACTAATAGCGATTGTGAATTTTCTTTCTTTCTTTCTCTCTTTCTTTCTTTGTTTTACTCTTTTTAGGTTGGGAGAAAATCTTTTCATTGCATAACAAACTGTGTCAGCATTTGGAAGATCTGATTGGAAGATCTGAATAACTTCAGTTTGGTTTAGTCAGTGGAATTCTTTCCAAATAACTCAATACATGTAACAAAACAACACACAGATTCACTTGACCTATAAGTCAGGCTAGTGCTTCCATCAGTATCTCAGCCTACTAATGTAAGGAGTACACTGATATGGCTTCAGATTCAACACTTCAACCAAGCTTTATGAAATCATCATCCCTGGAGCTATACTATCATATTCTTGATGAAGTATCCTGAAAAGCCAGATGTAGTGGCACACGGTGAAGTAGAAGCATGTGGATCACTGTGATTTCAAGGCCAACATGATCTACATGGTCTAGGTCAGCCAAGGCTACACAGAAAAACTCTATCTTGAAAAACAAAATAAAACAAAAAAGAGTATTCTGAAAGGAAAATGTTTTCTTTTTCCCCAAACAGTTATATGTATGCTAAATTCAGAAATTGATATGGAAATTCAGTGGTCTTCTCTTACGCCAGATATTAAAGAGATATAAAAGATGTTAAATATGAACACTCTTCTCATTAAATAATTTTGGTTTGGGGAAGCCAAGATATGAATATATATATTCATACAAAATAACTTTGAGGGGTTGGTTCTCTCATTTCCACCACATAGGTACTACGGACTGAACTTTTTGCCTGCTGAGTTATCTCTCCAGCTCAACATTTTAAAAGTATCGATTTTAGCTGGGCCTGGCCTTTAATCCCAATGCTAGGGAGGCAGAAGGAAGGTAGCTCTATGAGCCTAAGGCCAGCCTGGTCTACAAGCCATGGCTACAAAAAGAAACCCTGCTTCAACAAACAAACAAACAAACAAACAAACAAACAAAAACACCCTGTAATGTATCAATTTTAATTTCCAAATTGGAAAATATTGAAAGAGTCCTTAATGAGTCTCAAACCCCAAATATCAAGAGGCTTGTGAGCTAAAATACATAATGTTCTTTCCCACCCCCCCTTCTTTCTCCTCCTCCTTGATCTTACTAGAGCTCAGGCTAACTTCCAACTTATGGTAATTGTCCTGCCTCAGCCTAGTCTGTCCAGAAGGATTTCTTGGGATTGGCGGTACAACTGGGTGTGAGGTGGCAGGAACTGAAGCAGGTAGAGGGTCAGTCAGGGCTCTTAAGCTGTTTCACCGGCCCAGAAAACACTTCTAATTCACACTGGTAAGTAGGCATAATGATTTTCAGGTCAAAGACATTTGCTGGTAATATGAGCAGCTTGACTACTGAAAACATTAAATTTTCTATCTGGGATTCTCAGCATGTGCCACAATGCCACACCCACCTCTGTTGAATTTTGTAGGTACCACTCAAAAGACTATTCTCACAGTAGTGTCTAAAAGATGAAGGGAGTCTCCCTGAACACTGACGGAAAACAAGTGTGCTTTTAAGTGTTGGAAGTTCACAAGTGATAAAAAAAAAAAATTCCAAAAATCTCTGTGCACAAAGGAACAGTAATGCCTAACCTATAGAATATGCTGGTAGTGCTTTCAATCAAGAACTTTTGACCAAATTTGAGATTTGCATTAGGCTGAGAAAAAATAAGACAGTAAGATACAGTATTACTAAAGACAGCCTTGGGACATGCCTATAATCCCAGCACTCTGGAAGACAGAAGCAGGCAGATCAAGGAGAGGTAGAGGCCAGCCTGGTCTACAAAGTTCAGGACAGCCAAGGCTACACAGAGAAACCCTGCCTCAAGGGAAAAACTACAGAAGACTTCCATAAACCTGAGATAAAATCACTCCCTTGTCTGTTAAGTCACAAGTACAAATTTCCTTAATTTCTAAGACTGAGATAAAACTGGTAACCATACCTGTAATAGGTGCTCAAAAGGTTCCTTATGCTCCTGTCTCTGTGCCAAAACTAAACCTGAAGGTCTTCAAATCAGCCATGCATGTCAAATTGATTATGCATTCTCATTCAGTAAAGGCCTTAAATAAATGTCCACTATCCCAAAAAACACTGGGATAAGAACCTACACTCATAACCGTCAGGGACACCTACCTAGGAAGCTGGAGAGATGGCTCAACAACTAAGACCAGTAGTTGAGCAACTACCAGGACCCAGGTTTGATTCTTAGCACCTACATGCTGGTTCACAACCACCTGCAAATCCAGATCCAGGGGATAGGACACCCTCCTTTTATCCCTGGCCAACAACAGGCACACATGTGGTACAGACATACATGCTGGCAAAACATCCATACACATAAAATTAAAACACTAAAACCCCAAACCCCCAAAAGCTACATTAAGGGTATAGTATAGTGGTGTATGTCTTTAAACCCAGCACCTTAAAAGGTAGAGGCAGGAAGATCTCTGTGAGTTCAAGGCCAATCTGGTCTACATAGCAAATTCCAGGTCAGCTAGGGGCTAGTGAGATTCTTTCTCAAAAATAAAAACACCCCCAAACAAATGACTTTATTATAAAGTACAGGAGCTTGGGTCAACTGCCTACAAAAACTAAACCAAACAACTACGTATATATTTCTCCTAAGGCTGTCTCATTCTTTCAAAATCACTCATATATTCTTCTCAATAGTGTATATTCAGTTGGCATACTTATAAAACCATGAAAAACAAGGACATCTTAGTATTCTAAGAAAATTATCAATGAGGCAATTCTGAAGTCAGTTGTCTTATAAACCAGAAAAGGTGATAGGAAGCTAAGGAAATAATTTAAATCTTATTGATATTCCTATTAGATGTCTCATATTGTTTCATGCTTGGACTATTATTTGAAGAATTAGATAGTAGTTATTTTAAGCACAGTAAATATGTTCCAAGATTTGTGATGAGAGAGGTCAGTCTCTAAAGTTAATAAGACTTAATAGCTTAGCAATGTTTTTCACTCTGTACACTTTGAGCTAACAAAGCTTTCCAAAAACAAAACAGCCCATCACTTTTATTAAACCTTTTCAACCTGACTTCATAGTTTATACTCAGAATTATGTGTTATTTTAATACTTATACTTAGTATAAGCTGTTTTCAAAAGAGCAAATTACTTTTCAACGTATTTTACACCGTATTTCAACTTGCAAACATTTAGAATGCTTATAAAAACTTTGAAAGCTTGTTAGAAATGCTACAGAAGAAGTCCTCTCTACTCTTTAACTTGCTCCTGTCGGCAAGTCACACTAGGGGTTTGGTCACTACCCATTTCCCATATTGTACTGCAAAACCCTTCTTTATGTTAGTTACTACCTCAAACCAGCACTGGACAATCCTCTTCCACACTATAAGAAAGAAGTCAAGTTTTGATGACACCATCTGTTAACACCTTAAATATTATTTCAAAGAGACACAAACACTTCCTTTGACTTCTGTCTTTCAAGAGAGCATGGCTACCTTTTTGGAGACGGGACTGATATACTAAAAGGTACTAATGAATATTAGAAACATATGACTCATAAAATTATGACTTCAGAAGGGTCACATCATATCACTGTGCCCAAATTGCCCTTCAATAGGCAACTCCCCATAGACTCTTTAATCTGAAGTGCAAAGTAACATAAGTTATATACACACAGGAAAACAAAAACAAAAACCCTAAAAACCAAACACACAGCTAACTGCAAACAGGGGAGCAAGAGAGTAGATCACACTGAATCCTATTAGATCCCCCTTTCCCTTCCACCATAAAAGATAAATTGTAGTGAATTGTCAGCCATCTCCCTAACACTAACCTACTAATGTACACAGTACTCATAAAAGCAGATGTCAGGCTATCAGTTTAGTAGATGAAAAAAAAAAATCTTAAGACTTAAATGATTCTTCCAAGGTCACACATACAGTTAGAGATCAGGTAAAATTAAACTGGCAGATTTTGTACTTATTATTTCCAATCAACCTCTCCCCAAAATATAACAATTACCTCACTCTACTGTATATTTACACATCTACTGCCTTACTAAGTGAGCCACCATCCACCTGACAGTATTAAGCACTTAGGATATAACTGGTCTAAACAGGGAAATACTGTAATGGCAAAATACAAACTAGATTTTGAAAAGTTAGTAAGAAAGGAATCATATCCTGTGAAATATTTTATTTTTGAAGCACAGATTAAATGTTAAAATAGCACTTAGGACATCTAGGCTAACTCTTGCTTCCTCCAAAACATAAATCTTAAAACTTTTTGAAAGTCTTTTTATAAAGCAGTATTTTCTTAGAATCTCGTATATTTCACATACATTGCATATGTAACAATGCAGCAACTATATGTGGAGGGGAGAAAAGGCACATACAGGCTTTGGAAAGATACAGGCATAAAAGATATACAACAAACAGACCATCTAGAAGTAATAAAAGGTGTTTCTGTCTCATTACAAATACACATGATTTTTAGAAGCTTTCCTTTTCTTCTGTGGTACTGAAGATCAAACCCAAGGCATCGTACATGCTATGATTCACCACCAAACAGCCATTTATGTGATTTTGAGTAAGTCACAAAGATAACTTTTCTTTAGTCATATTTGTAGGGAGAAAAATGAAAACATTCTAATTTCTAATGCACATACTATTCAGTCATCAGAGAGTGGGTCAGTTATTATGATCTCAAAATACATCTAGAAAACATTTATATATAGTTTTAAATTACCTATCATGGTAGCCAGGTAGAATCAGTATTTAATCTGTTAGCCTACAGTGGCAAGAAATACATAATAAGGGTAATTTTTTTTTTAAAGAATAACTTTAAAACAGGGTAGGGTGGTGGTACATGCTTGCAATCCCAGGACTTGGGAGGGAAAAGCAGGAATAACACATAAGATACTAAAACAAAACAAAACAAAAAAAACCACAGTGTGGCAGGTCAGACATAGTGGCACATATTGTTAATTTTAGTATACAGGAGGACTAGGGAGAAAGATTTGAGAGTGTAAGCTTATTCTGGGCTACAGCTACATAGTTAAACCTGGTCCTAAAGAAAACAAGAGGAAGGGGTGGAAAGGGAGAAAGTAAGTCTGGCAACCCTATAAAAAGTTAGATGTAAAGTTTTAGTATCACCTAGCATTCTAGGTTTATAATGAAAAGAAATAAAGTTACACAAAAAATGTGTACATAAATGCTCATACAGCAATATGTAACTGATTAGAAGGGTTAACCATATCCATGAAGATAAACTACTAAACACAATGTGCTATAACTACATGGTGGAATATTATTCAGACCTAAGGAAAAAACACTCCTGTTACAGGTATGGATAAACCTTCAAGGTAGGTAGCCACAAAAATCATGAACTTCACATGATGCATTCAAAATAGGCAATCAAAACAAACAAAACATTGTTTTGGGCTGCAGTAGATGAGAAAGAGTCACTGCTAATGACCTGTGTCAGGGGTTCTCTAGAGAGGAGTAAATACTCAAAAACTAGCTTTGGTGCTCACTGCACAACTATGTGAACACACTGAAAACCACTTTACATGGGTGAATTGTATCGTATGTGAATCACATTTCAAGGAACCTGTTAGAAATAGGTAGCAAAATAAAGGAATTAGAGACACTGGTTGGTTACCTGATATTTTTCTGAAATTTCTAACTTTGTGGTATAATCAGCTTTACAGTTTCCTAATGTGATTTTCCCATTCGAAATATTCACATTAGTAAAAAAAAAAAAGCATTGTTCCACATGTAAATATAATGACAACTATGAACTGTACACTTGAAAGGCTGACTTTGGTGACACGTAAATTACTCCAATAGAGAGTAATTTGGGAGCTGAAAAAATGGTTCAGTAGTTCAGTTCCAAGCACCCACACAGCAGATGACAATCGTCTGTAACTCCAGCTCCGGGGGACCACACCTTTCTGACTTCCCTGGACACCAGGCACACACACAAATACAAACTACTTCTACACAGAAATCGTTAAAAAAATTTTGAAAAATACTTCCACTATAAAAAATGATCCCAAAGATAAACTTCGTTAACATTCAAACAATCTCTAAACAGCCACATACACCGTGGGACATACAGCCTTGGTAACTACTGCAATCACCTAAAACAGGATAAACTATATTAAGGGATTGACTGGCACTGTGAAAAGTAAACAAAAGTTTCCGTCTCAATCAAGCAAATGCTCAAATTCAGAATCAGACACAGTAGTATGAAGATCAGATACAAAAATACATAAGGGCATAACACAGTTTACCACTTTCTCTTAAAAGCTACACTCGATTTGAATGGTTTGTGTTAAAAAAAAAAATCCATCAGGCACCCACACACAAAAAAAAAAATCCCAAAGCTGAAGGAGAGTTTATTAAAAAAAAAAATCACAATGGAGAGAATCTGTGTGTTTAATATATGGAACCTTGGAAGCAGCTGTGTCTAAGACAATGAAACCTTCTTTTCCCTTTTGAAATAATCCGCGATGGTGTCAACCCACAGCCCACCCGGGGTTCCTCACTGCCACCACCCTCAGGAGGTGGGGGAAAGGATACCGTAGACTAGGCGATGACAGCTTTGTAAGAGAACCCTTCGGACTTTCTATGTAAGAATGCAAGCTGGTGATGTCTTCTCAGGAGAGGAGGGAAGGGGTCTGCGGACAGGCTCAGATAAGGGGGCGGAGGGTCCTCTGATTGGGAGAGGGCACGTCGAGAGCCCCCTCTCGACTCGGCTGGGACCAGAGCGAAACCCAGGCCGCCGGAAGGCACTGTGAGCATCCCCAGGACCGCCGCCCGCGGCGGGGGTGTCGTTTTCGGCCGAGAAGTTGACTCCGGTAGTTTGGACGCTGGAGCAAAGCCGGAGTCGGGGCGATCAGAAAATCGCCTGCCCGTGGAGGCGTCTCGGGCCCGGAGAAGTTACGAGGTAGCCGCTCGCTTCCCCCACCGCCCTCCGCCCGCCACGCTCGGCGTCGGGACCCGGGCAGAGCCGGAGCCGCGGTCGCCGCCGGGCCTCCGCCACGGCCGACGCTCCGGCGGCCGCGCTCCCGCGCCCGCGCCGGGCCGGCTCGGCAGGGCAGGCCTAGGCCGCGCCCGGCGGGCCCGGGCGCTGTCGCCGGCGGAGGCGGAGCAGGCCCGGCACAAACTTCCCGGCGCGGCGCCCGCGTCACGGCCGCCCGCCCGCCCAGCGCCATGCCGGCCGCCGCGCCCGCCCGACTCCGCACGCACCCCGCGTCCCGCCGGCGCCCGAGGCCGCGGGCCCCACTGTACCTCCAAGTCGCGGCCTTTGTTCTTGAAATTCTTGAGCCGTTGGTTGTCCAATTTCTCGTTGTCCGCCATGGCCGGGCCGGCGACTCTCCCCCCCCGCCCGGGCCCCGCGGGATCCGCCCCAACCACCGCGCCGCACCGACGCTCCCAGGAAGCCGGCCGCCGCCTGCGCCGCCCGCCCGCCCGTCCGTCCGCTCCTTTCCTCTCGCCCGGCTTCCGCGGCCTCCGCTCCCCGGACGCCCTCTCCTGCCCCGAGCCCGGGTACCGCAGCAGTCCGGCGAAGACGACCGCGGGGCCGGCGGCGGCAACGGCGGCGGAATGTGCTGCCGGCTGAGAGGGGGAGGCGGCCTCGATCTGAGGGCCCGGCTTCGCGGCCACGCCCAGAGCCGCCAGCGCGGTTCGCCGATTGGCCGGCCGGGCTCCGGCGCGCTTGGCCAATCACAGGGGGCGATGGAGAGCGGGGGCGGAAGAGCGAAAGGAAAGGGGAAGGGAGAGTCCGGGGCAGGAAAGGGCCCGGGCGGTGCGGCCTGGGAGGGGAGTGGCCGCGCGCGGAGCCAGAAGCCCGGGCGGCCGCGGAGACGCAGACCCCGGGGCGGGCGGGCGGGCGGGGTGCAGTCCCGGCTGTGTTGGTACGGTTGTCGGAGCGGCTTGGGATGTGGGGTTCTGGACTTCGAGCTCTTCTCCTCCGCTATTACTTTAGCGCTCCGTTCCCTTTGGACGGCAAAGAGGTGTGTCTAAGCTCCACGCAGGGCCCTCAAGCCTTAGCCCGGTCCTGGGAATTACCTGCCTTCCCCAGGGCCGGGCCGGCGGGTCGAGGCTTGACTCTGGTGGCGCGCTTTCTGAAAACTTAAGGGAAAGAGAGAGGGACCCGGGAGGAGAAGGAAAAGGGCCTCCGACCAAGAGCCGGCAACAGGTAGAAACTTGATCTTTCCATAGTACCTACCCCTTTATGGGCAGTTCATCTTGGAACCTTAAACTGCTTGGTCATGGAGCATTAATTTGTAGAAAGCGAGCACTGAGATCCTTGACAGAGCAAATGCAACATTGTGACTCCTGATAAAGTTAATCGCAATGATACCATCTTCACCAGGAACATTGTAACCAAAGGCGAAAGTAAAACAGATACAAAAGAGCCTCTGAAAATTTTCAGAAGAGGTCCGGACTGGTGACGCGGTTTGTAACCCTAGCTACTGGGTGTGAAGGGGAGCGGCTGAAGTAGAAGTATCCCAAGTGCAGGGCCTGCCTGAATTAGAGAGTTGAAAGCCACTCTGAGCAGTTTAGTTACACCCCCGTCCCGGTTCACGAGCATCTCAAGATAAAAAGCGCAGAGATACAACTCACTGACAGAGGCTAAGTGTGCTAGAGGTCCTTGGTCCAGAAAAGAGAGTGATGAAATGTTTTCAAAAGTATATTTAAGCCGAGAATGGGCAGTTCCAAGATGAACTGCCCATAAAGGGATGAGTGTTATGGAAAGATCAAGTTTCTGCCTGCACGCATTAAATGCAGCACTTGGGAGGCAGAGGCAGCTGAATCTCTGTGAGTTTGAAGCCAGCCTGAGCTACATCGTAATACCCTGTCTAAAAACAAATTTGTGTGTTTATTTCCAACTACTAGTTCTTCAAATGTGTGCGATTTTGTGAAGCAATTCATAGTCAGACGGAATGGAGAAGCGGAATCTGTTTGAATTTGGCGAAGAGACCTTAGTACAAAATCCTTTGGTTCTTTCTGGTCTATTTTGTTTGGGTAGAACCACGTGCAGAAATGAATGCTTAAGATGCAAATGTTACATAAACATGAAGTCAAAGAAGGGTGCTTTTAAATGTATAATACAAAGGCAATGGGTTTAGACACGATAAAGGACTGAGTTCTTCCAGGATAGAGACAACTGCAGGACTATAGGAGTCACTTGAAGATTAGTTACAATAGGAGGAATGGCCAAAACAAAATCCTTTAGAGTAGTGCCTTTCAAACAAGTGTTTGGTATTTTGTATGCTTTCTGCTGGGCTGGGCTTGGCAAACAAGCTCTTTGGAAGTAATTCACACTGAAGGTTAACCTGAATGTAAGTTGAATTCAGATCTTAAAATTCATATGTGTGCTGGAGGGGTATATGGTGCATGGACATATTCAGGTGTGTACATCCTTGTGCAAATGAGGACAGAGAAATATGTCCCGAATCGTTATTGCTCTCTACCTTATGGCCCCGAGACAGGATTTCTCAACTGAACCAGAAGTTCAGCATCTGTCATGTGCTGGCTTGTCATCTCTGGGTCCTCTTGCCTCTGCCTCCCAGGGCTGAGATTACAGGCATGCACAACTGGACTGCCTTTACTGGGAATGAACTGAAGTCCTCATGCTTGGACCCTCTCCCTCATATATTTTTATTCTCCAAAGATTCATTTGGTTGAAGTGACATTGTATTTACATGCTGGGGCACTAGTGTATTTAAAAATATGATTAAGTACGGTGGTGTATGCTATAATCCCAGGGGTTAGGAGACTTGGGTAGTAAATTCTAGAATTCTGAGCCAGTCTGGGAACATTGAGAAACCTTGTGTCCCAAAGCAAACCCATGAGATCTAATTATGACATTCAGCACAGAGTCTGAGTTCTAGGTAAGCCTAGGCTATAGAGTGAGACTATCTCAAAATAAAATGAAGGAAAGGAAGGGTGGGCTTAGGGTAAGAAAATTTTGGTGGAAAGATGGAGAGAGAACAAGAGAGAGAGACTTGGTTAGATTCTTGTGATTACTAGAGGAAAATGAAAATGGTACATAGTATTAGGTAAAGGAAAGAAGGCATTTTATACCTTGCTAGATATTACTAAAATACAGTTTGTATTTGTTACAATTGGGCTGCTTCTTTCTGGAGAGAAAAACCTGAGTCATAGGCAATCAATGTGGTTTGTGTGTAGTTTGTCAAATGTTCATGTATTGAAGGTTGACTATCCGTCTCAGACGAATTATCCTAGGAAAGGATTAAGACAGTTCTTGTGGGACCCTTTGATATGTCCCAAGAGAGCTGTTATAAAGAAGAACAAGCTGGCTGGCCAGTTTTGTTTGGTTGTATGTCTAACCATAAGATCTTCCTCTCACACCTCCACTATGCCACCTGCCATGGCGGGGACAGGGGTGGAGCTTACCAGTCAGTATTGTGCTATTTGAACACAATACTAAAACTGTGAAACCTCTCTTCTTTAGAAACTAGCCAGACTAAGTATTTTGTTTTTGTTTGTTACAGAAACAAAAATAGATTAATACAATAACATCCTTGTATTTTCTCTCTGTGGGTAGCTGGGGGGGGGGGGTTAATCAGGCATGGGGGACTTCTTGCATGTCTTTTTTTTCCCCAGAAGGTTCTGACTTATGGTTTGGGGAGTTTGAAGAAAATGACTTTATTTTGAAAATTGATATTAATTCGGTTGTGGGAGGAGAAACACCTAAATTTTTGTTTGTTTGTTTGTTGACCTAGCATTGCATGTCTTTTTATGGAGGCAAAGCTGGCTTAAACTCCTGATTTTCCTCTCCAGCGCTAGCATTACTCGTATATGCCACCACACCAGGATAGCTTTTCCTCAAACTTAGTTTTGACTACTTAATCAAGGAAAAAAATAGCCCAGCCTTCACCTTAATACCTCCTACCTCAGACAAGTTTCCTGTCCTGGTTTTTAAAACTTTTTACATCTTTAAATAATTACAAATTTATAAGAATTACAACAAAAGAATACTAGGTGATTTTGCTTCCCTTTCTTTCACCACATCCAAAAGTAGTATTTTTTAACTATCTATCAAAATAAGGCATTTAGTGCCAGAGACATGGCTCAGCAGATAAGAACACTTATTGCTCTTGCAGAGGACTGGCGTTCAGTTCCCAACACTTAGGTTGGGTAGCTCACTATTACCTGTAACTTCAGCTCCAGGAGATCTAATGCTCCTCTGACCTCCAAGGACACTGCATGCATGCATGTGGTGTAATACATACATGCATACATACACAAACATGCAGGCCAACAATCATATACATTCAATAAAAATAAATACATCTCTTTTTAAAAGGTTAATTTTGATATAATCCACAGAGGCTATTTAGAAAAGACAGAAAAGAGTAGATTGTAAACAAAGGTTTCTACGATCACAATAATAATGTTACCAGATACTGAGCTGTTAAATCTAGGTCTGGGTATTTTATTAGTTATTTGTGTGTTTATTCTTATAAATAACACTTATCCAACACTATGTAACAGTCATTTTTTTGAGACAGGGTCTTACTATGTAGTTACGGTTTGCCTATGATTCATATCCTGTTTTAGCTTCCTGAGTGCTAGGCTTACACCCATACCGCCATGCCCAGCCAAGGCAGCCTTTTAAATGTCTACTGTGACAGATTCTCAGATTAGATTAAGCTGGCCTCTGACTTGCTGTGTGGGACTGAGCTCCTCCTCCTCCTGCCTCCATCTCTCTAGTGCTTAGATTGGAGGAGTGAGTCACCACACCTAGCTATGTAAGTGCATTGACTTCCTACAAAGATTCTATGAAGTAATGGTATTCACCTTACAGATTAGAAAATCAAACCATAGAAAGGTGCAGTAATTGATTTAAGTCACGCAATGAATGTTAGAGCAGGCATTTGAACTGATCCTGACACCAGAGCCACCTGGGAAGGACAGAGACATCAGTTATCCATATTCATAGTGCACTCTGAAGAGAGCTATTCTTTCCATTTTCCATTTATAAGAAGCCTAAGGTTTAGTGTGGTTAAGTAACCAGCTGAGCCTCACTAAACTAGTAGGTGCTGCAGCCCTAAGTTTGACTTTGGGCCTGCCTAGATTTAAACATACTCCTGGTCTATCTCCCTGGCATCCCACACAGACCTCAACTCGACCTCTTAAATCTAGCTCTGAAATGTGCAAGATACAACTTCTCAAACCTCAAAACACATAGAAATCACATGCGAGGCACAAATCCCATGTTGGCGGGCTCTTGTCCAAGCTTTCTGTTTTAGAAAGTCTGAACCCCTCAATAAAAGCAGGTGCTCTGCTTCCTGGGGTGACTTTGAGGTCCACTGGATCTGCCAAGACAACCAATTCTTAAGATTGCTTCAACCTTAAGGAAAAAAAATTAAAATAAGGGCAATACATCATGGGGATGGATCCCGTGTCCTGTAAAATAATGTAGAAGGAGGAGTGTCATTTCCCACATCACCCACAAGAAAAAATTCACATGGCACAGCTGAGTTTCTAAAGAGACCAAAAACTTCCACTTCAGCCTGTCCTGAAGATTTCGTGAGGAATGTGGTCTCCTTTTGTAACCATCTCTCACACTAACAAGACAGAAATGCAGATTTAGTGCCTCTGTTTTCAGTTGCCCTGTTCAGGGAGCTTCCTTTTCAACCAAATCAATGAAGGAAAAACCCCTAAGCGCTGTTAATTCACAGTCCTTTATCAATTCTACCCAAGGTGACCCTGTTTCTGCAGCTGCAAACACTAGCTATCATTGATTCTTAATTTCATTCTCCCGATTTCTACACTTGAGAATAAAGCATACTGACTAACTAGTATCTTCACCACGTCCTGTATTCTTCTGCCTCTCCAATCCTGGGGCTACCACCTCCTGCCCTCACTGTTAAAGTCAGTCACACTGTTTCATATTGGTGATGGCTAGCAGAGGAGTGTAACTATTATCTGGATGGTTCCTCCCCTTGCATTGTGTGTGAACTTTCACATCAGATTTCCCTTCAACTAGGTTTTTTTCTATCTCAAAATATCTACCAAATAGATATGTTAGAAAATGACTCTTGTAGCCAGGCCAGGTGACACACATCTATAGTTACAGGTACTCAGGAGCACTGAGGCAACGGGATGGAAAGCTCAAGGCCATCCTGGGTAACTTAGGGGGACCATGCCTCAAAATGGAAAACAAATAACAAATGTCTGGAGGCAACTCAGTAGAGAGTACTTGCCCAACATATATGAAGTCCTAAGTTCCATCCCCAGTGACACACACACTCCTTGTCAAACACTTGTGTGATTGAGACAATCGTTTAAAAGAAAGTGTCATGGCTGGATATAGTGGTGCATGCCTTTAATCCCAGCACTCGGGAGGCGGCAGCAGCAGACAGATTTTTATGGGTTTCAGGCTAGCTTGGTCTCCATCTCAAGTTTCAGACAGGGCTACACAAGGAGACCATGTTTTTTAAAAAAAGGAAAATGTTATTAAAATTCTTAAGGAATAAAAACAGTTATGTGGAAATGAAAAAGGCAAATGTATTAACTGTCTCTCTGTCTCTGTCAGTCTATCTGTCTGTGTGTGTGTTGTGAATGTGATAGCTCCCTATTCTCTAAAATGTCTTGCAACTGTATCATACTTTCTGTTTTGAAACTGAGAAAAGTAGAAGAACAGCCAATCAGCCTGGTAAAAATTCTCTCAAGAATGAGTGGTTTCAGTCATGTCAGTGAAGAGAGACTGGTGTCCTAAAACAGGTTTCTGCTTTAGATAATCACAGAAGTAAGACATTAACTTTAAGCATTTGTTAGTTTTGTCCCCATGACTGAGCATAGACCACATTGGTATAAGATACTCTGTATACCCACATAATTCTCAAATAAAAATTAAAAATAATACAAGACTGAACACTGTTAAGGCATGTAAATTGAAATACACACCTTGTAGGATTTACCAGCACTCTATTTGTTTAACATAGTTTGTCACTATGTTAAACAAAGCCCTGAAGTCTCTTGGAGAACTTCCCCAATAGAGTTTCAGTGGATTCTTCAGATGCTTCCAAAGTCAAAGGTCTGCAACTCCTGATGTACTGTAGAAACTTGGTCACCGCGGATCACCTTATGATAGACTCAAGGAAAGATTTTTGTTGAATCTGTTAACTTTTTTCTCACTACATCACACTGTTAAATTCTGGAAAATGCTGTCTTTTCACCTACTTGCTTATTCTAACACTCATTAGAACCTGTTAAAGGTTGCTGACCGTATAACTGAGAGTCTCAACCTGGGAAGTGTTAGACCATCTTATTTGGAATCAATAAACATGAGAATGTCTTGTACTCTTGTTTGTAAAATGCAAGTTTTTTTCTGTGCCTATTCTTGCTCTGAATAATGATATATTTATTACAAGCTTCAGGCAACATGACTGGGCAGATCGTAAGCTATTCTAATTTGACCATACTGGCCTGGCCTACTTCCCAGTCTTGTGACCCATTATGTGCCATCTTAGTTTTGCCCTGGCACTGCCTTCTTTATCCATGTCCCCATGGCAACTCCTCTCTCTCTCAAGTCCCTACATGGAACCCCCTTTTTGGGCCTGGAAGACCGCCTTTTTTTCCTGCCCAACTAATGGCTGTTCATCTCTTTATTTAATCAGAAGGTGACAGAGAACAATGTCTAGAAAACATTGAGACAGGAGAGGCTTCATAAATATAACAATGCCAAAGTCTATCCTGTATTCAACTCTCTGAGTACAGAAATCAGCATTTGAATACACAATGCACATTTGAAACATCACTCCAACACACTCTTGTCTCTTGGCTACAGCCTTGAGATCTGTCTAGTCAAACCTTGGTGATCTCCAAGGCAGAACATATGCTACCATACTGACCCCAATTAGACTGCCCAGGTTTTTAGCTCTACTTGTAAATAGAAGCATCAGCAGAAACTGTAGTGAGAATTCTGGAATTTTGGTTTCTTTAAAAAGCACAGAAATACTATAAAACTATCTTTTCATTTTAATCTCAGGTGTAGGGATATAGGGCTACTTTCCAAAAGCTGATAATGATTTGCTTCATGCTTTAGCAGAGGTGAGGTTTTGCCAGTTGCAGATAGTTTCTGCAATTGTGTGACATTTGGAATTCTGGGAACTGTTTAGAGGGTATATAAATGCCAGAGCCCTGACAGGTGGGGTTGGTAGCTACTGGTCGTTCAGGCTGGTTACTTGCACTTTGTTTGTAGTCATGCTCAGAAAGGAAACGAGAAGAAGGAAGCTAGATGCAAGAATCTGTCTCTCTCCCATCCATCCTTCTTTCTCTCCTATCTAGTGATAGGGGCTGAAACTGGGGGAAGGGGAATAAAGGGTGGGAAAAAGAACCCACAAAGTAGCTAACAGCAGCTACAAGTAAAGAAGAAACATGAAGAAAGAAATTAGATTCAAGGATCTTGATCTCTTTTTCCCCCTCTATCCTTCTTTCTCTCTTATCTAGTGATAGGAGGTAAAATGGGGGGGGGGGCATAAAGGGTGGGAAAAAGAATCCACAAAGTAGCAGAATACAACTACAGAAAACATTTAACTTGGAGGTGATCAAATCAACTAATGACTAGCAATACTTCTATTTGGCTGAATTTGTGACTGTCAGAACCATTTAGAACAGTGGGAAAAATATCCATACTCATGTGACATGTAAGAGCAGTTTCTTTTCTAAAGAAAAAATCTCGTTTCATATTTATTTATTTACTATTTTAAGCAGGGTCCTTCTATGTAACTCAGGTCAGCCTAGAAACAGCAGTTTTCCTGGTTTAGCTTCCTAACTGCTGAGATCATAGATGTGCCACCCAAATCAAGCTTTTTTTCTTAGACTTCTGTCTTCTGTATGAAAGAAAAGAAAATTTACCCTGTATTTGTATCTCTTAATAGTCACTGGTATGTGAAACTCTTTGAAAGTGATTCATATTTGGCCAGGAATATCAGTGCATTCCTTTAATCCAGCCTTCAATCACAGCACGTGGGAAGCAAAGGCAGGCAATCCTTTGTGAGTTCAAGACTAGGCAGGTGTATAAAGTGAATCCCAGGTCAGCCAAGGTTATATTGTGAGACTCTATTGGTGGGGCTGGGGGGAAAGGAGAGAAGAAGAGGAGTAATCCTAGTTGTCACTTTTGAGTATAAATGTGGGCTTTTATATATGCTACACAAACATTCTGTCAACCCGGCCATATATCCAGACCTCCTTTTATTGTTTTGTTTTTGAGACAGAGTCTCACACTGTAGCACAGGCTATCCTGGAACTCACTGTGTAGCCCAAACTCATGGTGATCTTCCTGTCTCAGAGTCTGAAATGCTGGGATTACCACATCTAGCAGAAATCTTTTTGAAGAGCCACCCATTTTGACCCCTTCTTGGGCTTGCTCTCTTGGAGGTACTCTTGTGGAGCATTCAAATGGCACACTGGCAGACAACTAGTTTCACCAGCCATAAGTGCTACTTCTTTGTAGGAACAATTTAAATAAACTTTGTATTGCCTTTCTTACAAAATATATTGCCTTTGTCATGGTCCCTAAAATCATGAAACAGAAGGGGAGGGAAAGAGACCATATATACCTTCCCACCCACTCCATATCCAACCAATTACTGTAATGTACATCTTATTGGGTGCTGTATGTGTGATTTGTAATAATATGTGGTTTAGTATACCATGTATCTATATTCTCAGGGCTGGCTTTACCAACGTGTGGCCCGTACAGTTATATAAGGCCCCAGGCTTAGTTTAATGCTCTGTGGTCACCGTCTTGAAATTCTTAGTTTTTGAACAAGGGCTCCACATCTTCATTTTGTAATGGTTCTTGAAAATTATGCTGTTTGCCTGGTATGCTGAAGTATAATCTTTTGAGATTATTACTACTTTTTCCCCATGTTGCCTCAATTTTTTGAAGAAAATGCCTATATGGTGTTTCTATTTTACATGTAAATGAGCACTATAAATGCAAATAGGATCGTATTGTGTACCATTTTGCAACCTACTTTTTAATTTGGTAACATTTCTCCCTATCAATTTATTTCATAGTTTCCGATAGCTGAAAAATGCTCTTTTATGTGGAAACGGCATAATTTGTTTAATCAATCTAGCAGCCTCCTACTGATGTGCCTTTGATAATTTGCTATGACAAAGAGCAAGCCGACTTTAGTACGTGCTGTGCACTTGCCTCACTAACTCCCGAGGATGAATTTCTAGAAGGAGAGTTGCTGAGTCAAAGGATATGACTGTTTTAAAGTGTGAAACACACGACCTGACTGCCTTTCAGAAAGATGCTAGAGTACTCCAATCCCACTAGCGCACAAACACGACTGTTGCCCTGCATGCTAACCAGCCAATAACTCTTCAACTCTGCTCAGCTTAAACTACCTCCTCTTTCTAACGGTCTTAGCTTGCTAGGGGACCCCCGATCCTCCTAACTTGAAATGGCAGTTTACTGAGTTAAACTTCTTGCTGCTGTTGTAGTGAGCTTTTTATAGGTAGAGATTTTATGGAGTCCTTCCTGATCTCATATGTGAGACATTCTTCTAAACCCCAGCTTGTCTTTTTGTTTGTTTTGTTTGGGTTTTGGTTTGATGTTTGTTTTTAGTTTTTTTAAATTACTTTTATTAATTACAGTGTATTCACTTTGTATTCCCCCTGTACCTCCCTCCCTCCTTTCCTCCCAATCCTACCCTCCCTCTTTCCCAACCTTGTCCCTCTCCCAGTCCACTGAAAAGGGAGGTCCTCCTCCCCTTCCCTCTGATCCTAGTCTATCAGGTCTCATCAGGAGGGGCTGCATTGTCTTCTTCTGTTTTTAGTTTTTAAAGACAGAGTTTCTCTGTGTAGCCCTGGCTATCCTGGAACTTGCTCTGTAAACCAGGAGGGCCTCCTCAACAGATCCTCCTGCCTCTGCCTCCTGAATCTGGAATTAAAGGCATTCACCACCACCACCTGCAGCATGTCTTTAAGGCAACAAGTTTTGATTTCCAGTTACCTTTGGTTCAAGGTTCTGTAAGCACTGACAGTGACCCCAAACAGGGACCTCACTGCTTGTTCTGTTGTTCTTGTTTGGAACTGTTGGCATGATTTTCTTTAATACTACTTTATTTAGGTTCTTATATCTATCACCCTTCCCAACCCCAGTCCCTTCCAACACCCCAACACCAGGGAGGAGAGACAGAATGTTACTGGGGAGAGGGGAAACAGTTCTATAAGCTGCTTCTTGCTGATTAGGGGCATGGAGTTTCTTGGGGCAAGTCCATTTTGTCAAGATATCTCCTCCTCCCCGCCCCCTCTTCCATCTCTTCTTTTTCTTCCTCCTCCTTCTCCTCTTCCTTCTCCTTCTTCGGAGTACCCTCCACCCATCTCAGAGATCTAGCATTTATCTCTCTTGGGAGAGCCCCCAGAATTTCAAATGTAAACTTTCTGCAGCTGGCAAAGATTACATCCCTGCTAGTGCATGAGACGATCATAGCTAACAGTTGAGAACAAATAGAAACAGCCCCATATCCCACACCTGGGATTAAAACAAAAACGTGTTTACATAGCATAACTGGGTTTTTAAAGACACCAAAATGCTCACTACATGAAATGTAGTAAGACTGAATGCTCACTTCATGTAGTCTGCTAGCCTTGATCTCAGTATGCTGGTGCAGATGACCCTGAACTCCTAATCTTCTTGCCTCCACCTCCCAATACTGAGATTGCAAGTGTGCCCCCTTATCCAGATTTCTTCTGCTTCTAACACCCCAGACATTAAACACAATTCTAACTTTGCAACAGTTTCAGAGTTGTAGAAGACTAGCACAGAGAGTTGTCCTGCTCTGCTCACCAGCATTTCTCCAAACCATAGCATCTTATTAGTCAGCTTTCACATCTTGCCCATGCTGAGCTCTGAGAATAAATTGTTTGCATCCTTATTGAGCTACCTCGATTTTAGGGATAATGTACTGCAAGTGCTTTAACTCATAATCATAGAAAAACAGGTTCAAAATTATTCTGAATTTACATTATTTAAACTTCGTTTCCCCCAGTTTATTGAACAAAGACGAAAAAAAATCTGATCCAGGGTTCAATCAAAGGCCACTTGCGACAGGCATGGTTGCACACACCTTTAATCTCAGCACTCTGGGAGGCAGAGACAGGTGGACCTACGTGTTCAAGACCAGCCTCATCTACATAGTGAGTTCCAGGACAACCAAGGCTACACAAAGAAACCCTGTCTCAAAACAAACAGAAAAACAGCCACTTGCTTTTAGTGGTAGGTGATTCCCTGCCTTCTTTTCCTCTTTTGACTCTTTTTTTTTTCTCCCTCCACCCCGGAGATAAGTCATAGAATGGTGTAAAGAGATACAATTAAGATTCTACAACTCTGACTTGGTTAGATTTTTGTTTGTTTGAGTTACTTATTTGTTTTGTATTTACAAGTCTAAAATTAATCTGCTGTTGTAAATCTAAAAGGCATGGCCTACCAAATGTTATTATTAGGCTATTAATATTATGGTGGTATTATTTAACTCACTATCACAAATAGTAAGACACAGACACCTATTAGATTTTATAATTGCCTCATTTACCTAATGTTGTGCAGATATTTCACCTATACGGTCTCAACAGCCTCACCATCCATCTCCCAGCTCCTTTCCAATGCCCTCTGCCTTAAGCATTCCTATCTGGGCTACTTTCCACCCATAATCACAAGATACTTGCTTTTATAATTATTTTTTATTTTGGTGTTTTCTCCATCCACACCATCTTTGGAGTCCTTCCTCCCAGCCCACATGGTTCTTTCTCCAATCTAACCCATCATGGCGTCTTCCTGCCTCTTCTCTTCCTGTGATTCTTTTGAACTTCAAGCCTTGCAGGGGAGGGTTTAGCCATGCCAATGCCATTCTGTCCTGCCCAGGTTTCAGGCCTTTAATCAACGGATCAGGTATAATGTCTGAGGCAAGTTTACACAAGAAAAATAAGTTTATCCAGGCAGTAACCAGATCTTGAAGGCCAGTAATTAGCATCAAAATACAAGCATCAGACCAAGCCCCAACACTAATCAAAAGTTTCTTTAAAAGGAAAGAATAAGACCCAGCAGATTAGAGAACCTGCACTTAACTACAGATAATAGAAATTTGTGATAGTAAATTAAGCAATAAAAAAGGAAAATCCCCAAACTCTTTGTTGCTGCTGTTATTCATTTATTTACTTACTTTTATTTATTATTTTTTAATACACAGCTGAGGTTTATGGAAGCGCAGTAACACCCATGGGATCCAAAGAGACAGACTCCTCCCAGTGGGGCAGGGCAGAACTGAAACTCCTTTGTTCATTCATTTATTTATTCTGACAGGCTTTCATGTAGCCCAAGCTGGCCCCAAAGTGACTTTGTAGATGAGGCTAGCCTTGACACTTCTGCAGCTGCCTCCTGAGCACAGGTGTGCACTACCATGTGCCGCCCAAACCTGTGTCAGTGTCCTGGACTTGCTTTTCCAGAGCCTTCCTAAAGAGATTGTCTTCCCTCCCTTCCAGTGCGGATTATGTTTGATTATATGCAAATAATGTCTTCATACTGGAAATGAAGGCATCTGTGTGCTTAGGGGGATAACACTAAGCTACCACCTTTTCTCTTGGATCTTTTATTAATAGCATGCTCTCTCTCTCTCTCTCTCTCTCTCTCTCTCTCTCTCTCTCTCTCCTTCCACTATGTGGTCCTGGAGATGGAACCTGGGTCATCAAACTGAGCAGCAAGGCACTTTTACTTCCTGAGCAGTACCACCAGTCCCAAAGCTGTACTTTTAAAAAAGGCTTATTTTATTATCTTTTGTGTGTGAACATGTGCTGGTGCCCTTCAGGATCAGGAGAGAATTTTGAATCCTGTAGGACTGGAGTTATGGGGAATTGTGGGGCCCCATGTGGGTTCTGGGACTTGAACCTAGGTCATCTGAAGAGCATCAAGGGCTCTTAACTGCTTAGGCAACTCTCCAGACCTAGTTGCCATATCTTTTAACAAGGTTGTTGATACTACCTAAATCGAGCTTTCTTCTTAAAAGTCCAAGAAAAAGAAATTCAACATCAAACATGTAACATGAAATTATTACAAAGAAAAAGAATGAATTGTAAAACAGCATCCGTACAGACAACGAAGCTAGAAAAACAGTCAAGAAGCAGTTCTAGCAGGTTCATGTTATTTCAAAAATAGATGGATGATATTAAGAAAGTTACATAACAAACAAGAACTAAGAATTCAAAAGCAAGGTGATGGAAATCAAGAAAATTTTACATAGCAGAGTGTGACATGAGCTTTTTGTGGCAGCTATTGGCATGTTTAATGAAGAAGCTGGGTTTCCTTACATGGTTCACCGCTGACCCCCCATCTCTCCTTTACCTCTTGTTAAAAGCTTGATAGTGGTGGTGGTGGTGTGTACATATACACACATGTGACACAGCATGCATGTGGAAGACAACTTCACAAAGTTGTTATTACATAATGCATGCTCTAAAGGAACAGAACCAGTGGGTACATACATACATATTCATATGTACATATACATACACATCATACATATCCTCACAAAAGCAGAATCACACCTGAGAGCTGAGAACCCAGTATTCACGCAGAGCTGGATGCAGGGTGCCTCAACAGTGTGAGTAGTTCCCCAATGGCCGAGGCCCAACAACCCACAGTTGCTCAGTCCACAGTGCTGGCTCCCTCAGCAGTCCCAACGTGGCACAGAAGCCAGTGGTCCTAGTCCACGATGAGAGCTTGAAACGCTGATTCTGACACCAGCAAGGGAATCGGCAGCAGCGAAAGGGCAGAGTAACTCAGCAGCAGGAGGCGGAAAAGCGAAACCAGCAGGAGCTGAGTGATTTCCAGTCTGTGATGCCACTCATACCTGAACTGCTACCAGGAGGTGCTGCACACAGTTAGGGGGGCATCCACACATCAGTCAAGACAACCAGAGCAGTTCCTTGAGTAAGGCTCCCTGCTCACGCGCCACTTATCTGCGGCAAGTTGACATTAAAATCAGCCACAATACACAGGGAACAAACTCAGATCCACACGCTTGCAGGGCACCATGGAACCATCTCACAGGTCACTCTTTCTTAGTTTCTTTCAAGAAACAGTCCATCTATATGCCCAAGATGGCCTAAAATCCACACTTCCCATGCTTCAGTCTGAGTGCCGGGATCACAGATAGCCATCATTGTGGCTGACTTTGAATCTCTTGATGTTTAAAAGTGAATTTAACAGAGGGAGGGAGGGAGAGAGGATTTAAAACAACAAATGTTTTCAGTGATTTCATAGGTGAAGCTTACTTTAAATGCAAAGCCTTCATTTCAGAATACTGTGACTGCTTCAGGGGAGAATTAAGGTGAAATCTCAACTCCTGTGTCTTCACAATCCAGGCTTCAGTGTCTTGCTACATTAAGTACAACTTTGTGAAAGTGGGCTAATTATTTTTCAGAAGCCAGAACCATAACAGTGAATTTCACAAGTCGCAGCAAGTGTCACAATATATCCTGGAGACATTATGCTCATGTGGAAACTCACCTAGAATTTATTGGAACAGTCTTTTATAATGGCA
>CM053766.1:14455009-14481542 GCA_028658305.1 Pachyuromys duprasi | reverse complement strand
AATGGTTACAGAAATTATGGTACTTTTACACAATGGAATACTACTCAGCAATTAAAAAGGAGGAAATCATGAAATTCGAAGGCAAATGGTGGTTATCCATTTGCCATCGCCAGAGTGCAGGGAATCATATGAAAAAAGGGGGAGTTAGTAAGATTTGGCAAGGACAAGAGCTCCACAAAGACCAAATAGATCAGGGCACAGGGGTCTTCTATGAGACTGTTTCTCCAACTAAGGACCTTGTATGGATGCAAACTATAACCCCTGCTCAAATGTGGCACATGATAGCTCAGTACCCAACTGGGTACCCTAGTAAGGGGAACAGGGACTATTTCGGTCATGAACTCAATGGCTGGCTTGCCGACTGCTCCCCTCCCCCCCTAAGGGAGGAGCAGCCTAAATAGATCCCAGAAGAGGACCTTGCAGCCAGCCCTGAAGAGACAGGATAAGCTAGGGTCAGATGAAAGGGGGTGAGGTCCTCCCCTATCAGTGGACTTGGAGGGGGCCAGGGAGAAGATGAGGGAGGGATGGGGAGAGTGGGAGGGAATGAGGGAGGGGGCTACGGCTGGGATACAAAATATATAACCTGTGATTAATATAAAAAGAAAAAGAAAAAAAGAAAAAAATCCTAGAAGTTTTCTGTTCCTCCTAAATGTTTGTTATGAAGGCCTTTTTCTAACGTGGCCCTTTTGGAAACCTGAGAAAATTTAACTCTTTACTCTGTTAGAGGCACCTGAAGGGCGTTGGTTGGAGTGACTTCAGTGTTTGTATGCTTTTATTCAGTACTGAGGTTCACTGTCCTATCCAGTCTTTGATAATGAGTCTAATGATAATTAGTAGTAACTTCGGAAAAAACTGAAGAGGAGGTTGAGAAGAGACGTATCTCTAGCTCTGTTGCTCACCTCACCAGAACCCTGGGCAGATTGACCTTCCAGCCTCAGTTGTAAAATGGTTTACAGTACTGACTAAGTATTCAGCAGATCTTTTTATAGTGCTGAAGACAACAGTGGCTTTCTCTGGTGGTGGGAGGGAAGGTGCTTTGTCCTGTCTGGGACAGGACAAAATCTGAAACAATTCCCTACATGTTGAGTGTGGTCTTGTGTGAGTGTGTCGGACAGGCACACATAAAGTGTATTCACAGCCCTGTCATAGACTTTCCAAGCTTTTGTACACAGGTCAGGAGGCCTGCCTATTCTTGAAAACACATGGCCACACACTGTTCAGGGCAACCACACTGGCATGTAAGCTACACACAGAGTTTGTATGTTCTGTGGTAGCTCATCCCAGATAATGTTCCAACTTCTATTTTGTTTTTTTTTACTCATTGTTCAGAAGCAAAAAAAAATTGTAAAAGTTAACAGAAAAATTAAAGTCAACAGATATTAAAAATTGTTAAAGAAAAAAATCTGGCTTTGCCAAAAAGCGATTTTCATTTTAATTTTAAAATCACATTCGTGGGCTGGAGAGATGACTTGGCCATTAAAGGCGAGGCTCACAACCCTAAATATCAAGTCCATTCATTTACATGTGTGGATGTGAATGCACCCATGCCTGGGCACGCGTATGTGAGGGGTATCAGAGGACAATGTGCAGGACTCGGTTATTTCCTTCCCCCGTGCTGGTGCCAGAGAGCGAACTCCGCTCGCCCTGCTTGACAACAAAACACCTTTAACCACGAGCCATCTCATTGGCCCCATTCTAATAAAAAACAATTCATTTTTTTCTCCCCCTCTGAGTGTGTACACTTATGTCTATGTTGCTGTGTGTGCGGGTGTGTTTGTCTGTACAGGTACACACATGTATGCTGACTATGTGTTGAAAGCATATGTCTGCATGTACGTGTGGTTGCAAAATCCTGTATGTGGGCATACAAAGTCCAGAGGACATCTTTCTCTTCTGGTATCACACTCCCCCTCACTTTTTGAGTCAGTGTCTTTCGTTTGCCTGCAGCTCATCTGTTGCTAGACTCCGTCCAGCAAGCCCTCTCCCCCAGTTTTCCTGCTCTGCCTTTTGGATTACAGGCTTGAGCCTCCACATCAGGCTTTGTACATAGTTCTTGCAGTCCAAATTCAGGCTCTCATGTATGTACATGACCCAACATGGAGCTGAAGGAGAGAAAACAGCATAAGCCACATTTCTCATGACTGTGCAAGTCTTAGGTTCTGACTCGAATTTCAAAGAAACTTCTGGTGTGGAGTGTGAAGGCCTATTCTAACATAATTCATTAAGGAAGATAATGTAGGTAACCAAGGGTTCTTTGCCCACTATCTTCAGTAGGCTTATTTACTAGTGGAACGGAGCCTCAGGCACACTCAGATAGCGTTATCAATTTACCCAAGTCTCATTTCGAGGTGATTTGGGTCCGGGTTCTAAGGGGAGTGAGTAAATGTCCATTATTTCTGAAGGTTTTTTTCTACTACCTGACTTAATTTCTTCCTAAGTTACATAGATTTTTTTCTATTGTTTCGTTTCAGTACATTTGCATTTGCTCATGATGTTCCTTGGAGCTTGGAACTTAAGAAAAAAGGTACCAAAAAGGCTACCACTTTAGCCCCCATTTTGTTTCTTGTTATATTTCTTGCTTTTTATGCTCTAACAAAAAGTCACATAGGTGAGATGAAAATCTTGATGAAACAGAGACAGGGGTTTTGAAGAGTTGGTTTATTTTTGGTGTCGTGATGCTGGGAGCACACAGAATTAACTTGTTCCTGTTGAACAGATAGAGCTTCAGCTGTTTTTATGTAATCGATTTGTGAAGAATAGGAGCATGCTCTATGGAACGGTAGAGATAGGCCCAAGTGAAGAATGAGTTAGGAGGTTTGGCTTTGGGTCTTCTTGTAAATGTCTTGGTCTCACTGTTGGGGTTTGTCATATACATGTGTTATAGGAGAAAAGACACAGAAATTAAAGCAGACAGCCCATTGCAAACAAACCCGCCTGCCAGACCTGCTTCCAGGAGTGCGAGTGTCCCTCTGCCTTCCTCCCTCTCTCGCTTCCTTCCTTCCTCCCTCTCCCCTTTCCTTCCTTTCTTCCTCCTTCCTTCATTCCCTCCCCCTCCCTTCCTTTCTCTCCTTGTAGTTGTTTGTGAGACAGGGTCCTACTACATAGCCATGGCTAGCCTGGAATTTTCTAAACAGACCAGGCTGGCTTCCAATTCACCCTGTCTGCTTCTGCCTCTTGAGTGCTGGGATTAAAGTTTGTACTACCATACATGGCTTATCAAACTCAGTTTTAGTCTTTGTTTTGTTTTGATTCAAGACATGGTTTCTTTCTTTCTTTCTTTCTTTCTTTCTTTCTTTCTTTCTTTCTTTCTTTCTTTCTTTCTTTCTTCTTTCTTTGTGTGACAGACTATGTTGGGTTATGTTTTGATGGCTTGTAATCCAATTTCTAATTAATGCGATCTGAATATTTTTTCTAATTCATTTACCTTAACACTTACCTGTACTGAATTCACTTGTCATATTTTTGTATATTTTTAGAACCATTATTGGTACAACTATTCTTTTTATCACACAAAAATCTTTTTTCAAATTTCAGAACTTTTTCCTTTTATTGATAACAGATCTTTTCCTCATACAATATCTCCTAATTACAGTTCCCCCTTTCTCTACTCCTCCCAGTTCCTCTCCCACCTCCACTCCCCTCAGGATCCACTCCCTTTCTGTATCTCATTACAAAAGAACAGACTTCCAAGACGTAACAACCAAACATGATGAAATACAATCTAAGATGAAGCAAAAACGGTCATATTGAAGTTGGACATGGTAGCCCAACAGGAGGAAAAGAGTCCCAAGAGCAGGCACAAGAGTCAGAGACCCACTTGTTCTCATTGTCAAGAATCCAATAAAAATGTTAAGCTAAGAGCTGTAGTATAGATGCAGAGGACCTGGTGCAGACCCATGTAGGTCCTGTGCTTGCTGCTTCAGGCTCTGAGCTCATATGTTCCTTACTCAGTTGCTCCAGGGGTCTTGTTCTCCCAATGTCCTTCATCCCCACTGAGTCTTACAGTCTTTCTTGATTCTTCTTCTTCTGAGCTCTGAGGGGAGAGATTTGATGGAGACATCCCATTTAGACTATCTATCCACGTAATGTCTGGCTGTGGATCTCTGCATCTGTTCGCATCTGTGGCTGGAAGAAGCTTCCCTGATGAAGACTGAATAAGGCACTGATCTATATAGCAGAGTATCATTGGAAGTCCTTCTATTGATACCTTTTTCCCCCTTAGACCAGTCGTGTTTGGTTTTTACATCTCCGGGATGTCTAGCCTCTGGTTCTTGTTACCCAAGCAGTGTCTATGACACGTTCCTTCCTGTGGAGTGAGCTGTAAGTCAGACATTGGTTGGCTCCTCCCACAAGCTCTGTGCCACCATTGCCCTAGCATATCTTACAGACAAGACATTATAGGTCAAAGATTTTGTGGCTGGGTTGGATTCCATGTTTCTCTTTTGGTAGCCTGCAGAGAACCTTCCCTAACTAAAGACACTAGAACGCAGGGGTGAAGGCTCCCTGTAGGAACCACCTCAACTTCTCCATGTTCAGTGAGTTGTGTGGTGGTGTCCTTGGCAATGGTTCTTCCCCATTGTTGGTTTTTGGAGAGCAATCCTTTGTCTTAGCAACAGCATCGGCTGTTTGAGGATTTCCATGGGATTCCCTTGGCCAACAACTCAATTGAATGCAATCTAGTCCCACCACTGGAAGCCTTGTCTGGCCACAAGAGATGGCCAGTTGAGATTTAATAGCTTTCATTACTAGGAGTAGTTACTAGGATCATCTTCATAAATTCCAGGAAATTTCCACTGCACTAGGTTTTCACACCATCTCTCAAAGTCCCCCTAATTCCAGCTGACTTTCCCTGCACTCTCTCCCTCCACCCTATTTGTCACCTTGCCCAGGTAAGTGTGACTGCTATTTCCCTCTTTCTCCCTATTTCTCCCTTCGAGGGAGATCAATGCATTCCCTCTTTACCCCTCCTTCTTGCCTATCCTCTCTGGACGTGTGGCTTATAGTTTGGTTATTTGCTTAATGGCTAATATCCACTTATAAGTGAATACATATTATATTTATCTTTCTGGGATTGGGTTATCACTCAGGATGATTTTTTTCTAGTTCCATCCATTTGCCATTTCAAATTTTATGATGTCATTTTTAAACACCTGGGTAATACTCCATTTTATAAATGTATCACATTTTCTTTATCCATTCTTCTTTTTTTAAGTTTTAGATTTATTTTACTTTGTGTATATGAGTTTTTTGCCTGCATGTATGTCTGTGAACCACATGCACACTTTGTGCCTGAGGAAGTTGTGAGTCTTCATGTGGGTACTGGGAATTGAACCCAGGTCGATTTTGCAAGAACAAGTGCTCTTAACCACTGAGCCAATACTCCGGTTCATCTATTTTTATGTTGAGGGACAGCTAGGTTGTTTCCAGTTTCTGCCTATTATGAATAAAGCTGCAATGAACATGAGTGAGCAAATGTCCTTTTGGTAGGATGTAGTGTCCTTTGTGTATATGACCATGAGTGGTAAAGCTGATTCTTGAGATAGGCTGATCTCCAGCTTTCTGAGGAACTACTATATTGGTTGTACAAATTTAGATTCACACCAGCAGTGAAGGAGTGTTCCCCTTGCTTCACATCCTCCCCAGTATGAGCTGTTACTTGTGTTATTGACAATAACCATTCTGAAAGGTGAAAGATGAAATCTCAAAGTAGTTTTGATTTGCATTTCTCCAATGGCTAAGGATGTTAAACATTTCCTTAAGGTTTCTTAGCCATCTGAGTTTCCTCTATTGAAAATTCCGTTTAGATCTGTACTCCATTTTTAATTGGATTATTTGGCTCTTTGATATTCAGTTTCTTGAGTTATTTGTATGTTTTGGATATTAGTCCCCTATTACATGTGAAGTTAGTGAAAATATTTTCCTATTCTATAGGCTGCCATTTTGTCCCTTTGCCTTATAAAAGCTTTTCAGTTTGATGAAGTTCCATTTTTTAAGTGTCCTCACTATCACTGTTTTCTTCAGAAAATCAACTCCTGTGCCAATCTGTTCAAGAATATTTCCTGACTTCTCTTCTTTCAATCAGGTTTAGTGGATCTGGTTTTACGTTGAGGTCTTTGATCCATTAGAAATTGAATTTTGTGCAATTTGATTAAATATGGATTTTTTTTTATTCTTCTACATGCAGACATTTACTTTGACCAGCACAATTTGTTGAAGATGCTTTTTCCCCCCAGTGTGTATTTCTGGCTTCTTTATCAAAAATCAGGTGTCTGTGTGTGTGTGTGGGGGTTATTTCTTGGTCTTCAACTTGATTCCACTGATCAGCATGTCTGTTTTTATGCTAACACCATGTGGTTTTTATTACTCTAGCTCTGCAGTACAGCTTAAAATTGGGAATGGTGAGACTTCCAGAAGTTCTTTTATTATTCAGGATTGTTTTAGCTGCTGCCTTGGTTTTTGTTTGTTTGTTTTTGTCTTTCCATATGAAGTTGGGTATTGTCCTTTCAAGGTCTGCAAAGACTTTTCAAAGCTGGAATTTTGATGAGAATTACATTGAATCTGTAGATTGCTTTTGGTAGGATCACCATTTTGACTGTTACTTCTACTGATCCATGAGCATGGGAGATCTTACCATCTTCTAATTTTTTTTTCCAATTTCTTTCTTCAAGGGCTTGAAGACCTTGTAATACAAGTCTCTCATTTGTTTGGTAGGAGTTACCCCAAAATATTTTATATTATTTGAGGTTATTGTGAAAAGTGTTGTTTTCCTTTCACAGTCACTTGTCATTTATATAAAGGAAGGCTACTGATTTTTTTTTTAAATTTAATCTGGTATCCAGCTACTTTTCTGAAAGTGTTTATCAGCTGTGGGAGTTCCCAAGTAAAATTTTTAGGGTCACTTATATATACTATCATATCATCTGCAAGTAACAATATTTGATTTTTTCTTTCCAATTTATATCTTCTTGATCTCCTTCAGTAGTCTTATTGCTCTAGCTAGGACTTCAAGTACTATATTGAAGAGACATGGAGAGAATGGGCAGCCTTGTCTTGTCCCTGGTTTTAGTGGCATTGCTTTGAATATTTCTCCATTTAATTTGATGTTGGCTATAGACTTGCTTTAATTGCCTTTATTATACTGAGGTATATGTCTAATCCTTAATCTCTCCAAAACTTTAACATGAAATGTAAAAGGAATAATTATTGTGTACATATTAGTTAATACAGAAAATTATTATGGCAGCGGTTATTCATAAATTAGCTATTTTTCAAATAAAAGACACAGAAACTTGCTAGATTTATAATAACCTTGAATCACTAGAGCTAGGGAGATATCCACCCTCAAAGCTATCCTGTCTGCTTCCCATCCAAAATCCCAAATACTTGTACATGTTCCATTTTGGCTGCTTCTGCTCCATCAGGTCAGTCCTGAGAGCAAGCTGCTCTTGGCCATGTGCTCCTGGTTATCCCATGGTGACTTCCTGTCTCCTCTCTGTCTCTGTCCTCTCCCTCCCTGCCCCTTCTCCTCTCCTTGAGGTCCTCCTGAGACTCCTAAACCCCGGAACCTTAGCTCTGCCTACCTTTCTTCTGCCCAGCCCAGGCTGTTGGCAACCAGCCAGGACATAGACTACCTAAAAGAAAAGTAATTCATCCTTAATGTAGAAGCGGTAATACACGTATCAAATGATCTTTTCTGCACACTGATACCATGCATTACAACTTTTCACCTTTCTGGGCGTGTGCTGCATGTATGTCTGTGTGGTATGTGTTGGTATGCTCAGGCCATGCACACATACAGATATCAAACAACTTGTGGATGTCTTTTCTTGTCTTCCAGTGTGGGTCCAAAAGATTGAACTCAGGTCATCAGACTTGCTAACACACACACACACACCCGGAAAACAATACCTTCAAGGAAAGGAAAAAAAATTCTATTAAAAAACTGCACTGAGCCAGGCAAGATGGCAAATGCCTGTAATCCCAGAACTCAGGGAAGCAGGGAAAGACAGGAGGATCTCTGTGAGTTCGAGACCAGCGTGGTCTACAATGCGAGTACAGGACAGCCAGGGCTACACAGAGAAACCCTGTCTCAAGAAAGCCAACCAACCAACCAAACAAACAAACAAAACAAAAACAGAAAACCTGATCTTCCCAGCCAGTCTAAAATGTCACACAACTTTAATCCCAGCACTTGAGAGAAAGAGCAGGAGGATCTCTGAGTTTAAGGCCAGCCTGATCTACAGAGAGAGTTCAATTCTGGGATTAAAGGGATTATAGACCAGCCATGCTTCAGATACAACAGAGGACATCCAGAGCTACACAGAGAAACACTGTGTTGAAAAACAAAAAAACAAAACAACAACAAAATGGGCTTGCCCTTGAGCACAGCACTGAGATACAGAGGCAGGCTGATTTCTCTGTGTTTAAGGTCAGCATGGTCAACATAGTGAGATGCTGTCTTGGAAAGAAAAGAAAGGGAAAGGAAAGAAAAAATTGGACATTTTTATTATTTTGACCATCTCTTCCAGATTGTCTGAAAAATATTAACTAAATTAACCATGATATGATCTGGACATGATGGCATAGACTTACAGTCTCAACACTGAGGAGGTGAGGCATGAAGAGAGACCCTGCATCAAAACGAATGAATGGACGGATGGATGGATGGATGGATAAAATGGCCCTAATGCAGAGTTTGAGCACCACTGTGAACCCTTTCCTTAACTTTTTATCCTAAACTAGTGTCGTATGGTGAGGGTAACCCTGCAGTCTTTGCCTACTGGTACTTATGAGCTTGGGTAATATCTTTCATCTGAAAGTGGGGACATGTAAGCTGCTTCTAACTGTTCACAACACAGAAAAGAAGAAGTACTTGTTCACATGTATGTGATTGTGTAAGCCAAGACTGGAGCGTCCGTCTTGAGGAGAGAGAAACAAGCTGCCATTCAGTACACTCTGCTGCGGAGAGAATCATGTGGCAGGAAACTGAGGGTCACACTCTGTCACCCCAAAGATGACTGAATGATGCTGCCAGCCCCAGGAGCTGCCTGCCTCTGCCAAGTGCTGGGATTAAAGGATTCATTTGTTTTTTTTTATTTATTTATTTTTGATACGGTGCACTTCAGTTTGGAGCAGCCATGCAGCAGCAGTTACTGAGCTTCAGAAGCTCAGTAGACAGTTGAGGCTGTTAAGCTAACAGACAGTTGTAAGAGCACGGTAAAGAAGGCATACAGCCACCCGCATAAAAGTTTACTGGAGGTAGCTTGGAGGATTTATTTTATTTTATCTTAGTGTGTGTGCTTCTGTGTGCTTGTGTGTGCGTGTGCACACTCATCAGAAGAGGGCATTTGGTTGAATCCCATGGAGGTGGTGTCACATGTGGTTCTGCATCACAGGTGGGTGCTGTGAACCTATCTTGGGGCTCTACAAAGGCAGCAAGGGCTCTTAAATACTGAGCTATCTCTGTGCTCAAGTTCTGTAGACTGAGAATGGAGGCCACGAGCCGGAGAGATGGCTCAAGTTGGAGCAGTGGTCCCAGCATGCACAGCAGTGGTCTCACAACCGTCTGTCACTTCAGCTCCAGGAGGTCCAAAGCCTCTGGCTCACAGGAGCACCTGAACTCATATGCACATGCCCATATGCAAACACAGACCTATGCATAATTAAAAATAATAAAATACATTAAGACAATGGCGATGATGGTGGGACACGGTCCCTCTATGTGGTCCTAGCTGTCCTAGAACTCACTGTGTAGACCTGGCTGACTTTGAGTTCACAGAGATCCTCATATCTCTGTCTTTTGAGTGCTGGGACTAAAGGTGTGTATTGCCAGGCCCAGCTAAAATACAGTGTTTCAAGATAGGGTTTCTCAGCGTTGCCTTGGCTGTCTGTACTAGACTCGCTTTGTAGACCAGCTAGCCCTGAACTCACAGAAATCTGCCCTGCCTCTGCCTCCCTGAGTTCTGGGATTACAGACGTGTGCCACCATACCCTGGGTTTTTTTGTTTTGTTTTGTTTTGTTTTGCAAGGCCAGGCATGATAGCGTTTCGCCCAGCACTCAGGAGGCAGAGCCTGGAGGCTCACTGTAAGTCTAAGGCCAGACTGTACTGAAGGGTAAGGCCAATGGACATCCAGGCTAGACAAATTGCTGAGAAACCTCGCAGCGAAAAGTAAGGTGGTGAGTGGCTGAGGGTGAGTCACTTTCCCACTCACGTTTGTATCGTGTTTTGGAGAGATCATGTCTGCTGAACGCACAGGCTGTGGGTCATGTTCACACAGATACAGAATCCTCAGCCGATATCACATCTTGGTGGAACTGATGAGAGAGCTGTAAGGCTCGCCTGGGCTTCCCACGTGACTCTGCGCGAGTGGGGATCACTGTGATAAGCCCCACTTAACCGGCAGCTTTCATCACGGCATCCTTCGGTTTGTCTTGTTCTGGATATGTCCTCAGAACGGTGCTTACTAATCTTGTTTAATGAGCCAAGTGGAAAATCCTTACACTAATTCAATAGATAATTCCTTTCAGAAAGCTCTGTTTTAACCTTCTGCGAAAGGGAAACGAAGGGCTTTGACCTGGGCATGTTGAAGCCACTTCCTCAGTCGGAGACTACACAGTCAGTCACGGGGCTTTTAGTGTTCCCAGAGCTGAGCAAATTCTTGGCTTCACTTCCTTCTTGACGTAAAACGCCCACATTGCCACTGACATTCTCTCGTTAGTCATAAGCCTGTATGTAGCTGTTTTATTATGCTTTAAGTATGTTTTCAATATCTGTACCTTAAAAACTAATTTTCTTCAACATTATATTTTTATTGATTCTTTGGGCATTTCACATCATGCACCCTGATCACCCTCATTTCCCAGTCCTTGCATGTCTTCCCCTCGACCCCAGTCTTGTGACGCTTTAAAAACAAAAAGTCCAACTTATGTCAAATTTGTGGTCAAACGCTCGGTGGTCTTTCCTTTAAACAGAACTGAATCCTTCCCCTCCTTCACCCCACCAGAAGCCATCAACTGTGGAGAGATAACTTCAGCACCCTTAGCACACCTTTTAAGAGGTCTCTTTGATGGCTTCCTGTTTAGGTTGTGACTCTGGGGGCCGGTGGGGCTTGGAGCAGGAGGAGGGGGTGTTGCCGAAACCTATGTTCCTCTTTCTCAGCTCTGCATCTGCAATCATCGATATCGCCTACAGTAGCTTCCCTGCTCTTTACAGTAAGCAGGAGCGTTGATCACGGGCCTCCACATGATTTCTGGAGACAACACAGCCCACAAACATGGCTGCTATTCTGTAGTAGGCCCACAGACCCAGAGAAAGCCCTCAGACGTAGCCTAGAACATGGACATCACTATGGCCTCAGGTAGGAGTTCAGGCCACTCATCAACACAGCCCCCACGTACATCAACCTGGCTTCAGATGGCAGCCCAGACCACAAACATCCACATGGCCTGTGGTGGCAACAAATCCCCAGCTGCAGCAGGACCTCAGCCCCAGACGTGACCTTTCTCGGCAGCTGTAACTGGGACGTTGCCATGGCCACTCACACCAGCCTGGGCGTGTCCTGCTGTATCTCCAGTGACACTTCTCTCCACAGCACGCGAGCAGCTCTGTTTTTCTATCTTTCCATCTCTCCATCACATATTTATTCACTGCAGGGGCAGCTGCCCCTTGCCCTGCAAAGGCAGGACCTTAAAAACTAATTTTAAGGGACAAAAATGTCATGTAATTTGCTCTCTAACCTCTATCTCACTAATAAGGGTTCTTACCCAACCTTAGCATTATTTATCTAGGTTTTTCGTTTGTTTTGTTTTTGGCAGAGTCCAGAACTGTAAGGATACTACCCTCCAACTCCCCACCCGGCTCTAGGCTTCTGAGACATGGCCTTCCTATACAGCTCTGGCTGTCCTGGAACTCACAGAGATCCACCTGTCTCTGCCTCCTGAGAGTGTGACCTGCTTGGCTCTCCATTTTAGAGGTTTTTTGTTTTTGTTTTTGTTTTTTTCTCAGCTGTCTGAATGGGTTTGGATCCTTGTCAGGCCTGTGCGTGGTCTCACCCTGTTCATGTTCTCACGCCTTTGCCCACAGTGTTTCCTCAGCGGAACACGCCGTCCATCTTGTTTCTTCCCTGACATGCTAATTCCACCCTTCAAAACTCAGATGTCTTCTTATTACTACTTCCTGTTTTTCCCCCAATGAAACTTTTCCTGGTATGGCCGGAGTTCGTTGGTTTTTTTGTTTTACTCCCACAGAACATTGCTGGTCGCATATAGTTTTTTCCCCGCCCTGTGCTATTGAGTACCACTCTACTTTCTATAAATACCGCAAGGCAGGGATCACGTACTGTGTCGTTTGAAGGACGATCACAGGGTTCACCATTTACAGAGCCTGAAAGCAGACTGGTGAATGGCAAACCACAGGGTCCCCTTCTCTCCCCCACTCTTCATGGAAGTGTGTTTGCAGCTGTGTGTTTGACCAGGCCTGATTTTTTTTTACCCCCTGGGGTTTGAGCTCAAGTCCTGAGATGTGGGTCTGTATTGAGTCAAAGGTAGGCTTAAGTCATGACATGAAAAGAAGAAGATTGCAGGGCCCTGTCAAGGAGATCAAGCAGAAGGACGGCCATCTTCAGAGGGTGTCCAGAGTCGGCAAACAGCTGTGCACTTGTTAAACTCTTTAGGCAGAGGAGTTTCTCAGCAATTAGATGTATAAAAGAGATCCCCAGACATCGAAGTGTTTGTTCATTAGACTTGTCTAAAAGGTCTCTCCTAGCAGTAGGGGACATGGAGCCTGAACCAGCCATCCTCTGTAACCAGGCAAGACTTCCAGTGGAGGACTGGGACACCAACCTAGCCACAAAACCTCCCACCTACAATTTGCCCTGCCTCCAAGATGTATAGGAGCAAAGATGGAGCAGAAATTGAGGGAATGGTCAACCAATGACTGATCCAGCTTGAGACCTATGCCATGAGAGGGAGCCCACCCATGACACTGTTAATGATATTCTGCTATACTTGCAGGCAGGAGCCTAGCAATAACCATCATCAGAGAGGCTTCACCCAGGAATTGGCTGGAATCAGATGCAGAGAGCCACAGCCAAACATTAGGTCGAGCTTGGGGAATCATGTGGAAAAGGGAGAGGAAGGATTGCAGGAGTCAGAGGGGTCAAGGACACCCCAAGGAAACCCACAGAATCAACTAACTTGACCCATAGGGGTCCACAGAGACCAAACTGCCAACCAGGGAGCATGCATGGGACCTAGGTCCTCTGCACATATGTAACAATTGTGTAGCTTAGCCTTCATGTGGAACTACTAACAGCAAGAGCAGGGGCTGTCTCTGACTCTGTTGCCTGCCTTTTGGGACCCTTTCCCCCTAACTGAGCTACTTAGTCTTATTGAAACTTGATATGCCAAGGCTGGTTGATATACATGAGAGGCTTCCCCTTTTCTGAAGAGAAAAGGAGGAGGAGTGTATGTATGGGAGCTGTCAGGGAAGGACTGGGGGGAGAGAAGGGAGGAGAGACTTGGGCTGGGAGGTAAAGTAAGTCAATCAATTAAAACCCTCCTTAACAAGATGGAAGGAAAGAACTATTCCCAAAAGTTGTTTCCTGACCTCTTCATGTGCACCGTGGCACAAGTGCAAACATGCTTGCACATACATACACACATACTATTAATACTAGGCCAGGTGTGCTGGTACGTGTTTTTAATACCAGCGCTTGGGAAACAGAGACAGGTAGATCTCTCTTTCTCTCTTTGTCTCTTTCTCTCTGTCCTTCCTTCCTCCTGTTCTTCCCCCGCCCCCCATCCATGAGTTCAAGGGCAGTCTGGTCCATATAGGGAGTTTACGGACAGCCAGAGCTACAAGGTGAGACCCTGTCTCAAAAACAACAAGCCGGCAGTGGTGGTGTGTGGACCTTTAATCCCAGCACTCTGGAAGGCAGAGGCAGACAGATTTCTGTGAGTTGGAGGCCAGTCTAGTCTACAGAGCAAGTTCCAGGGCAGCCAGGGCTACACAGAGAAACCCTATCTAAAAAAACAAAACCAAACCACACACACACACACAAACCAACACTAAAAATTACATTAAAGAGAATCTCCATGATGCCAGGAATGTAGAGTCCACATAAGTTCAAGGCTGACTAGTCCCACTGGCACTAACTTACATTAAGGCATAAATATTTAACATATTTGCTTCACTGAGCAACATCTGAACTTCCCAGATCTAGCTACCAGCCCTCCACAATCAAGCAGCCACCCAGCGGCAGGCTGATTGCACAGATACATTTCCAACGAGATGACAGCAATCTGCCTTACTTTAGCATGTGTTTCCTGTAGATAGAGGTTTCTTTTTCCTCCATGCCAAACTCTCCCTTCTTAATGTAGACCTAGTAAATGCTTAATTCTCTGCCATGCTTTTCACCATGCTTCCAACCTGAGATCTTACTACTGATGAGTAAGCTAACATTGTTGTGGATCACCCAGAAGTTAATGGATGGGCTTTTAGGTACCGTAGGACACCCAGTTAACACACCTCCCGAGAAACTACAGTTTGTGATGTTGTAACACTATTAGTCGGTAACCAGTGTACACCTTCCATGACCATAATTCATGGGTTTGGAACCAACACACATGAAGTGTGATTGACACTCACTAGTAAACCTAACAACTCAATTCGAAAATTTTGGCTCCCTACATCTGCAAGTTTTTTGTTGTTTGGTTTTGCTTCTGTTTGAGAATACCACTGTATAGCCCTGGATGTCCTGAAACTTGTTATGTAGACCAGGCTGGCCTCAAACTCCCTGAGATTTGCCTGCCTTGAGTCCCGAGATTAAGGGTGTGTGCCACTAGTCTGAACAACTTTGTTCTAACTATTTTGCTATCAAAGTGAGGAATCTTCTAAGACATACAAGAGTAGTCTTCTTGAACTGGGGTTTGAGGCTGATCTGAGTCTTTTGAATTTCTCATGCCTAATGAACAAGGGAAGAAACAAATTTTGTGTGTTGGGCCAGCAAAATGTCCCAGCAGATGAAGCACCAGCCATATAGGGCCATTGAATATGACCCATGGAACCTATGTAAAAGTAGAAGATGTGATCAAAGAGCAGGAAACTGAGTTCATGTCAGAGACAGACCCTGCTCCCCTTACTAGGAAACTGAGCAGCCATGGGCTTTCTCTGAACAGGGGTCTTGGTCCTCTCCATGCATGGTCCTTGGTTGAAGTATCTGTTTCTGCAGACCCCCTGGGCCCAGGTATTTTGACTCTGTTGCTCTCCTTGTGGAGCTCCTGTCCCCTCCAGGTCTTTCTATCTCCCTCTTCTTCCATAAGGTTCTCTGCACTCTGCCCAAAGTTTGGCTATGGGTCTCAGTATCTCCTTCAATACCCTGATGGGTAGAGTCTTTCAGAAGCCCTCTGTGGAAAGCTCCTATCCTGTGTGTGTGTGTGGGGGGGGGTGTTGCAGCCTTGCCAGGCCACGGAGGAAGAGATTGCATTCAGTCCTAATGAGACCTAACAGGCTAGAGTCAGATAGAAGGGGAGGAGGTCCTCCCCTATCAATGGACTAGGGGAAGAACATAGGGACAGAAGAGGGAGGATGGGTGGGACTGGGAGGAGACCAGAGGGGTGGCTACAGTGTGATGCAAAGCAAATAAATTGTTATAAATAAATAGGTAAAAGAAAAAAAGGAGAGAACAGATTACAGAAAGTTGTCCTCTGGCCTCCAAATGAATGTCGTGGCTTACCTGTACCACGTGTACCCCCACCTGCACAATAAATAATAACAGATTTTTAAAATGATTGGCTATGCCTAATTTTGATTTCCAATGGGGAGATAAGTCTCTGGCATGAGACTTTCAGGAGGCAGGAGAATATTTGGGTCTTAGAGTGTCCTTTACCTTTGACTACCGACAGTCTAGTCAGGAGGAGGGTGACCATGAAAAACCTCAGAGGCCTATGTGTCAAATCATAAGAGGCTCAGGCCCTCTGGGAAGAAAGATTAGATCATCTCATCAGATCAGCTATGCCAACCATTTAAGCTTCCAGCTGAGGGTGTGGGCAGCATTGCGTACGTCCCGGAGGGAGGAAGTTAGGAGGACCAGCCATGGTCTGATGACCTCACTTTCTTCCTTTTTATTTTTCTCCCTCTTCCTCCTTTTCTTTTCCTCTTTCACTTGTGGTTAACTTCACAGTTTAGTCTACACATATGAGGGTATCAATACTTAGTTGTAACAGACGAGAAAAAAAAACATTACCTAAAAATAAAGTTATTGATAGGTTCTGTATCTCACAGAGAGTCATACATGTAGTTTCTAACATACCAGAAATAATTGCTTAACAAGAGGCAGGACCACATTGCTATCCTTGTCATTTGTAATTTTAGCGTGGGAAAAGGGTGAATAGATGTGCAGTAAGAAAAGCATACTGCGCGGTTTCTTTTTGTCGACTTGACACAAGCTAGAGTTGTCTGGGAAGAGGAACCTCAATTGAGAACTGCCTCCGACAGATGGACTGGTAGATAATTCTGCCATGCAGTTTCTTGATTAAATGAATATGTGGGAGGATCCATCCCACTGTGGGTGGGCCGCCCCTGAGCAACTGGTCGTGAATAGGAAGAGGCACTCCTCCATGGCCTCAACTCTGCCTCCAGGTTCCTGTCGGATTTCCTGCTCTGACTTGTTAGACTGCAACCAATGAGATGAAATAAACCCTTTCCTCCCCAAGTTGCTTTTAGTCACAGTCTGTCTCACAGCAGCAGAAAGCAAACTAGAACAACAACAACAGCAACAAGGCGGGCAGCAGCAGATGCTGTGATTGGCTTATTTCACGGGCCTCCAATCTCACTGAAGCTTGGCTTCCTGAGCTTTGAAATCGGGGGCGCTAAAGAACTACATTTCCAAGACTCCCTTGGGATGTAGCTAGGGGCCATGCTTCTTGGCTTGCAGATAAAACAACCCTGCCTGAACTCGCAGACGGGATGAAGGGAGCGCAGGGACCTCGCAGTTCTCCTGGCAGGCACAACTGAAGAGGTTTCTGCTTTTCCTATGCAAATGATGTAGAGATTCTGCTGACAAGATCCTAGACCCATATGTACCCAGAAGAAGGTGGTGGCAGCAGCAGGGACATAGAGAGGCTCCATGGCATGGTTAGTATTTCTTCTAACTGCGTGGTCAATGGCTATACAAAAGTTAAGCATCGGTTCTCAGACCTTCAGAGACATGCTGTGAGTTAGCCAGTGCCCTGGAAGAAGTCCTTTATGGGTAATCAAGCAAGAGGGTGCTCTGCGTCTAAGAATGAGGATATTCCTTGATTTGTTTCCAGATTAGCAAAGGGACCAGGTTGCACAGTTTGGGGGCAAAGGAGTGAGGTGGGTACCTGAGAATTAGACACACAACCATTTGGCCTTTAATCGAAGCTAGCTTTATCTCTGAAATTTGGCAAATACATCTCTGCTAGGGTTTTTGTTGTTTTAGTTTTTGAGATTTATTTGTTTCATTATATGTGTGTGAGTGTTTTCTTACATATAGTTATGTGCACTACGTATATGCTGGTATCTACAGAGGCCAAAAGGTGTCAGATCCCAGAGTTGCAGACAGTTGTGAGGCTTCATCTAGGTGCTGGAAAACAAATCTGGATCCTCTGCAAGGGCAGCAAGAGCCTAGACCTTACTTAATATGTTGGGCAGACTGGCCTCGAACTCGAAAAGATCTGCCTGCTGCTGATTTGGCAGGTCTGCCGTAAAAGCTGTGCACCACTACACCCAGGCTCTGTCTGCTGCTTTTGTGAAGATGAGAAAGGCATCCCGGATTCGACCTGGCAGCTTTAGATCCTGTTTCTTGATACTGGCTGGAAGATGCCGCTTCTTTAAGCTCCCATGAGTACAGGCTTCCTTCTTTCTCTGCATTCCTCCTCCCTGTTCTTTAAGAGGATCCTGGGTGTTCTGAACTCCGTCTGCTTCTCACTGTCTGCAACATCCAAGGGAGCAAGTTTCGATGTTCTCTGCTCCCATGGTTTTAAGTCATTTCTACACAGCACTGGCTTCTAGCTTGGTTTCTTCACGAGAGTCACCTCTCCCGAGGACCACCCATAGACTGAACGTCTCCACTTCAGCATCTCACGGGTACTCCAGCTACAGCCTGGACGAAGCAGAACTCATTAGCTTCCCTCTCTTACCCCCTCAAAAATCCCTCTCATTGGAAGCTACTCTCTCCATCCAGTCTCTGTATGGGTGGATGGCACCACAGTCCACTGGGTTGCTGAAGCCGGAAGCTGGACACTAGCTGCCATTCACTTTTCCTGGCTGAGCCAACCAGTCCTGCTACTTCTGAATGTTGCTCAAATCTTGTCTCTTAGCTTAAACACCTACAACCTGCTTTGCTGCTGCAGCCTTCCTGCCAGTCTGTCCTCCCTTAATCTTGCCTCCCTCTCACCCTTTCCTCGTGCTGAAGGCAGATGAACACATCGAGGCTAATATGGCATCATGCCTTTCTCCTGCCTATGGCATTGTAAGGTCTGCACAAGGCTCCACGTGTCTCCCTTAGTGGGTTTCTCTTGGCGTCCTTGTTACACTCTTCTGGGCCTCCCCAGTGAGCACGTACGTCCAGCCTCACTGAGTTTCTCTCCGTCCTTCTCTCTCTCCCTTGGACGCCCAGTTGCCTTCAGCCTCTGGAGCCCTGCTGAATTTCAGCTTCTAGTTGTTCATTCCAGCTTCATTCTCTGGTGTCTGAGAAGGTCCTTCTGCCCGCCCTAAAAGTCTGCAGTCATTAGCTTTTGATTTACTTTTGTCATACCCTAGCAGACCTCGCTCTGTGGGTCAAGAGCTATGTCTCATTTGTTCCTTCATAGCAGAGCTGTCACCTCACAGAATACTTAAATATTTTTGAAATAAGTGAAACTGACACAACTATTGAAGTAAAGAACAAATACAGGACTCTCCTCTATGGCTGCTTAGCGACTCTGTAAAGATTTAGGGTTGGCAAAATGAAACTTTCAACCAGCTCTCGGTCACTGCCAGGCTTAGGTTAATGTTCTCAGCAGTGGGTTTCTTTTCTACCGCTACTTTTTCTACCTTTTCTCTGTGTGTGTGTGCTGGCTAGTTTTACAACAACTTGACAACAAGCTAGAGTCATTTTTTGAAGAAGGAACCTCAACTGAAAACTTGCCCCCACTGGATTGGCCTGTGGGGAAGCTGGGGTGCATTTTCTTGGTTGGTGGTAGATAGGGGAGGGCCCAGATCAGTGCAGGTGGTGCCGCTTCTGGCTTGCCGGTCCTGTGAGCTGAAAGAAAGCAGGCTGAACAGGTCACGGGAGCAAGCCAGCAAGCAGCATTCCTCCTGGCCTCTCCATGTCCACCTCTGCCTCCGGGTTCCTGCCTTCGCCTCCTTTGATGGGCTGTGCCCTGTGAGGGGAAACACACCCTTTCCTCCCCAGGTTTCTTCTGGCGGGATGTCTCGTCACAGCGATAGAAAAGTAACCCAGGAAGTGTGCATACACAAGCACATCCTTGTGTGTGTGCATCTGTGGGCCACAGAGGACGGCGTCTGGTATCTTCCTCAGCCAATCACTCTCCACTTTAGTTTTGACACAGTCTCTCACTGAAAACTGGGACTTACCAATTGTCTAGACTGGCTGGCTAGTAAGGCCCCTTGTTGCCTTCTGAGATGACAGGCCTGCTTCCATGCCAATCCAAACCCAGGGCCCCAGGCTTAAACAGCAGCTTCCTGACCGCTAAGACACCTCCATAGTCCAGCCATTACTTTTGTATTGTTATAGACTTAAACTCACTATCCTCCTGCCTCACCTTTCCATATTACTGGGAACACAGAAATCTGGCACCAAACCTTGCCCTCCATCACTAAAGGGGTAGAAGTCTTATTAGTACAACTTACAATAAGATATCCAAGTGTGACGTTGAACGCTTGATTGATTTTTAACCTATATCCACCTGTGCCATCACCCAGATCAATGGTTAGGATGTTTCAATCACAGAAGGCTCCCTTGGTCAATCCTACAGGTAGAATTGTCCAAAAGGTAATCAGTGATTTAATCTCTGCTAATTGTTTGACTGATTTCAAAGTCCACATAATGAAATTATGAGTGATTTGCTTTCCCCCTAATTCTTTTATTAATAATTTCCCATACAATATATTTTGATCATGCTCTCCCCCCTCCCCCCATCACTTTCCCCAACACCTTCTAGATCCTCCTCACCTCCCAACTCACCTTTGCTGGCTAGTTTTATATCAACCTGACACAAGCTAGAGTCCTCTGAAAGAAGAAAACGTCAATTGAGAAAAGGCCTCTAAGATCGGCTGTAGGGTGTTTACTTAATTAGTGATTGATTATGGATGGTGACTCCCCTGAGCAGGTGGTCCTAGGTTCTATAAGAAAGCAGGCTGAGCAAGCCTTGAGGAGTAAGCCAAAAAGCAGCATTCTTCCATGTCTCTGCTTCAGCTCCTGACTCCAGGATCCTGCCCTTTCGGGGGACTCCTTGACCTTCACAGGCAGCAGAGATGGGCCACAGGAGGCTAGAAGGCCGTTCTTCTCCACATGACTCAGTAGCTGGTGTTGGTTCAAACTTTAGAAGTCTGCCTCCTGAGTTGTTTATTTTAGGGATATTTAAACAGAGCACAATCTGGTGAAAACTATTTCTTGTGATGATTAACTCAATCCCTCTTGCACAACAAAACATACCTAAATTTCTTTGAGGAACAAAGTAAGCTAAATATAGATTAGATGTGAACATCAATACTGTATAAAGTCATGTGACACTTTCCATGAAAATAAGTTCTGTAGATCGACGGAGGCAGACAACCTTACGAGAACCGGTCTGGAGGAGGATCTGGTGTGGGAACGTCTTTAGACACCCATATTGTGGAAAGCAAGAGCACTCCAGCCTTCTGGGCAGAAAACTGGTTTTGCATTCCTTCCCTTGAAGGAAAAACCTGTGTGCTTAACATTCTAGGGTCCTCTAGTGAACGGCAGTGAGCACAAAGGCCTCTGCACCCCCTGTATGGCCCTGTGTGAGTTCCTGTCCTCACTGTTTTTGACGGTGAACGATTACACAGAACTGTGAGTTGCTTTTGGTCATGGTGTTTCATCACAGCAATACTGATCCTGACTAGGATACCACCCAACTTGTAATCTCTCTCGGAACTATTTAATTTTTGTTCTTAGACTCCCTTATTCAACATGATGTTGATGAGATTTGGCTCTTTCTGTTGCTATATTCGTCCTTCCTCATGAACATGCTGTACCATGTCAGAGGGCATTTGGATTGTTTCATGTTGGGTCAATATGAATAAAGCCATTTAGCAATATTTTTGCATATGCCTCCTGGTAGATGCTAGTATAATTGCTGTTGAGTTTATAGCTAGGAGCAGAGTTGCTGTATTGTAGGATGTACACACAGTTATCTTATGTGGATAAACTAGCAAACACTTTACCAAAAGCATTACCCATTTATACTGCCACCAGTAAATACTTATGCGCTCTAATTGTTCCATGTCTTTGATATGACTTCCTATCATTGTTAGCCAACATGTGTAAATGTATGCAATCTTCTGAGGTGAACACTGAAATTACAAATTGCCTGCAACACTGTAAAAAGTATCCAAAATTGGCTTCCGGAAGTTGGTGGGGTTTTCAGAGGCACAATAATAAAAACAAATAACATTCGCTGGCATGTGCTACTTGCCAGATCCATTTTAAGTACTCTGGGGATGTTATCTTATTTAATCATTGCAACAGCTCTATGAAGTAAGTGCTATTATCCTAATTTTATGAATGAGAAGCTTGAGGCATAAAGAGACATATAATTAATTTATAGACTTGAGCTATCAGGAAGTACTTGTTCAGATTACTAAACAGAACCTGACTTTGGTCTAACTAGCCAGCCTAGAATGCATTTTATGAAAGATTAATATATATATATATATATGGATTAGAAGACAATGTGGTAGTGCATACCTTTAATCCCAGCACTCAGGAGTCAGAGGCAGATGGATGTCTATAAGCTCAAGGCCAGCTTTCCCTACATAGAGGGTTCCAGGCCATCCAGATTTACGTTAGTGAGATGCTGGAGGAAGGGGGTGGGAGAGGGAGGATTCATTCCTATCAGGACTTCACACTATGATTTTGGTTTGTGGAGTAGTTTTTACCAAGTTCTAAAATAATTTCAAAAAGGTCAAGTAAGGTCCTATAGGAAAGAAATTCTATTTAATGGGACTAATACTAATATAATTTTGAGGAAAGAACATAAAGATGTCTTAATTTTCTCAATAGTACAAAAAATAAATGCTGAAGCCACATTACCAAGGGCCAGTGGAAGGTCCCTTCCCACTGTGAAGATTCTCCTTCATTATCTCTGGCTCCTGGCATTCACAACTTTGTCCAGTTCATATATACACAGCTATCTTATTTATGAAAGATAATTCTTATATATTGAGTTGTTCTTGTATTTTACCAATGGAATGCAGTAGAACTGATAGTGTGTCACTTCTGTGGCTAGGATACAGAAACATCATTAATCCCATCTTTTCTGGACATTCAGTCTAGAGAAACCCAGCTACCATGTTATGAGAATGCTCAAAAGAAGCATGGAGAAAGAACTGATACCTCTAGCCCATGGTCACGTGAGCCATTTTAAAATATGGCTATTCCACCCTGGTCAGGACTTTCAGATAACTACAGCTCTGATGGCTTTGTAACCTCATGGGATAGCCCAACACAAACCCCCCAGGCAGGCAGTTCCTAGCCTCGATTCTTAGAAGTGGCATGAAAAAAACCAACAAAAAAACCAAGCTTAATGTTTTAGACTGCTCAGAGCATCTTGTTATGACAAAAACGGTGATCATGGCCTGGGGATGAAGCTCAGATGGTACAGCTTGCTGAGCAAGCACAAAGCCCTGGGTCCAATCCCTGTCACCATAGAAACTGGGCCTGGTGGAACATGCCTATAATCTGGGAGGCGGAGATAGGAGGATCAGAAGTTCAGGGCCGTTCTTGGCTACTTAGCAAATTCAAGACCAGCCTGGTATACACGAGACCAATCCCTCCCTCTCTCTTACAAAAAGAGAAGAAAAAACCAAATTATGCAGCCAGCGGCACCTGAATTCAGCCTTAGAGCCCACCGTCGAAGGAGAGAACTGAGCCCTGAAGGTTTTTCTCTGACCTCCACACACGTGCTCTGGTACATGGGTATCTGCACCCACACGGATGCATATCATAGACACCCTCATATAATAATAACAAATGTGTTATGTTTTTAAAAATTGGTAATCAATGTTACCTCTGCTTGGGGCCTCAGGAGACTTATACTAGTGAGAGGCCTTGAGAGTTAAGTGTCAGAATCTCAGGGACATTACAACAATTGACCTTTGCCAAGGTTAGTAGCTCAGACTCTTAGGCAGTTGTAATAGAGATGACTTATTTTTTATAAAAATGTGTCCATTGAGCTTTCACTGCATCTATAAGAAAGCCATGTTTATTGTGTGCACTTTCTGTTACTATAAGAAAGGCCTGAGCTACCACATTTAGGAAGGTTTGGGGGCTGGAGAGATGGCTCAGAGGTTAAAAGCACTAGCTGTCCTTCCAAAGGACCCAGGTTCAATTCCCAGAACCCAACATGACAGCTCACAGGGATCTGATCCTGTCACACAAACATACATTCAGGGAAAACACCATGCAAATCAAATAAAAATAAATAAATCATAAAAAAGAAAGGTTTGTTTGGATTCATGGTTTGGGGAGTTTGAATCTGATTAGTTGGCTGTTTTTCTGGGCTTGTGGTGAAACATTGTGATGGAGCAAGACTACAAGATTAGTAGTCCCCTAGTGGCATGAAAGGAATAGAGAGAGAAGAAGAGAAAGCTATATATCGAGGTACCACATGAGGACTTGGATTTGGTCGCTAACTTCACAGTGTGTGTGAGAGAGAGAGAGAGAGAGAGAGAGGAGAGAGAGAGACAGAGACAGAGAGGGAGACAGAGAGGGAGACAGAGAGACAGAGAGAGAGACAGAGAGACAGAGAGAGACTCAGAACCCCCACGATGCCATCTCTGTGATCTCCCAGTAGTGCCCAGCTGTGAGGCAAGCCTAGCTCAGGAGCCGCTGAGGGACACAGATCTGAACCTGTCAAGCCTCAGCCACATTGCCCAACTTCCGTTGCAGCTGCTTTACAGAAGCAGAACGTGGCCCATCTGGACTGCGCTTTCACAAGATTTGTCATTGTGCTGCTTTCCTTCTTACTGTAGGCCGGGCATGGGGTACGGCGAATGACCTTGGCGACCCCATATTGAGCATAGTCAGGGCTTCTCTCCCAAAGTCCCTGGTGGCTTTACGGGGCACCACCACCACTCTCTGAGTCTGACAGACCATTTTGTTAGACAGAAAGTATGTTCTTTTGTAAGATCTATGAATTAAAACAAGCTAGCGCGCCCCTAATAATTACTGTTACAGTCTTCAAACTTGAGATAACCCACATTTCTTCCAGTGTCTGGCTTTGAGCTTAACAGTATTTGTTTCTTCATTTAAAAATTCTAAATTTATGACTAGGACAGAAGTCACATGTCATGGGCACATGTGCAGAGGTCAGAGTACAGCTCTGTGGAGTCAGCTCTTTCCTTTAACCTCGACATCAGTTCTAGGGATCAGACGGAGGTTTCCAGGGTGTATGGCAAATGCCATTACCTACAGAGGCATCTTACCATCCCCTATTTCATCATTTGTTTTGTTAATTTAATAACATTTTAGTCTTTGAACTGCAAACATGTAAATATAGACAAGCTTAAATAATGCCTCCTGTGCTCATAACTTAGCCTCAACATTTATGCTGAGCCAACCCATGTCCTGTGTACTTATGCCTTTTCCTACATATTGGCCCACTCTTCTAGAGCAAATGTCAGGATCTTAAACAGCATATCATTTTGCTGAAGAACTTTTAAATGTCATGTAAGACATTTCCTTTACCCTCCCTGGAATCCAGTGGTTTTGTGAGGCTGTAAAAGGTGCCAATTCCCTCACCACCCCTTGCTCCTTGCCACCTGTGGCAGGCAGGAGAGCTGGCCTTGGTGGGGAATGCGCAGGTGAGCCAGCCTTGAGGGCAGGAGAGCTGCCTCTGCCTCTTGATCAGTTGCAGCATTGGGTCAGCTGGCAGGCTGACCAACTCAGCTTCACCCAGGCCCGTATCCAGGGGTTTGAGTTGGCCCACCCCTACATCTACCCCCTCTATGAACTGCTGGAGCACATGCTGGTCCATGATACAGGGCAACAACAGAATAACAGGAGTTCCTGTGAGGACCCAATATTGATAGTGTAGCAGAAACCAGAGGCCTCTTGCATACTGTGGGTGCACACTGCTCAGCTCCGCCAGCAACCACCTCAGTCCGTGTGTGTGTGTGTCTGTGTGTGTGTGTGTGTGTCCACGGGCCAGACTGAGAAGGCCCCAGACAGGCCTGCATACTGCAGGTGCACACTGTTCAGCAACGCCTGCAAACACTCCAGACCGTGTGTGTGCCCCCAAATACAATCTCAGACCGTGGTGCACAGCCCCTGGCCCATAAGGAGGCACCAAGTCTCTAGTCTAGAGGAGGGCCTTTAGCAGCAAGCCCAGGTCGGAGCACGGAGCCTTCTGACCAGAGCGGAGTCCCTAGCTGACATCTCAAACCGGGACACTCAGCCTCTAGCACAGAATGAGGAGCCAAGCCTCCAGACTAGAGGAGTGCCCATCTTGTGGTGCTCACAGCTTCTAGCACAGAGCACAAAGCTGGGCACACAGATCCCACAACAGAGTTCAACTGAGGCAACAACACACACTATCAAACCACTGGAACTCCCTGATCTTTTTGAAGAATACTCCTGACACAAGAGATTGATAGTTACAGTCTGAAGTTCAGCCTTAAAGCACAAACAGCTCCTTGATTATATATAAATAAATGCCCAGAAGTCGACATCAGAACTCACCCAACAAAAATCAGGATACCTTGGCCCCACCAGAAACACCCAAAAGCAATGAGATTTTAATTCAGCGGAGACACAGGAAAATTATGTTAAAGCTATGCAGATATTAGAGGAAAAAAGAGAGGGACAAAAAGAAGAAATGAACAAGGCCCTCAAAGAAATTCAGAAGAATTTAACTGCCTACAGGAACAATTAAAGATATACAGAGAGGAAACAACCAAAATAGGAGACACGGTCAATCAGATGAAGGAAACAATACAAAGCATGAAAACAGAATTAGAATCTATAAAGAAGACACAAACAGAGAAGAACCTGGAACTGGAGAACTTAGAGAAAAGATCAGGAACCACAAAGGTAAGCATCACCAATAGAATACAAGAGATGGAAGAGAGAATCTCGGGAGCTGAAGATACACTGGCTGAAATGGATTCCTCACTCAAGGAAAAAATAAAATTGGAAAAGTCCCAAACACAAAACATTCAAGAAATCAAGGATGCCATGAAAAGACGAAACCTAAGAATAATTGGAATAGATGAAAAAGAAGACTCCAGGCTCAAAGGACTGGAAAATATTTTTAAGAAAATCA
>CM053766.1:14417240-14454509 GCA_028658305.1 Pachyuromys duprasi | reverse complement strand
GGGAAGAGATGAGGGAGGGATGGGGAGAGTGGGAGGGAATGAGGGAAGGGGCTATGCCTGGGATGCAAAGTACCTAACCTGTGACTGATATAAAAATAAATAAATTACATTTAAAATAAACAAGAAAGAAACTAGAGGCCTGGAACCAGAACAGTGACTCATTGCAGTGAGTATTTGCAAGTAGAGATGTGTGAACAAAAGGCTATATACTGTGGTGCACATGGTGACACACTTTAGTATCTACAATGAGATCTTTTTTCTTGTATTTTTTTAAATTTATTTTTATCTTTTATTTTCTTTTGGAGGGGAGGTTGTAGGGGCAAAGGGCAAGTATGAAAGGAGATGAGTGGGATTGGGGTGCATGATGTGACATTCACAAAGAGCCAATAAAAGGCTAAGAGAAAAAGAGTCAATTCCCGTTGCTTCACAGTGTATGACTGAAGACAGGCAGAGCTGTAAGGGTTGACTTGCTGCTCCTGTGAGAGGCACAACCCACTCCCTTGAGGTTTCAAAACCTTCCTTCACTCTAAGTCAAGCTTGGAGCATTGCTCTTATAAAACGATGCTAGGTGCCTGGCTAGCTGAGGGGGAAAATGGGAGGCAATAAACAGGGTCATGAACTGACACTGACTTGGCTTAGCTAGCTGTATGTGCTTTGGCCATTAACGTTATTACTCAGATCTTTATATCTTCTCATTCGGTGTGCTTTGATGGCTCAATAGGACAATAGAAGGAACTAAGGCTTTTAAAACTTCAAATACTGGGCTAAGAAGGTAGGTCAGTTGAGTACCTAGCATGCACAAGGTACTAGGTTTGATCCTCAGCACCTCATAAAACTAGGTGTGGTGGCTCACCTTGGATATCAGGAATTCTATGTCATCTTCAACTACGTATCGAGTTTAGGACCAACCTAGGGTACATCTCAATTAAACGTTTTATAATTACGAGATTCTAACATAGAAGGAATGTAAACTGTGTTTTTAGTTCTGATTTAGAGTTTGCTTTTAGAGTTCTGTTTGGGTCACTTAAACTGCAGGAATTATTAAAATCAGTACTAACGACGCAAACGATTCCCAGGCATTGAATGTGAATGAGTCCCACCATCGTGAAGGGAAAATCAGACAGCACCTTAGTGAGCTTCTGGAAGGACAGGGGAAACAGATTCTTACTTGAATTTTGCCCTGAGTAGCTTTGCTTCTCTTCACTCCACACTGGCCAGATTTGACCCAGATAGCTGGATAATTTGCGACACAGAGAGAAAGCCAACACTGCCTTTTCAGACTTCAATGACTCCCCTCAAACATCAGAATGTGTCTTACTGGATTCCTGAGCTCAACACCAACTGGACCAGACTGACAGGAAAGTGGAGGTCTCCATTGAAAGAGGCGGAGCCTTCTGCAGGGCTTCCTGCTGGCTCTCTGAGCTTGCTCTGCCTGCTTTGCAGCTATGAACTTGCTCTACTCAGCCTGATAAGTGGAAGTATCCAGTTAATGTGCATTTTTGATGTAATATTGGAATGGAAGGCAACCCTAAGCAAATAGATTTTCAGGACATGAAGGTTAGATGGCTAACTTCTGAGGATCAGTTGTACTAGAAAGGAAGAGTTTCATAGTACTGCAATTATTGACTCCTAAAGAATTTTTTTTTCTTGCAAAAGGAGAAAAAATGTCTTAAACAATGAAAGCAAATACCACAGGACTCTAAGTTCCCTTGTACTAAAAAAAAATGGAGTGGATCAATTAAAAAAATTTTTTTTGTTCCTTTTGATTTGAAAATTTGACTTGTCTTCAAAGAGTGGAAGAATATAGCAGGCCGAAGATTCCCCAGTTTATCCCCAGAGCTCACTGTGACTGTCACAGGCAAGCTGTTCATTCACTGGCTTTCCTACCTGTGGGAACTAGTTTCAAAGTGTGTTCTCAGTTCAACTCCGAGCACCACACTGAAAAGAAAAGCTGCACAGTGAGAAAGGGTCCACCCAGACAGATGCGTGACGTCCTGGCGGCAGCTCTCATATGACCTGAGAGATGGAAGTGAGAGCTCACAGGAGAAGAGCTTCTTCTTGCACAGGATCCGGGTTTGGTTTCAATTGCCCACGTGGTGGCCCACAACCACCTGAAAGACTAGTTCTAGGGAATCCAGATGCCTCTGCCCTCCACGGGCTCCATGTTGTGCACATACGGACATGGAGGTGAAACATCCATACACATGAAGTATTTTTAAAAATTCAGAGCAGAAAGAACTTTTTGCTGTGTCTCTGAGGCTTTGGGAAAGCAGGCACTTTCTCGATCCTCTGGGGAACATTAACAGGACACCTGTGAGAAGTATTTTGGCAATAGTCATTTTCATATGCGTTGATCCTAAGGGCCACAGATTCAGTTTGTGGTCAGTTGGCAGTTAAGTTTTCTTACAACAAGCTGGGTACAAATCTCATTAAAAGCAGAAGTCTGGGAAAACAGAGATAATGTCAGATCCAAAGCTGAGGGTCTGCAGAGTGGCGTGACCCCAAGGAGGAAGTGGCAGATTCAGTATTGTGCATTCAAGAAGAAATATCCCTTTGGCCAAGGAGCTGTCTTGTTGAAACTCATTGAAGCCAGGTATGGTGGGTCACAGTTTAATCCCAGGTTTGGGGAATTAATCACAGCAGCTAGAGAGCTGTGAGTGCCAGGCCTAGGCTACAAAATGAGACTCCATCTAAAACAAGCATAACAACAAAATTGAACACTCGAACAATTTCAGAGTCCAAATCTGAGAATTATTTTGTTGACTTTAAGGAAACAATCATCCCTGGACAACCTGGTATGTGACAGAAAGAGAATGTGCCGCTTGGAGGAAGATCAGTAAAGCTTGAGTAGTAGGCATTGAAATCAAGCTGAGAACAGAAACGCTTCCTAAGAATCCCACACGCGGGGCTGGGTGCCATGGCTCCCTGCAGACACCCTCTGCGCTCTCCCCTGGACGGCCAAGAATCGCCACACTTACGCGCCAAGACCTCAACTTTGGCCAAGGTAGGGATCTGGGCCTGCAAGGCGGTGGCGGAGGTCCTGGCTGGAGCCATGCTCATCGGCGGTGTTCCTCCTCCTCAGTGGCGGCTGACGAGCTCTCCGAGTTCCTAGACGCTGCATGGGATGAGGAAGACCCTTGCACACTGTGGGAACCTACGTTAGCGTGGCCTCAATGGAAATGGCTAGGGCGGTCTAGTAGTTTGATAATCTAAAATTAGAAATACGGTATGGCCCAGCCACACCACTCCTGGGTATACGACTGAAGGAATCTAAGTCAGCACGTCCGTACTTATTCCTGCCGTGTTCACAGTAACAAAGACACGGAATCAGTAGAGTTGCCCTGAGTAGATAAATGGGTAAAGAACGTGTGTCAGGGCTGGAGGGATGGCTCAGCCATCGGAGCACTCACTGTTCCTGCAGAGGACCCCAGCTCTGCTCTCGGCACCCAGAGGTGGCTCAGCCTCCCCTGCAACTCCAGTTCTGGGATCCCGTCGCCCTTCTCTGGTCACCACAGACCCTGTACTCATGCGACTACACTGCACATTCAGGAATGGTTAGCCTACACAAGATGGACTTCATTTTTAAAATTTTTTAATTTTTATGCTTTTTTGTTTGTTTGTTTGGGTTTTGATTAAATGTTTTTTTTTTTAAAGAAAGACTATGAAGTGGGTGGTTAGAGATCTGGGAGAAGAAGATCTGAGAGAAATTTTAAAGTTAATAACAAATAAAAATCTTTAGAAGTGTGTTATGTACAATGGAACTGTGTTCCATGAAGAAGAATGAAATTTGGGGCTGGCAAGCTGGCACAGCAGGTAAATCACTTTTCACCAACTCTGAGGACCCGAGTTCGATTCCTAGGACCTCTATAGTAGAAAGAGAAGTGACTCCAGAAAGTTTCTCTCTGATTTCCATGCATATACTCACACACATGTGCACACATGCTCACACGTGTGTGCACATACTAAACACAATGCAATAAAATTTAAATTAAAAAAATTATGCCAGGGGCGGTGGTACCTGCCTATAATCACAGCACACAGGGAGGCAGAGGCAGGCAGATCTCTGTGAGTTCAAGGCCAGCCTGGTCTACAAAGTGAGTCCAGGACAGCCAAGACTACACAGAGAAACCCTGTCTCGGAAAACCAAAAGAAAAAAATTATTTCATGTGTATGAATGTTTTCTCTGAATGTGTGTCTGTGCATCGAATGCAAGCCTAGTACCAATGGAGGCCAGAAGTGGGAGTCATTTTTCCTGGGAGCCACCATGAGGAGGTTGGGAATCAAGCCTATATCCTCTGCAAGAGCAACAAGCATTCTTAACCAATGAGCCAACTCTCCAGCTCGTGAAATAAATAAAGAATAAAATTATGTCATCTGCAGGGAAATGAATGGAACTGATCATAGTGTTAATCATAATAAAATAGACTCATTTATTATGCTAATCATAATAAACCTTTTCTCTCATATGTGGGACCCAGGCTTTAGTGTTTATCACGCACATATGTGCATGTATCATACATGAACATACATGTGACATGGAAATAGAAATAATACCATTCAAGAAAAGGAAGGGGACCTGGGAGAGTGAGGAGAGAAAGAAAGAGATGGCAACAGAGATGAACATAGTGAAAGCACACGATATATTTCTGTGAAAATATCACAACAAAACCTTTTGATTTCTATAGTGAATATATATAAGTAAGAAAAATTCTAAAGAAAGGATTTTCATAATCTCTTTAGTCAGGAGACACTGAAGTATCCCAGAATGCCGTTTCAGTTTGTGTTGTAGTGCTAGGTGTATCATCAGTGAGCTGCTTACATGTTTAGAGTCTGTGATTCGGCACATTTCAAGGGGCAGTTGTGTTGTTTTTATAAAGCTCCAAGCTAAAAAACAAAAACACAAACACAAACCCCAAGCTCTAGAACTGTTATTTGCAATGATCAGGGTTGGCTAGACTCACACTGAGAGTTGCAGTGAATTGCCAGAGGAGACCAGGCGGCTCTGACAGGAGGCTCCCATTGTTCTGTCTAGAACAATACCTCTCAGTTAGTGGCCCTGAGCCAGAAGTGATGTAAATTATAGTGAGTGTCCCCACAAGAAATAAGATGTCACAATTAGTACCTCCCTTTCAAACAAAAGGAACTACGTAATGTGTGGGAGAGAGAATTTTACATGGTGAGTTTTAAGGTTTCTATGCTTTAAAGAAGTCCTTTTTAAGGGTTACCTAAGGGCTCAGTGGATAAGACACTTGTCCCCAAGCCTGAAGACTTGAGTTTGGGGTCTGGTACCCACAAGATGAAAGGGAAGAAGTGAATTAAGCACACTGTCCTCTGGCCTCCTTGTGCACATAGCGGCATGTGTGCAGCTCTCTCCCCAGATAAATACAATTTAATTTTTTTAAAAAAGGATTGCAATGTGGTTGAATTACCTAGAGTGATGTTAAAAATAGATTTGTGGGTCCCACTGTAGACACCCTGAGTCAGCTTCTTAGGAGAAAGGCCTCATCATGTGGAGTACCCATGTGTTTCTTCCATCCCTCATGGCACCAGACGAGTGAGGTGAATTACTGACACGGAAATAGGATGATTACCATGGTCAGCCCAACTTTACTCCCCACACCAGGGTCTCTCTGGATCACTCTGCTTCTCCTCCCCGCCCCCAGGGAAAGGCCAGCAATAGCCAGCCCAAAGCAGAAGCTACAGTCGGGATCCCCTCCTGACTTTCACTCTTCCTTTTATGTAAAGATATATTTTGTGTGTGTGTGCACGCGCGTGCATATACATGTGCAGATGCCCTCAGAAGCCAGAAGAGAGTGTTGGGTCCCCTGGAGCTAGAGGTACAGGGAGTTGTAAGTCACACACGGTAGGTGCTGGGAACCAAACACTAGTACCGAAAGAGCAGCAAGGGCTATCAATCTGCTGTCTGTCTGTCTGTCTGTCTACTATCTATCTACCTCTCTAGCCAATTTTTCTCTTTGTTAATCTCTTCCTTCTCCTCCTTTTACTTCCCAACATTAATATGTATAAAACAATTGTGAATATAATGGCAGAATGTAATTGAGCAATTTTATTTTAGGAGTCCAAAGAAAGGCAATCAAGAAAGGCTCATGGGAAATGTGAGCTTGACCTTGACAGAAGGCTAATGTTTGGCTAGCCCGCCAGACAGCAGGCAGCATCAAAGGCATGGCCCTGGAAGCAGGCCAGTGGAGACACAGACCTGAAAGAGGGTGTGTAAAGGTCAAAAGGGAGACTCAACGCTACAAAGCATTTATTTAGTAAGGCCTGGCAGGGTGTTGATGGTTTTATAATGACTTTAGACCTGTTTCAGGTAGGTTAGTCAGGCAACGGGTGTTTGGGCCAGCTTAGCTATGGAGGCCAGCAGGCACCTCTGGAAATTCTAACCTGGGTAATCACTGGGCAAGTCACTAGGCTCCTCCCTCACAGCCTGAAATGTGTCTAAGTCACACCCTAAGACACACCTCAGCCTATCTGTGGAAGTCTGGCCCCACAGCATTCTGCTCACTTGCTTACATTTCCAAAAGTCACTTTCATTGGCTCTCCAAGCTCACGGTAATAATTCTAGCATTGTTTCCCAACTAGTTTTCAGATTTTTTTTTATTACATTTTATTGGGGGGGGGGGGCGGCGCCTAGGGGCCTATGGTGTACATGTGGAGGCCAGAGAACAGATTGCAGGGTCTGTTCTCTCCTCACAACACCCGGATCTTGACCTACAGTCATCAGGCTTTCCCTCTGGAGCTATCTCACTGGCCCCCGACTAGCCATTCATTTCCTCACGGTACCATCCCTCCATACCCTTTAATTCCTTCCTCGGCACCCTCTCCTTATTGGATCGCCTAAACCTAAACTAGAATTTTTTTTTCGTCCAACTTAGTTTACAGGCATTTTCTTTTGCCTGCTGTTCAAACTCACTAGAATATACAGTGACAGATGGCTTTTCTCCCGATGTCGTTTCCACTCAGCTTATCTCACATGTGACTCATAGATCATCTCCGAATTACAAGCAGGATGCTGTCTTCCTCTGCAGAAGGGGATAGTAACACCATCTCCCATCTTCTCTGTGGAATCCATGTTTCTCAGCACATGTTTCGGTCTTCTCCAGAGAAGTACAGAGGCCAGCTTGGACCCCTTCACAGGGCGAGCTTTCGTAGACGCCTGGCATGCTGCCAGTGGAGTTCCCACTCTCCTGATGTGCTGCCCACACTGGTGTGTTCGTGGTTGCTGCTTAACTCGATTCGCAATGGCTAGATCACTCCACTCTGTCTCTGCTTGCCCTCTCCCTCGGCCACAAAGCAGATGTGCCTGTGCTCTGTGGTTTATGGGTTTTCTGTTCTCTATCGTTGCTCATCTCCAGGAACAAAGCTTGAGCGCAGAGGCTGATCTCAGCAGCAGGCACAAGGACATCCATTGTGCTGCTGTAGCCCCTTTCTTTGATTTCTTCCTGGTGCCCCAAATCAAGCAACTGACTCTCCATATGGGAACAGACACAATCTTGCATTACACTGCATTATTTATGTACATGATTGACTTAATTTAAATATTTTTCACATTCTCAGACATGTATATAATACATTTTAATATTTGCCTTTTTTTTGTCCTCCCATTCCCACTGTTCCTCTTCCCTCTAGTCCAACATCGTGTGTGTGTGTGCGTGAGTGTGCGTGCCTTTGTGAGCATGTGGATGTCTTTCCTAATGAGTTTAATTAAGGCTGCTTACTTGAGCATGAGTGAGGGGTTATGGGGTTATTTACGAATGCCTAAGTAACTTTCCAGAGCTAAATGTTTTCTACTCCCTCTCTCTAGCTGCTTTTGTAAACTTTGGGTAGATTTAACGGTTTCTACAAGTTTTGGGGAAATTTGGAAATGATGGCAGGAAACTTTTCCAGTGCTTTTGTTTCTCGCCCTCTCCCATGGTGGCCCGATGTGTCCAGGACTGTGGTCTCCGGGGTCTTCATTCCAACATATCAGTCTTGCCAGCACTTAAACACCAAATCATTCAAATACACCAGCGATGTTCTCTCCATTCACTAAAAACCCTTCTGATCACATCAATGCCAATGCTCTAAGCACTCGGATTATAGCAGTGAACAAGGCAGACTGACGCTCAAGCATTCTGGTACTCACAGATGATAAGTACTGTTGTATTAATTAGGGCTCCCTAGAGGAATAGAGTAGATAGAAAGGATATGTTTATAATTACAAAAGGAGGTTTATTGTATTGCCTTATACGATTAGAGGCTGCAAGGTCCCTCAGCGGCCGTCTGCATGCTGTAAAGCTGCTCAGTCCAAAAAGCTGGGAGCCTCAGGGGAAAAAAAAACCAGACAGCCAATGACACAGCCCTGAGTTAAGGCTGAAGAGAGTTTGTCCATTCACTGCCGACGGAGAGTCAACGGACCCATCACTCAGGAAGAACGCAGCTTGCACAGGTTTCTCCTGTTCTGTCAGCCTTCATGCTACAGGTATGGCACCCACGCCAACTGTCTCTGGAAAGGCACTCTCTCACCCAGGGAGCACTTACTAAACTCCTAGGCCTCTTTCAATCCAATCAAATTGACAATCGAGATTAACCATAATAGCTACACAGAAGGAAATCCAAGTAGCATGAAAGACAGCGATGGGAGTGGTTGGAGAGGCCTCTTAGGCTGATGTGAAAGAAGGGAGCCACAAGAATCCTGTCACAGCTAATGCTGCAGGCAGGAGGAGGAATGCTAAGTGTGAAGACACGAGCTGCAAGTGAAAGCCTATGGCACTGGAATGGAATGTTAATGGCCAGGGAATTAGGAAGCAGAGGAGGATGAGATGTGGGTAGGGTTCATACTATACAGGACGGCTAGAGAAGAAGACTGTACTCTGAGTGCTCAGGAAGCCACTAAAAAGTTTAATCAGCAGAGACTGTGATCCGATGTAAGGTGTGTATGATTAATGTAAATTGTGCATATTGTGTAGTTGAGTAAATGAAAGTGCAGGGAGAAGGCCAGAATCTGAGGTCAGGCGTCTTCCTCCATTGTTTTACTCTTCATTTTTCTAAGACAGGTTCTCTCAACTGAGCTTGAAACTCACTGACTCAGTTAGATTGGCCAGTGAGTCCCAGGCATCCTCCTGTCTCTGCCTTCTCAGAGGTGGGGTTACAGACACACATCACTCCAATCAGCTTTTTTTTAAAATATAAGTTTTTATTTATTATAATTTATTCACTTTATGTCCCAGCTGTTGCCCCCTCCCTAATCCTCTCCCAATCCCGCCCTCCCTTATCTCCTCCCTGCCCCTTCCCCAGTCTGCTGATAGGGGAGGTCCTCCTCCCCTTCCATCTGACCCTAGCCTATCAGATCTCATCAGGACTGTCTTTCATAGTCTTCCTCTGTGGCCTGGTAAGGCTGCCTCCTCCTCAGGGTCCAATCAACTTTTTATATGGGTACTACAGATTTGAATTAAGGTCTTAGTCTTGAACAGTGAGCGCTCAAGACTCACTTGCCTATTGAGCCATTTTTCCAGACTCTAATGTAAGATTTTTTAAATTAAGAGTATTTGAAAAATGTATTTATTTTTAGTTTATGTGTAGAAAGAATCTCTTGTGTTTGTATGGAAAATCATTTGTCAATAAAAAGCTAATGGCCTATAGCTAAGGCAGAAAATAGAAGGTGGGATATCTGCCTGGCAGAAAGGATTCTAGGAATGAGCCAGATACAGGAGAATCACAGGCAAGATGTGAGGAGGACAGATGCATGGTACCTGAGCACAGGTAACCAGCCATGTGATAGATTGTAAATTAGTATAAATAGGTTATTTTAAGTTATGAGTTAGTCAGAGAAGAGCCTACCTATCTGGCCTAGGTATTTGTAAGTTTATTTTGAGTCTCATGAATAATTTTTCTAGGATATTGGGGCTGGGAGGAAAAACACACTGCCCTACAACATTTATGTGTATGAGGGTTGTGTGTATGTAAGTATACTGTGTGTGCCATGCCCACAGAGGTCAGAAGATGGTAGGAAATATGAGCCATGGAAACTGCAATTACAGACAGTTGTGAGCAGCCTTGTGGGTTCTTGGAACCAAATCTCAGTCCTCTGTAAGAGCAACAGAGCTCTTAACTAGTGAGCCATCTTTCCAGCCTCACTTATAGAGATATAATTTACATAACATAATCTACCATCTTCATTAGTTTTTTTTTTGAGGGGGATGAGGGGGGTGGTTAGATTTTGTTCTAGCATTTTACTGTGGGTAAAGAAGTCACCAACAGGAATTCTAGGACGTTTCCATGAGAAATGGCCCTATGGACAGCTATTCCCTGCTTCCTTTCAGCCCCGGGCAGCCTCTAGTTTCTGCCTGTCTATGTGGATTTGCCTGTCCTGAGCATTTCAGGTAAATGAAATGTGGAGCCTGTTCAGGAAAGAAAAGATTTATTTGACTTACAGGTTACAGTTTATCAATAAGAGAAGCCAAGGCAGGAACCTGGAGACAAGAGCTGATGCAGAGTCCATGGGGGCGCTGCTTACTGCCTTGCTCTCCATGGCTGCCTCCGCCTGCTGTCGTATAGAACCCAGGACCACCTGCTCAGGAATGACACCATCCAGTGGTCTGTGCCCTCCTACATCAATTATTAATCAGCAAAATACCCCATAGATATGACCTCAGGCCAATATGATAGAGGCACCTCCTTGTCTGAGGTTCCATTTTCCCAGCTGTGTGTCAGTTTGTGTCAAGTTGACAAAAACTAACCGGTACTGAGTTTACTCTCTTTCAATGAGCAGACTCCTTTGTTTTGAGTTTTGCCTGCACATACGTCTGTGGAATATCTGCCAATGTTCTTAACCACGGAGCCATGTCTCCGGAGCAAGGTCTCCAGGCCTGAACATGTTTTTAAGGTTCATCTATGTTGTAGCATGTATTAATACTTTGCTCTATTTTAGGGCACAGTAATATTTCATTGTGTATGTACATTATATTTTATGTCTCCACTGATTAACTTATGAAAATTTGGGCTGTTTCATGCCTTGGCTATCATGGATATGACCATGGACATTTTGATATGATCTTCATTTCTCTTCATAACTAGGGAGTAATTAATAGATTATATGGTAACTGTATGTTTACTTTTTGAGCAACTATTGGTCTCTTAAAAAATGGCTGCATCATTTTATATTCCCACAAACAATGGATAAAGATCACAACATCTTGACACATTATTTTCTGGGTTTGTGATTTGTAGCCATTCTGATGGGTACAAAAGGACATGTCATTTTTTATAGCTTACTGTCAGTTAATTTGTATCGATTTGACACAAGGTGGAGTCACCTGCCTCCATTAGATTGTCCTGCAGGCACATCTGTGGAGTGTTTTCTTGATTAATGGCTGATGTGGGAGGGTCAGCCCACTTCAGGAAATGCCAACCCAAGATGCCAACCCAAGGCATCTGGACCTGGACCATATAAGGTAGCTGAGCAAGCTAGTCCTGACAAGCCAACAAGCAGTGTTCCCTGTGGTCTCTGCTTCAGTTCCTGCCTTGGCTTCCTTCAGTGATAAGCAAGCCAAGTGAAGTCTTTCCTTCTTCAAGTTGCTTTTGGTCATGATGATTATCACAGCAATAAAAAGGACGCTTGCCTTTCTCCCGTGACTAGCAACGCTGTCATTTCCTATGCTGAGGCAATCTGTACATCTTCTCTAAAGAGAGTTTCCGTAGTCATTTGCCTGAAAAATTGTCTTTTACTGTTGAGTTATGAAAGATCTCTATAAATTTAAGGTTCTTGCCCCTTAACAGATATATTATTTTTAAATTTTAATTTTTTTTTTCAAAACAGGCTCTATTGATGTAGCCCTGGCTGTCTTCAAACTCATTATGTAGACCAGGCTGGCCTTGAACTCCCAGAGATCTGCCTGCCTCTGCTTCTGGAGTGCTGGGATTAAAGGCGTGTACCTACTGCATAATTAATTTTTATTAATTACTATTAATAATAAAATAATTATTGTAGTCTATGAGCTGTTTTTAAATTTTCTTCCCAGTGCCCTTTGGCCTTATATAAGTTCCGTTTTCCTTTTTGAAGCAGAGATGTGTTACATAGTTCATTCTTCCCCAAGCCTGTCAAACAAAGGAAAGCTGGTTTGGTTTCTGACAGGAAACACTGCTACCTCACTGTCATCCTCCTACTGCGGCCTCCTAAGTGCTGGGATTACAGACATGAACCGACAAAGCTAAATCATGTAAATTTGTTTTTAAAAGTACTCTTTCAGATACGTAGATGATTACGGGACGGTGACAAGAAGACAAGTTAGAAACTATTGCAGTGAGCCAAGCAACAGCTAGCTAGCAAAGACTTGCAGAAGAAAAGGTTGAGTTTACATTATCGCTGCTGGCTATAGGCAGGCAGGGTCATGTCAGCTGTCTGAATACTGTTGTTGTGCTTCTGAGAATGGTGATCCCAAGAAAGAAGTTGTGACACAGCTCTGTCATGTGGCTTGCTGGCGGACAGACCAACAGCCCTCTTATCATCATCCCAAGCAACCCTGGACTTGTCTACAAGGGTGGCAAAGAGGTTTTCTTAGGAAACCAAGAAAGTTGTATTTCCACTTGTCTAGAGGAACGGGAGGAAGTAAAGAAGAAAAAACATAAAAAAGAGAAGGTGATTCGGTGGAGGAAAACAGTGCTCAGTGGAGAGATAGGATCCCTAGGAAGGCTAGTGAGCTCCCAGTGAAGACAGAGAAATGCAGAAGGAGCAGTTGGGTCCCTCCAGGCCCACTTGTTAACAAAGGAGGGTCATAAAAGCTGAAGATGTTTTGTCTATCATTGGTTCAGGGGCAGCAACTACGATCTTGACAGGAATCGCTTCTACCCCACATCCACAAAGAGCCTGACTCAGGAGCTAACAGAGGCTCCTGTGAAACCATCCAGTTGAGGGATCCACAGTGTGAGCACTTGAACAAACTTCTGATGATGGTAGAGTTATATCAAGAATCTAAACAAATCCCAAATGGAAAGAACATGGGTACATGGATACATAGATGCATAGAAAATGTTCCAGCAGCTACTGAATGGGTTAAAATCAGAACCAGTAATACAACCAGAGACCTTGTGTAGCTTGTGCCTTCAACACATTTGCCTGATGTTTATGTTACTAAAGGAAGGATGGCAGAGAGGAAAAATTAAGTGGAGAACAGACAAAACAATAATCAGGCAAGTTTCTTGGTTTGATGAAACATCTCTCTCGACATCTATGCAGCATGGGCACAGGAAACAAGGTCTATTTAAATGAAACAGCCTTTGGTAGCACTAAATTTTGTGGATTTTATATTTCTCTTTAGGTGGTTCACTCTATCAAAGCTACAGAAATACAATTTTAAAAAAACACAAGATAGGCATGGAGACAGAAATACAATTAAAAAAAAAACACAACATTTTCATTGTAGGCATGGAGAAAATCAAGGATTTAGCTCTACCTAGCATGCATAAGAAAAACAAAAGAGCTGGCGTGGTGGGGCACACCTTTAATCCCAGCATTCAGGAGGCAGAGGCAGATGGATCTCTGTGAGTCTGAGGCCAGCCTGGTCTGCAAAGGGAGTCCAGGACAGCCAGGACTACACAGAGAAACAGAGTCTCAAAAAAACCAAAACCAAAGCCAAATAAACAAAACAAAAGAAAGGAAGGAAGGAAGGATACCAATTCTAGGAGGAACAGAGTTACAACAAAGAATGACGCTCTAGAGTTATGAAGTTATTTATTCATTAATGGAGAACAAAGGTGAGGGAAGACAGTGAATCAAGAAGCCAGTTGAAGAGAAACTGACTCCCACGGTTCCAGGCCGGCCAAACATGCTCTCCACCAAGCCTGATGGCTTGAGTTCAGTGCCTTGAACCTACATGGTAGCAGGAGAGAACTGACTCCTTAAAATTTCATCTTGACCCCTGACATGCCCACACAGATAAATAATGTAAACAAAGAAAGCGCAGTTTGGAGGCCTGGAGAGTAGAGATCGGGAATCTTGTAAGCCTTATTTTCAGCTGCATCAAATCTGACAACAAGGAGAAGACTCCTCTCTAAAATAAAGTTTACAGTCTTGAGCAACTTTCTCGCCAGAGTGATAAAAGTGTGGCAGTACAGAAAGACAGGGGAAAGGAGGAGGGCACCCCTTCAGGGTGGGAGGAGGAAGTGAATTGCTGCAAGTCGCCCTCTGGTCTCCACACACTTACTGTGGCACTAGTTTAAACACACACACACACAAATAAATAAGCATAACGAAATTCTGTTAAAGAATGTAAAAATGTCAGTGAACTGTGCCTCAGGCCCGAGCTACATGTCTCTATCCTTCCTGACCTGTGAACCTGCAGTTTTTAAGGCATTTCACGTATTACCTCATTTCCTGTAAAGGACACATCCCAGCCTTCGTGAAACTCCTGAGAGTCATGGTTCTACCTTATCAGATTGGAATCCTGCCCAAGGTTCCTCTGGAGCCATCTATAAGCTCATTTATCAGAAGAGAGAAAACTAGGGGCTAGACAGATGACTCAGTAGCTAAGAGCACTGGTCAATGCGGAGCAGCTGGCTGTTCTTGGAGAGGACCTGAGTTCAAGTCCCAGCACCCACTTGGTGGTTCATACCCATCGATGACTTCAGTCCCAGAAGATTCTGTGCCCTCTTCGAGGCTCCTGAGAACCAGGTCTGCACATGCACACACAAACACATACACAGACTTATATGTAGACCAAACAACATACACATTAGAGAAACAAAATTTAAAAATGTTTCTTAGCAACCTTTTTAGATGTTACTTAGAAACCACCAAAGCCACACATGCAGCCAGTGCTAAGATACACTAGCAAGGTTCTTTTGATTTCACATTTGTATGTGTCCTAGCCTTTCCCCTAGTCTTTCCCCAGTAATTTCGAACTTAAATCGGTGTAAAAACTGCTTACAAATAAACTCCAACTCTGCTTCATGCTTTCCTGGAGCCAAGTCAAGACATGTGTGTATGTGTGCATGGCTATTTTATTTTATTTTCTAGTTCATTATGTTTCTATTCTTTGTATTTATTTATTGGCTTTAAAATTTTTACTCATATACTATATTTTTATTATATGCTTTCCCCTCCCCCGAGTCCTCTTAGACCCCTTCTCTTCCCTCCGCACCTAATTTCATGTTCTTTCTCTATCTCTCAAAAAATTCAAAACAAACATAAGGACAAACAAATATTAAACAAAACAAAAAAAGCACACAAAAACCTTTGAGTGTTTTTGGGGTGTCCAGCCACATCTGAGCATATGGTTTGTCCCGGAGTATGGCCTACACACCTAGTATTACTGTATTAGAGAAAACTGATTTTCCTTTCTCCCAGCAGGTATTAATTGCAACAAGCTTCTTGGTTAGGAAAGGGCCTTATGGCCACTTCCCCTTCTCCATGCTGGGATTTTGAGTGGCTTGCATCTGTGCAAGTCCGTATGTATGGTGTCTGGAAGATGCTGTTTCCTTGGAGTCATCCACCACCTCTGACTCTTACAATCTTTCCATCTCCTCTTCCACAAAGATCCCTGAGTCCTAGAGGGAGAGTTTAATAAACACCTTCCATGTAGGCCTGAGTGCTTCAGTGCCTCTCACTCTCCACACGTTGCCCAGTTGTGGGTCTCTGTGCTAATTACCATCCATTCCCAGAAGAAATGTTTCTGATGAGGGTTGAGCAACATGCTGGTTTTTGTCACCAGGAGTTGTTTTATTGCTATGTTATTTTAGCGGAAAGGTTTTCCCCTGGTTTTCCTACCTAGTCCCAAGTTCTTGATCATGTTAGCAGTGTCTGGTGGTTTCCATCTCAGGGAGTGGACCTTAAATCCAATAAAAACACGTTTGGTTACTCCCATAACATTTGTGCCACCACTGTGCCTGCCAGTGGATATCTGGCAGAAAGGTCACTATTGTAGGTCAGACGGTTCTAGTTGGGTCTCAGCTAAATTTCTCTATGTTTGGTCACATGAGTGCTGTCTTCAGTAATATGGTCTTCCCATCAGGATTTGGAGGGTAATACCAACAAACAATAAATGGGATCTCATGAAGCTAAAGAAAGAAAGAAACTGTACAGCAAAGGACACCATTATTCAAGCAAAGCAGCAGTCTACAGAACGGGGAAAATCTTTACCAATTATACATCTGACAGAGGGTTAATATCTAGAGCATACAAAGAACTCAAGAAAACAAATAACCCAGATTAAAATGAGATATAGAACTAAACAGAATTATCAAAAGATGGAAAAAAAAACCCAAAAGGCTGAGAAACACTTTAAAAATATTCAACATTCTTAGCCATCATGGAAATTAAACTCCTTTGAGATTTCAGATTACCCCAGTCAGAATGACAGCTCAGGCTGGTGAGGAATCAGGGGAAGGGGAATACTTATTCATTGCTGGTAGGAGTACAAACTGGTACAGCCATGATGGAATCAATGTGGAGGAGCTTCAAGAAGACAAAATTTTATCTGCCACAAGACACAGATATACCATTCTTTGGTATATACTCAAAAGACTTAACATCTTTACAGAGACACTTGCTCACTCATGTTCATTTTGGCTTTATTCATAATAACCTGAAATTGGAAACAGCCTTAATGTTGATTGACTGATGAATGGATAATGAAAGTGTAGTATATTTACACAATGGAATATTATTCTGCTGTTAAGAAAAATGAAATTATAAAGTTTGCAGAAAAAATCATCCTGAGTGAAATAGCCCAGACCCAGAAAAACAAACATTGCATGTCTTCTGGGATGTATGGATGTTAGGTCTTTTTAAATTTTAATTAATTAATTTATTTATTACAATTTATTCACTTTGTATCCCCAATGCAGCCCCCTCCCTCATCACCTTCCAGTCCCTCCTACTCTCCCTCTTTTCTACCTATGTCCCTACCTAGTTCCCTGATAGGATAGGACCTCCTACCCTTTTATCTGATCCTAGCTTATCAGGTCTTGGATGTTAGTTTTTAAGCTTTAGTTGTATGTACTTCAATCCAGATAGCAACAGAGGTTATGTAGCTAGTAAGAGACGACAGGAAGGAGGAGATCTTCTAAAGAAGGAGAAATAAAATATAGTGTTTTATAGATATAAAGAGGACTCTGGAGTAGGAGGATTAAATGGGAGAGAAATAATGAAGGTAAAGAAGGGAGTATGGAGAGGGACAGTTGACACCAAAGGGCTTTTGAAAAGCCGTGTGGATAGCTTATGCTCTAGAAGCATCCTGAAATACCTACATAGAAGAAGGACATCTAAACGGAGTGTCATACAATGAGGTGGAGAACGCCATGGAGTAGATCTGCAGTGCCAGGAATGGTTTACTTGTTGCTGAGTCATGGGTCAAAGGGGCAGCACCCGGAGAGCTACAGGTTGTCGTATTTCCCAGTGTTGTAAGAACGGACATTTTCACCTGAGTAGAGTTCTCCGGACAAACATACAGAGAATGCCGCAGCGGGTTGCCGCGGGCTACTGTGTGTCCCTGGCTTCTGCCCCGCGGTTGCTGACGGAAACACCCTTTCTGGCTCAGGCTCCTGAAAAGGTTTGCTCATGGGTTATTGATGAGGCTTGAATTCAGTCTGCATCAGGGTGCTGGAAGAATGGTGTTCAAAGAATAAAGGGAATTAGAGATCACAGATAAATCGAAAAAACAGGGAGGAAGCAAACAAAGCCTTATGATGTACCCTGCTGACAGTTCAGGCTTCTAACTTTGCAACAAGACTGCACCGTCTTAAATTCTATTATCACAGATGTGTGATAGATCGCCACCTCACTCCGACCAACACACACGCACACATACATGTCAGAGCAGGCAGGGATTCAGATTGTAAATGCGGAGACAAGACATTAGAGAACTGTCCCACACCAGCTGGTGCCTCAGAGAGGTTAACCCAAACCTCCTTTCCTGGACTGACCTCCTTCCGTCTAGGACAGTTTAATTATTTCAAGTGACTTGGGCAACACAGATCCTGGGCTGTGGAAACATTCTGCTTTAGATAATGATACCAGTTTGTTTCCTAGGTGCGGTGGTTTTGGTTCGAGGCTGTGACAATCTTTCGTGTACTGTAAAATCCTGAAACAGAAGAAAATGAAGAGTCTTTAAGACACCCCTGTCATCTGTGCCACTGAAGACAGGGGAGGCTGAGGCCGCCCAGCTAGTGCCCAGCTCCACCCGTAGCCAAAGCCTCTGGGCCCAGCCAGGGCAGAACAAGAAACTGAGGAGGATAACGTTTGGATCAACTTCAATTTCTTTGAATTTTCAACTCCCAAACACACGACAGTGAGATTTTTGGACTTTGATTGTTGACCTCTGAAATGTTTGGATTAATTTGCACACAGATTTAATTTTTAACTTTAATTTCCTCCCGGGAAAATCCAGTTAAGAAGGCAGTTAGCATTCAAATGTGGAACTTTGCATGTTGCCAGCATTTTACGATTAGCATATTTTTATGTTTTTATTTTCATCTCAATGCCAGTGCTTGATGAGATTCACTGGATGGTGTGAGTGGACAGCAGGCAGGGAAACATAACAGAAGAAAGGATTTCCAGTTTGGGATACAGGTTTTAGAATTAATTTAATTAATATATTATTCTGACCCACTTTAGTGTCTTCTCTCTAATAAAATGCCAGCCAGCAGCACGCCGGAAGAGTCAGGCGTCTGACGGTGGGACTAGGATTGTTTGACTTTCAATCATGTCCCCCAGAGAGCAGCCACACCACTAGTTAATGGTTAAATCCAATGGAGGAAAAGACCAAATCTTCACTGTGCCTTTCTGGGAACCCTGCACCGTTTCACTCACACTACCCTTTCCTGAAGGTGTCAGGCTGATGGTAGAGCAGGCAGTGCTGGGGAATGCCACCACATCCCTGCATGCTGAGGATGTGTGCTTGGCCCTATTCTTATGCTGGAAAGCATCAAAGGAGCTCTGCCTATATAGAGATGTCCGCAGTGGCCCAGGCTCTGCCTGGGACTGAATGGAAGTCTGAATAGCTGTGGGTATCCAGAACTATGTTACCTTCTTATCTGCAGGTAGAAGAATAAAGTGTGGACAACAACTCTGTTTTTAGGTCATGTGTTGTAAAGGTAATGTTTTATTTCAGTTTATCTTTCGGTTTGTTCTCAATTTCAGCTTGGAGTGGGGATGTAAGCATCAATGATTGGGCTTTCTAACGCTACTGTTGTTGTTATTTGTTATCATTATTGGGGCCTCATGTTGGTCAGGCTAGCCCAGAACTCATTTAGATAAGACTATCCTTGAACTCTTGGTCCTCCTGCATGTGCCTGCTAAGGGCTGGGATTCCAGGCACGTACTGTACACCTGGCTCCTCTTTTAGTTTTTATACGGGGAGCTCACACGGCTTGTTGATTGAGTAGAGTGTGAGATAGGAAGGAAAAATGGCAAGGTGAAAGATGATTCCAAGGCTTTTGGCTTGAGTGAGTAGGAAAATGGTGCTGCTATCAGACAATGCTACAGGAGCCCTGATTCTGAGGGTAGAGACATACCCTAGGTGAGAATGAGTGCCCTGGAGGGGGCTGTGCCTCTGCTGAATGGCTTAGTGGGGGGGGGGGAAGGGGTGGCCAGGAAGAGGGGGCAGAACTCACCGAGAAGAGAATGGGTACAAGTGCTGTGAATAATAAAGGGTTAATGTCAGTCATCAGGAGATCATTAAAAGTCCATGACCAGCTGGATATGCTTATGGGGATGTAGATGCAGAATCAAGAGAGCTGTCAGGGTTTCCAGCGTATGTCGTGCCCATGTAAAGCAAAGATCAGTTCCAGAAAAGTGATAATTTTTGTAGATCCTGCCGTCTTCAAGAAGACAGCTCCATCCTCAATACAGGTGTGCAGGGTCCAGGAAAGAGAAATGAAGTGATGGGTTTATCTGGAGCTCAGGCCTCCTGTTTGTGAGATAATAGAGCAACCACGAGGACGACCCTTTGCTTGGAGATGACCTTGCCTTCACGCAGGAGAAGATGAATCAGGGGTTGGCCAACTTTCCCTGAGAGGAACTAGATGAACAGTGTTTTAGGCTTTACAGCCCACACTGTCGCTAATGCAACAATGCAGCTTTGCCTTGAACAAAGGCAGATGTACTCAAGAGAAGAGTGGTCACAGTTGTGTTCCGGGAAAACTATACTTGTGAAATCGGCAAAAGGCTGAATTTGGCTCGTAGGCCGTAACTGTTATTGTGCTGACCGGTGACAACTGTGTGTGGGTGAGGCTGTCTTTTCTCAATCCTCAGAACAATGGTTAGTTCTAAGACTACTTAATGAAGGAGGCCCAAGGTTGAGGGAAAAATCGGTGTTAATTGGTGTACAGGTCAGAGTAGCAGGAAGAGTATGATTTGTATGTAACTACCCTTTGAGACCTGTCAGTGGAGATGAAGTTTCTGAGGCACGATGTCTGAAGATTTTAGTGTGCTAGCCAAAGCAGAGCAGGACACACACACAAACACACACAAGAAAAAAAAGAAAAAGAAAAAGAAAGAAAATTGTCTAGCCCGTGTCCTTCTTTTACATTTGCATTCCTATGGTCAGAAGAGTGGAATTTGCCTCTGGGTGGAGATGCTGCATGGTCCACCCCTTAAGAGTTAATCCAGCTGGGCCAGTCAATCAACAGTCCAAGAGACCAATGTCGGGAAGACAGGTTCACCTTAAACAATACTAAAAAGATAGGAGGAATAATTATCCCTTTAATGAGATGCTGTACTTTTCCTCCCCAGAATTCCTGCCCTGGCACACACAGTCCACACAAACTGCCATGAGGTTCTGTTAGGTCAGCCTGACCTCCAGAGAACTGCCTCAAAATAGCTGTCACTTTTCCTTTTTTCTTCTCCTCTGTCTTTCTTTCAGGTGCTGACCAGAACATTCTTTCTTTCTTTCTTTCTTTCTTTCTTTCTTTCTTTCTTTCTTTCTTTCTTTCTTTCTTTCTTTCTTTCTTTCTTTCTTTCTTTCTTTTCCTGGTACCTCAGGCTCTGTTTGCTCTTTCTGTAAAGCTCCCCTCCGTAGTCTGTGAACCTTGCCTGCTCTGTAGCTGTGTCCACCATGTGGCTGATCTCCATGCCTGACTCAAACTGATATTATGGCTCTTCCTCTTATGCTCCAATCTATGAATCTATAATGAACTCCCTAAAACTCACCCTCTGTAATGCATGAGCTTTACTTTTGAAATTTGTGAGACAAGCCACTGGTTTGGGGCAGCTTTGGTGGCCACTGAGCTTCTGGGACCCTAGCTCCTTAGGAAAGGCTCCAAAGATACCTGAACATTTTCACTTCTGACCAGTTTCCTACCTTCATGATACAAACTTCCCCTCTCCTCTTTCTCATCAACAGGAGCAGATTGGGGAAAGAGAATCTGTCAATTTTTTTTAGCATGTACTAAGCCATAGGAAGGGGCCAGAGGATTGCTAATGTTCCGGACATGGAAGATGGACACCACAGATTCAAGGAGAAGTCACTGATAACTCAGGTAGACTAGGGAGGAGGTTGCTAGAGAACGGTGGCTGCTGCCGAAGGAACATCTAGGGTGGTCACAGTCCTGTCTGCTCTGAACTGCTGAGCTGAGGCAGTCGGGTAGAGAGATAAACGGTGTGCTTCTCTGTCTATAGCCGGGTGCGTAGAGTTCGGAGTCTGCCTCTGAAATACTTTATTAACATTCACTTGGTCAGCTGGGAGAGACTCTGAGGTTAAGAGCACTTGTTGCTCTCCTAGAGGACCTGGGTCAGTTCTCAGCATCCACATGGTGGCTCATCTCCATCTGTTTGTTCAGTTCCGGGGGATCCTAAACCCTCATCTGGCTTCCTCAGGCACTAGGCACAGAGGTGGCACGCACACATACAGACAAACATTTATACACAGAAAATAGATATAAATAAATCTTTTTTTAAAAGTTGCATGGAGAGTATGTGTGTTTCTACACATTCACATACATTTTCACTGTCCATGAAAGGGCCTAGACCTTATCACAGTCTCACCAATAACAGATATGACACACTGAAAAACAGGAGAAGCCAAGAGCATTCTGATGTGATATCCATCAAACATGTAGAAAACCACGGCATCAGGAAGGAACATACAAAAGCACTTGACCATCCTTATCTCCTTTAGAAAAGTTAATCTTTCTTAACAAATCTGGCAAAAAGGCAGGCATTCTCTCAATACTCAAATTCAGTATTTTTCCTTTTCTTGCTTTTGTCTTTTGGAGACAGGGTTTCTCTGTGTAAACCCTGGCTGTCCTGGAACTCAGAGATCTGCCTGCCCCTTCCTCCCGAGTGCTGGAATTAAAGGTATGCGTCGCCACTGCCAGGCTTTAATCACAGTACTTGGAAGATCTTTATACGCAAAAGGACTCTCTCCTACTTTATTCCTATTTTCTCTTATGGGATGTTCTGTGCTGTAGAGCAAACAAACCCAACTGTTTTACGAACACACCTTGCAGCTGTTTTGGTTCGCATGCAAATTTTCCCCCTGGTCTCCTGGGTTTGAAAAGGTGGTGCCCAGCTGGTGGTGCAGTTTGAGAAGCCTGGTGACGTTTAGGAGGTGGAGCCCCGCCAGCGGAAGTGGGCCATTGAGGACAGACCTTCAGATTTCACAGCCTGGCTCACTCTGCTTCCCGACGGCAGGTGCAGCTTGACGGCAGGTGGCAGCTTCCCCGCCACGGTGGACACTGTCTTATCTTAAACTGTGAGCCTAAGCAAACCTTTCCTTTCCCAGGTCGCTTCCTTCAGGTACTTTGTAACAGCAGTGAGTAAGGCACAGTTGTTCTGTCTTCGTGTCTTGGTGGGCGCCAGCAATCCCAGAACAAGACAGTTGTTGTTGGAGTGTGAAAGCTCTTAACCCCGCACCGCTGACCCTGAGCCGGCAGGTTGAACTGGAAACCCGCGTGCTCTTCGGCTGCGTTCTGATCACTTATTGGGGCATCTGAGCCTCGAGATTGTCCAAGGCACGGGACCCTGATGATGGCTCCCTCTGCCATTGTTGGCCTAGTAGTCTGGATCAGTCTCTGCAGACAGCATGGTGTGAATTATAACGGACAAATGGAGAATAACCTTGTCAGTAGCTATTGCAGGTGAAAGAATTTCACACATTATGAAATAAAGAGCAGAAAAAACTGATACTGTACAGGCCAAAGCAGGCGTTTTAGAAGGAAAAGGGCTGTGAAGCAAGCAGACACTGATGAGGGTTGTATTCATAGCTCTAGAAGCAATTTTGATAAATTCTTTTAAAATTCTTTTCATTTCTTTATTATTTATGTATTTGTAGGTGGCGGGGGATGGGGTTGCATGCTATGGCATACACATGGAAGTCAAAGGAAAACTCCTACCTGAATTCTGGAGATGAACTTGGGTCATCAGGCTTGGCAGCCTGAGCCTCATCCACTGAGCCCTTTCTCCAGTCCCAGTTTCAACAAATTCTGCTGTCAATTTTTTCACACCTTTTGTGGTTGTTTGTTTTGCAGACAAACAGCTCCACAAACAATAATAAAAATGTTTTGCTTTCTAATTGCATTCCTTGATTGAGGAGTAAACTTTTTGAAACTAATACTCAGCATCATGAACTGGGGGAGCTGAAATGCAAAACTTATTTTTGTGTTTTGTTTTGTTTTGAGACAGTTTCATGTGGCCTCCAACTTGCTTTGTAGATAGGGGAACCTTAAACTGCTGACCCTCCTACTTCTACCTCCCAAGGGCTGGGGTCATTGGCTGTACCACCTGCCTGTGCTTTCTGTTGTTTAAAGATTTATTTTGTTCTTAAGTGTGTGTGCGTGTGTGTGTGTGCATGAATACAGAGTGCAGGTGCTCTCAAACGTCAGAAGAGGGAGTCTGACCTGATTGAGCTAGAGTTCCAGGTGGCTGTGAGCCATACAATGTGGGTGCTGGACTCTGAACTCAGGTCCCCTGGAAGAGCAGAGTGGGCTTTTAACTTCTGACACATTTCTCCAGTCCTAACACTCCAACTTTCAGATTCTACTCTGTGTTGGTCAGGCTGTGTTGGACCATGACATAGCAAACTAACCTCTAAATCTCATTGCTCCTCTAAACATTACTAGAGGCTTGCTTCTTGTTTGCCTGACATGTTTATTTGGACCAGTGAGGATCTCTGCCTCACTCTACAACCCAAGTTGAGCTGTACTCTGACAAGTTATAGCTTTATTCTCTGGAATGTGAGGCCAGCATGGTGGCTTCAGCAGAAAAGAGAGCTGAAATGCTTTGTCTCAAAAGTCACCTTCCTGTCACTTTTTCAACCAGAGTTCTTCTATCACACTGTCCCTTTGAAGTTAAGATGCTTTATGGTCTCAATATAGTGAATCCAGAAACTTCTGGTTGAATGTTTTACCCTTTGATTATGTCACAGGCACACTTTTCTTACTCAAATTCCACTGCTGATACTCTTTTCAGCATTTGTAGACTAACACTCAACACCAGCTGTTAAATGGGAGAGGACTCAATGGAGGTGAGAAAACTCAGGCGGACATTGGAAAGGTTGGTTGGGAAAGGAGCCACCAGCAACCCAGAAGCAAGCTGCCTTTGTTACAGTGCGGAAGCTGCCGCTTTTGTTGCTGACCCTGTGGCACTCAAAATGCTTCTGCCAAGGCAACTGTGGGTGGTTTTGTTCTTCAGGTAGTTTGTGACCAGGAGTTCCAAACTTACAGGTGCTAACCCATCGGGTCTTGAAAACTTGGGAACTGTTAAGTTGTTTTTGTTTTTTGTTTTTGTTTTATTTTGTTGTTGTTGTTTTTTGAGACAGGGTTTCTTTTGTAACCTTGGCAGTCCTAGACTTGCTTTGTATGCAAGGCTGGCTTCGAACTCACAGAGATCCACCTGCCTCTACCTCCCCAAGCGCTGGGATTACTGGTATGTGCTATGGCCCCTAAACTGTTAAGTTTTCGAATCTATTTTGGGAGGTCAAGCTACATGATGTCGTAAACTGTCAAAATGTAAAGTAGTTTTCAAAAGATCAAGGACTACATGAATACTAAATGCTCAGGATGCTTTTGTCCAGGGTTGGTTTCTGTTGCTGGGATAAAACATCCTGACAAAAAGTAGCATCAGAGGAGGGATTATTTGATTTAAGTTACAAGTAACAGTTCATCATTTTGTGCAGGTCAAGGCAATGACTCCAGTCACATCACATCCGTAATCAAGAACAAAGAGGGAAAACATGCGTCATGATCCCTGCCTGGGGAATGGTGAAGCCAGCAATGGAATGGGACTTGCTACATCAATTAACAATGTTGCCTTCTTCCATAGGAACACCCATAGCCCAACCTGACCTGGATAATTCCTGGTTAAGGCTCTTTTCTGAGGTTTCCTCGTTGTGTCAAGTTGACAATTAAAACAAACCAGCACAACGTTCTTTTGTAGAAATCATTCTACTTTACTCACAAACTTCTCTGTCAAGAAAGAATATGACAGCCGGACACGGTGGCACACGCCTCTAATCCCAGCACTCAGGGAGGCAGAGGCAGGCGGATCTCTGTGATTTCCAGGCCAGCCTGGTCTACAAAGCAAGTCCAGGACAGCCAAGGATACACGGAAAAACCCTGTCTCGAAAAACCCCAAAAAATGAAAAAGAGAAAGGAAGGAAGAAAGAAAATATAACTAGAGTGGGAAAAAGCACTTACATTGTCACCTACCCTTTTTCAGTTATTTTTTTCCCACTGCAATGGTAAAACACCATGACAAAAGCAACTTAAGGGAGAAAGTGTTCATTTTGGTTCACTGAAAATCATGGCAGAGAAGTCAAAGTGGCAGGATCTTGAAAGAACTGGTCATATTATATCTGCACTCAGAAAGAAGAGAACAATAATGCTTGTGCTTAGCTCACTTTTTTCTTGTTGGAAATGATGTCACCCACAGTGGGCGGGTCGTCCCATCTCTGTTAAGGGAGATAATCCTCTACAGACATGCCCAAAGGCATGTCTCCTAGATCCTGCAAAGCGTGCATCCCGACACAGCTACTCATTATTTTTTCTTTCTTGTTGTTTTCTTTCTGTTTTTAATATAATATTTTTGTTAATTCTTAGAGAATTTAACATAATGCATATTTGTCATTTGTATATTTTCTTTTTGTCTCATTATCTGTGCAAAATTTTTATAGCATTATATAAAATGCATATTTCCTAGTGAGTTTTTAGAATAGAATCACTATCCTGTTGCATCTGAGTTTCAGCAGTTGTGCAGTATTGTGACAATTAGAATAGTTGCTAAGTAACGATTATGATGGAAGTTGGTAGGTATAACCTCTCTGATTAGAAATGTAATTTTTACTTTCATTTATTTTGTAACTAACCCAACATTTTATGGTTACCTTATTTTCTAGTTTCTCTCAGAATATGTGGCTTTCTAGAAACATAAGCCAACACCAAATATAAATAGAAAAAGAAGCATGAAAATTTAGCATCATCACTGTGGAGGTACAAAAACATAATCTTTAGTTTCCACTCATAAACTTAAATATGATTTTTTAATTATGATGTCAAACAGAAAGTAAAATCTAATTTTGTCAACTAATACAAAAAAAAAAGATGTTGAGAAAAATTCACTCATTGGAAGTGTCTGTTTTGAGGATTCCCCTCTCCATCAGAGAACTCCGATAGGTCCTCTGTCAATACAAAGGTGTAAAACATGAATCTACAAGAAAAACGTTCAAAACCTCATCAGAATTTTTTTTTCTTAAGGCAGTAATATAGCTGGACTCGGTGGCGCATGCCTGTAATCCCAGCACTCATGGACAAGAGGCAGGTGACTCTCTTCGAGTTCGAGACCAGCCTGGTCTACAAAGTGAGTCCAGTGCAGCCAAGGCTACAGAAGAAACAAAATAGCAGTAATGTATTAGACTTAAGTTTTACTCAAAGACATTAAAAGAAGATTACATTAAGGGGCCATGAGGATATTTAGAGAGATAGATTACCTTGTTTATGGACAAAGAAACAGAAACTCAAGGATTAAATAATTTGCTAAAAGCCACAGGGTCATCAAGGAGAAGGTCCAGTTTCCCGAGCAGGGTCCATCTGACCCCAGAGTCTAATTCTGTCCACCGTAACCTCCTTTGTAGAGCTCTCTGTGGTTCTTATACTGGTTTTCCTCTTACCATGACAATTGAATCTCATCTGAGGTAATTCAGCAAATCCTGTTATTACATTTGGGTGTGGCTAAATTGTAAAGTCCTGTAGGGAAATGAGTTGATCTTTCAAGTAATTAAAACATTTTAATTAAATTATTTTGGCTTCTATGCAAAGCTCTATTTTTATAAGGTCTAAGCTATTGGTGGAAAACATCTTATTAGCATATATACGCATATGATCAGTTCGAGGGGAGATGATCATTACCATTATTTAGGGCATAACTCTTGTCTGCTTACTTTGCTCTTTGCCATGTTCTTTCTGGAGTGAGATACAAAAAGACTTTCAACTCTCAGTACCCAACGGCTCCATTGAACAAAAGCTTTCTTCTGAGTCTTATCTTCACATGGATCCCAAAGTAGTTTTATGTTTGTGTTTTTGACTAAAACCTTTTTAGTCGTTATATAGCACACAAAATAATAAGTACATTAGGCTTTCTAATTAGAAAAGCCTTTTATAATTACTATCCAGCTAATTCTCCGAGTGACCAGCAGACACAGAGGCCGACATTTGCAGAACAGAACAGGACGGAGGTGTGAGGTTAGTGGGTGGCGGTGACTTAGTGCAGACACAGTTGAGGGAGACTTGAAGCAATCTTGGGTTATCAGTCCAGGAAACCCTGCTTGATTATATCAACCCTGGTTGATATAAGGTTTAACATGTTCGTTGATCCCCTTTTCCCCCTGTACTGACCCTGTAATCACAGGATGAATCACTTCACATGAGTACCACCGAAAAAGCATGCCTGCACTTACACAGGCATCACATCACACTGAGAATAAGTTAAATGTTTAAACCGGGACATGCAATATTGTAGCATGTTCAGCAGGCTGCCTGGCTTCCACCTTGCCTTGATCTTTTTAATGAACTTGATCCCAGGTAAAGAGCCTAGGGGAGCAGAAGCTTCTCTCCCCATAAACTGATGCTCTGAACCTGACTTCAAGGCAGACCCATGGAAACACAGGTTCATGGTATTAGGTCAGCATGATTTATTTTCCTCTTCACTCCTGGCAACAGCAGCTTCTGTGTTTTAGCCTTCCTGATGACTAAGTCAAATCTTCCTTTGGTTTGGATGAATGACAACCCCGCTAAGAGGAAGCAGTAAATCTTTGCCACGTGGCTAATAAATTGGACTTTACAATTCCTATTCAATTTCTTAGTGCTCTGAATTTGGAGTTGTAGAACAGACTGTCCAGCATCTTGTGTGAAATGCCAGATTTCTGTAGAATCTTCTGTCAGGTCTTTGATAATTTGATAAATTGATAAGCATTCAGAACAGCTCCGAAGGAAATGCAACGGTAGGGGAATCTGCTCAAGAGGCTGTATCATGCCACTCACAACCATTTATAGTCAGAAACGTAAAACTCCAGTAATAGAAGCATGAGTGTGCTTTATTAGGTAAAATTAGAATAAACATCTTGATTAATTTATGGTAATTTCACAGATGGGACATTTGTTAACTTCTCTGAAATATAATTTAGAAACTTCAGGAGACAGGTAATTATTTTATGCATCAAAAATGGCAGCCTCCTCTGAGGCAGGTTTGTTCTGAACTGTTCTTTAAATGTATTATCTATCCATATATCTACCATGTAGCCATCCCTCTATCTATCTGTCTGTCTATCTATCTATCTATCCACCCACCCATCCATCCATCCCTCTATCATCTATCTTCCATCCCTCTATCATCTACCTACATATCTATTTATCTATCTAGTCATCCATCTATCTACCATGCAGCCATCCCTCTATCTATCTATCTATCTATCTATCTATCTATCTATCTATCATCTATTCATCCATCATCTATTGCTATGCAGCTCTGGCTAGCCTAGAACTCTGAGCTGTCTTCCTGTATCAGCCTCCTATTTACTGAGTTGCAGTGGTGAGGCCACAAAAGCAGATGGATTTTTAAATGTTTATTTTTATCAGGGCAGGAGAGGTCAAGAACATGTGCTGGTCTCGCAGACAACCCTAGTTGGATTCTCAGCACCCATGCCAAGTGGCACACAATCACCTGTAACTCCAGCCCCAGGGATAGCTGGCACCTTGCACTCATGTGTTTGCACAGACATGAACACATGGTCAAATTTGTAATGTCATAAAATTATTTCCCCATGGATTATAATTGTCTTCCTACCTCCTAATGGGTATAGGTAGGACTGGGAGTTTGATAGATGCCATATCATAACTAAATTATGTGATGAAGGTATGGGGAGTTTTGAAGATCTAAAGTCCCACATTCTGACATTTGGTAGCTTTGAGCCAATCAAAAGCCAATTATCTGGATGGACCTATTTTTAATCAGGTGACCTCTATGAGGGACTGGGGCATTCTGAAGAGGAAGATTCAGAGGAGATTTTCCTGTTGGTCTGAGAAAAGGTGGAGCCCTTGTAAGTTGTCTGAGAAGAGGGGCAGCCTCATAGCTTCTTCATGAGCTGAAGCTCCTGCCTGTGACCACAAGAAACTAAATTCTGCCAAGAACACAAAGTGACCAGAGAGAATCACAGCCTGGCCAAAACCTACCTACTGTCCTGGAGACTCTGGGCAGAGGATTCATTTGAGCTGCTTGTGGACTTCCACCCAATTCAGGGAAACTGAGGTACACAATGTACCTAATTTGTACCTTGCTTTGCAGCTATAGCAGCATTTACTATCTTTAATGTTTGAAAATCATTATTTTTGCTTGTAGAAAATTTCAAGGGTCTTAGAACATGTTAACTTTCAATGCCTTACTGTCTAGACCAGTGGTTCTCATGACCCCTTTGATGACCCTTTCCCAGAGGGCACCTAAGACCATGGGAAAACACATTTATATTGTGGTTCATAACAGTAGCAAAATTACAGTTATGAAGTAGCAATGAAAATAATTTTTGGTTGGGGCTCACCACACTGTGAAGAACCATATTAAAGGGTCACAGCTTTAGGAAGGTTGAGAACCACTGATTTAGATATAGCTAGTTTGATGTTCTAACCCACAAAACAAACATTACTGCCGTGATTTTACTTAGTAAATTTGGTAAGATTTAGCCACATTCACCATGTTGCTTATCATTCCTCCTTTCCACCCTCTGAGTTTTGAATATTTTTAGTTCTTACTCCCATGATTTCGATTTTATTTCTTTTAAATTTATTATTATTTTATGTATTGCCTATAGGTGTGTCTGTGCACTTGCATGCTTAGTGTCTAGGGAAACCAGAAGAGGGTGTGAGCTCCCCTGAGTCTGTAGTTGCAAACGTATGTGAACCAGGGGGTGAGGGGCTCAGCACTGAGCGCAGGTCCTCCGGAAGAGCAACAGGTGCTCTTAACCACAGAGTCATGTTTCCATCCTCTATTTAAATATTATTATTATTGCATGCGCCACCGTGCGCTGTGGAGATCACAGGGCAACTTTGCGAAGTTGCTTCTCTCCTTCCATCTCCATGTAGGTCTGGGGATCAGACTGAGGTCACCAGGTTTGTAAGGCAAGCACTTGGCCTGCAGAGCCTTCTCACTCAGCTGTCATCCCAGTTTTTAGTAACGGCATTGCTAAAGTGACTGGCAGTACAATTTCTTGAAGGCTGAATAATGGGTCCTCCTGAAACAGGGGCCAGCCAGTTTCCCAACATCATTGCCCAGAGCCTGGAGGCAGTGAGACCACGGTGTCCGTCTTCTGGCCCTGACCAGACCAAGGCAGATGGCACTGGAGGTCCCAGACTGTTCCTGATCTCTTCTGGAATATTTGTAGCAAAAAGAGGGAGAGCCTGAGGCTGACTACCGCCCTCTCCATTAGCTGTGAACTTGGAAGAGAAGGGGGGCTGCTGTCCGACTCAACCTGCTCCTCGGCTGAGAAAAAGCAGGCTTTGTTTGTGTTTTCTCTTCTCTTGTGCAGCGCACTCTTGAGGGAGGTGCTGTGACCTCCCTCGAGTCTTGGTTCGGAGGGTGGCTGTTTCCACAACTTTGCAGAACAAACAAGCAACAGGAAAACCAAGTCAGCCCTTACAAGTTTCAAACTCACTCTGTAGAATTCGTTGCCCCGACAATAGACTCAAAGATTAGGCTATTGAGGATCAAGAGCTAAAATAAGGGGCCAGCAAGGTGCCTCAAGGGGTAAATGCACTACCAAGCCTGACTGACTGAGTTTGGTCCTCAGAACCCATAAACAGCTGGAAGGAGAAAACTGATTCCTCCAAGTTTTTTTCTGACTTCCACACATGTGCTGTAACACAAGTATGCTTAAACTCTCACACACACATTCACTCACACACAGACACACACATTCACTCACGTACACACACACATTCACTCACACACAGACACATTCACTCACACACACACAGACACATTCACACACACTCACACACTTAAACACACACACACAGACATACACTCATACATACACTCACACACATACACTGTCACACACACACAAACGAATTTAATAAAATACATTTTAAAAAGCAAAAATTAATGCCATGAACATCTTATGTCAGGAGAATACATGAATTTCCCTTCCGGTAATAGTCTGCTAGGGTTGTCAAAACAGAACGCCACAGATTGGGTGGCTTAAATGACAGAAGTGAATTTTCTCATGCTCTGGAGCCTAGGAATCCAGATCAGGGCATCTGCAGGGGCAGTTTCCGGTGAAGCCTCGCCTCCCGTGGTGCAGACTAGAGGCTACTGTTTGGGGCTCTGAGTTGTGTAATGATTAATCTTGCTTGCCAAGAGTAATGTGGAATCAGGCTGGAAACCTCCACCTCTGGGTGCTTCTGCGGAGGAAGTTTCCAGTAATATTTAACTGAGACGTGGAGGCTCATCATGAGTTTAAGCCTCTGAGCTGAGGTCACAGCCTGGATAAATAGAAGGAAAGGACAGTTCACTCAGATCTAGAGTGTCAGGCGAAGTACCGTTTGTCTCCACTGCTGCTTTCATCCGGGCAGGCGGGCGGCCTAGAATTGTTCCTCATTGAGCACTCTGGGAACGGGAAACCATTCTGAGCCCATCTGAGCCGTGGGACTGCTGGGACTTCATGTCCTGAAGTTACAAACAGTCCACACAGCACAGACAAGCTTCTCCGCTTCTTCATGCGATGTGGTTCACTGCTCCTCCAAAAACTCTCATTCTTCCAAAAGTCTTGGGTTCTCTGCCTGGTTGCCTGCTTCCTGGCACAAACTTTGCTGTGATCAAAGGCTGGCACTCCTGGGAAACAAAAGTTAAATGGCTTGCCTCTCTGCTCTCTCCCTCCCTCCCTCCCTCTTTCCCTCTCCCTTCATCTACCCTCACCCCACCCCCGTGTGTGTGCGCGTGCGTGCGTGCGTGCGTGCGTGCATGCTCACCCTAGCCTAGGCATGGGACTTCTTCGTGCAGGGACCCACCTCTGGCCTGTCAGTGGAGTAGACTCGTTGCCCCTCACAGTATAACGGTGTCCTCAGTGTAACACGCTCACAGAATATTGCAGACATCACCAGGGGACTGAACAACCTTGGTTACAGTCGCCACACACACAGGCAAGGAGACTGCCAGGAAAGTCGGTTGGTTGTTTTGCTATTGTAGAACTGTGTAGCATTTGGATTATTTTAGTTTCTTTCTGTGACAAAAACACCCTGACCAAAAGCAATGTAGGGAAGAGAAGGGCTTGTTTGGCTTACCCTTACATGTGGAAGTTCCTCATGTCAGGGCAGGAACCGGGAGGAGTGCTGCTTGCTGGCTCACTCCCTGGCTTTCCTTTGGCTTAAGCTTAGCTGGCTTTCTTACACAGCCCAGAACTTCTGCACAAGGAATAGTGCCTTGCGCAGTGCACTGTGTTCTCCCATGTCAATTATCAATCAAGACAACCCTTCACAAACATAGTCACACTTGGGAGCCTGGTGTCGGAGGAGGCCAGAAAAGGGTGTTGGGTTCCCTGGGTCTGGAGTTACAGATGCCTATGAATTGTCATGTAGGTGCTAGGAATTGAACCTGCATCCTTTGGAAGAGCAGCCAGTGCTCTTAACAACCGAGCCATTTTCCCAGCCCCAGTGATGTATATAATTTTATGAGCTGCTAATTTCGAGATTTTGAGCCTTTGCATTTGTATTGTTGCTGTGTTTGTCTTCTTTTGGAGATTCTCAGGACATTCATGAAGACATCTGCAATGACGTCTGAAAAAGGAAAAGGTATTTCCAAGACAGCCATGTGTTTTGGGAGACCTGTAACCAAGTCAGCTAAAAACATGGAGTCGAGTGTAATGAAATCCTGTGTGTTTCTGTGACTGGGTTCAAATAAGTATCTGCCTGCTCTTAAGGACTTGATGGGACCCAAAGCAATCTTAAGTAAGATGAACTATATGAACCAGAACTATAAAATCTGCAGAGGAAGCTGAATAATGTTGAACCTCTTAACATTTAGGACTTAGAATCTCCATCACATTCTATAAGCCCTTGAGAAAATGCCCTTCCCAGACAGCTAAACCGAAAAAACGCCACAGTCACACTTTATGGGCGTGGGCCTGATATAGAGATGTCAGGTGACTCAGCCTCATGCGAGCCAGAGACGGGGCTGGGCCACTCTGGCTCTCCAGTCCAGTGGCTCCTTCCTCTGCATGGCCTCTGCCAAGAAATGAATCAGTCAATAATCTGATGACAGAAACATCATTTTACTTATTTGCTTTTCTAATTTACATGGGCATGTGGGGGTCAGAGATAATTTACTGGAATAAGTATTCTTCTTCAACCGTGTGGATTCCCAGGGATCAAGCTCATATCATCAGGCTTGGCAACACGAGTCTTTACCCACTGAACTATCTTGCCAGCCAAGATGATAATTTTTAGAGCTACTCAGAGTTCTGTCTACTACAGTGAAAAAAATCTTTCTTTTTTCTTTTTCTTTCTTTCTTTCTTTCTTTCTTTCTTTCTTTCTTTCTTTCTTTCTTTCTTTCTTTCTTTAGTTTGTTTGTTTGTTTTTGTTTTTTGAGACAGGGTTTCTCTGTGTAGCCCTGACTTTGTTAGAACTTGATCTGGCTGTCTTGGACTCACTTTGTAGACTAGGCTAGCCTCGAGCTCACAGAGATCCACCTGCCTCTGCTCCTAAATACTGGGATCAAAGGTGTGCACCACTGCCACTCAACAACTACAGTAAATACTTAAAAACTAAAATTAACTGGGCATTAGTGGTGACACTTGCCTTTAATCGCAGCACTCGGGAGGCAAAGGCCAGCCTGACCTATAGAATGAGTTCCAGGACAGTCGGGGCTACACAGAGAAGCCCTGTCTCAAAAAAACCAAACCAAACCAAACAAGCAAAAAGCAAAAAGCAAAAAACTAGAATTAAATTATTCAGTCTCCAAACTGGCTGAAGTTTTAGAAAAAGAAGAAAATTGTAATCCTTAGGAAAAATTAAGGTTAAAACACTGAAATAAGGAGGTAAGGAAGTCAAGCAAAAACATAATATGATAGACATATGCCACAAACCACAGGTAATTTTACAACAAAGCAAAAATGTCATCAAATGTACACAAAGACTATCAAAGTGCATTTCAAAAAATGGTTCAAATTCACACTTTTAGCAAAAAGACACATCTAATGAAAAGGACATTGGAAGTTGAAAGTAAGTCAGGCAAATAATATTAATCAAATAGCAAAGAAAACTGAATACATTTAACCCTGTGTCCCAGCATTACACTCTTGGGTATGTTTACATGGCAGATAATGTACTTGACAATCTTTAGTAAGGTATAAACAAGAGTATTCATAACATCATTATTCATAATAGAAAGAATCTGAAAAGATTCTTGAATATTCATTAACAATATGAATATATTCTGAAGTAACAGTCTAAAGTGAAGATGAGGAAACAAAGTCTGTGCGCAATGTTAGGATTACTCGACATGCAGCCTATTTTGTTATGAGACAAGGTCCTGCCATGTAGCTCAGGCTAGCCTTAAGTTCTCTCAGCAACTACAGTAAACACTTACCTCAGCCTCCTAATTGCTCAGATTGGAGGTATACTTGACTTGCAAGTTTGAATTGAAAAAGGAATTGCAGGTGTGCGTGTTTGTGTACTTTAATTTTCTGCTGTTGTGATAAAAGATTAATTAAGAGCAAATTCGGGGTGGGGGGAGGGTTATTTCACTTTGTAATCCATCATTAAGGAAAGCTAGGGAAGGCATTCAAGGCAGGCTCTTGGAGGCAAGAACTGAAGCAGAGACCATGGAGGGTACTTCTCACTGGCTTGCTCCACTACCTTTCTTATACAGCCTTGGAATGCTTGTCCATGGATTGCGTTCCCCACAGTGTGTTGGGCCTTCCTGCACCAATTAGAAATTAAGAAAATCCCCCCCCCCAGACATCCCCACAGGCCAGCCTGACAGAGGAAATTCCTCAGTTGAGGTTCCCTCTCCCCAGGTGATTCTAGTTTGTGTGAAGTTGACAAAAACTAACTAGCATAATATTTATACAAATTTTTAAAAAACAGTGAAAATAAGTAATATATTATTTAAGAACGTGTTTTCTGTAGAATAATTATCTGGGCATGTTTAGTGCCAGCACTTGGGAGGCAGAGGCAGGTGGATCTCTGCAAGTTTGAAGCCAGCCTGGGCTACATACTGAGTTTCATGACAGCGATAGCTACATAATAGAGAGACTATCTCAAAAACAAAACAAACAAAAACCAAAGAGAAGGGAGAAAAAGAAAAACTAAAACTTTAGGGAAGGAACGTTAAACACTGGCGTCAGGTTAGTGGTGAGGTATCTGGGAGAATGGGAGGGATGCAGGCATGGAGGGGCACATAGAAGTTGGTGGTGGCATTAGTAATGTTCTGTTTCTTTTTTTCCTGACTGATATATATTATATATTTTCACACACACATATACACTGTAGTTTAGATAAGAAAGGCTCATGTCGTTGCATAGTTGGTCTCCTGTAGAAGAATTTTAAACTAGCAACAAGGCTGTTCTGATCACATCCAAAGATCTTCCATGTCTGTGTGATCTGGCTGGAATGCAGACATGCCTTTAGTACATATTCTTAATCCCTAACAGTGAACGCAAAGTTAGTTTGTGTAAGGAAACATTAGTGTTTGAAAGTGATGTCTAATTGAGGGGCAGAAAAAGTGACAAATCAGAGAAAGATTTGACAGAATGAGTCAGAGAGTGGCAAGTTAAGAGAGCAGTGAGAGAGAGAGTAGGGAGGCACTTTTACTGGGACAGTTTTACAGAGACAGGTTGTGGAGAGAACAAGCTAGGCACAGGTGAAAACAGATGAGCCAAAGAATGAGAAGGAACAGAAAATTAGAACAGATTGCTAGAATTAGTTTGAGGTCGGGCAGAACAATTCAGTGAGAAATGAGAGGAACCAGTTTGAATCAGTCAGCTAGGGAAGGAGCTTGAGCCAAAACAGCTGAGTTGAACCAGCTAGCCAAACTTCAGAAATATCTAGAAAGGTTGATTATTCAGCAGCAAATCTCAGAAGCTGAAAACATCTTGGGCCTACATTAGATTGTATGGAGGCTAGAAGCTCTCAGGACTAAGCCTAGGTTAGCAGGCAGAGGGAGTAAGCCTCTGAGACAACAACCACAATCTGGTGAATAAAAGTTACTTCTACAGTCTCCGGAGGGCAGTGCTGTTTGGGGAGGCTATGGGCCCTTTAGGAGATGCTACCTTGCTATAGAAGTCCTCACTGAGTGTGGGCTTTGAGGGTTTATAGCCTTGCCCTGCTTCCTTATTTTCTCAGCTTCCTGTGTGTGGATAAAAGATGTGGTCAGGCAGTTTCCTGCTCCTGATGCCTGCTATGTGATCCCATTGTTGTGAGCTTTAACCCTCTGGAACTGTCAGCCAAATTAACCCTTCCTTCTGTAAATTGCTCTTTGTCATGGTGTTTTACCACAGCAACAGAAGAATGGCTATACAGCGCACGCACATATAATTTAGGATCATTTACATTTTTAGTGACATTTTCCATTCTTTTATAAAATATTTTTTATTTTAATTAATTACTCTTTATTCACTTTGTATCCCCCCATAATCCCCTCCCTCCTCCCCTCCCAATCCCACTCCCTCCCCTTTCTCCATGCATGCCCCTCCCCAAGTCCGCTGATAGGGGAGATCTTCCTCTCCTTCCTTCTGATCCTAGTCTATCAGCTCTCATCAGGAGTGGCTGCATTGTCTTCCTCTGTGGCCTGGTAAGGC
>CM053766.1:14363977-14416740 GCA_028658305.1 Pachyuromys duprasi | reverse complement strand
CTTGTTTGTTTGTTTGGTGGTGGTTTGTTTGTATGTTTGTTTTGTGTTGTTCTGTTGCCCCCTGCTGCTTGCTGCCTAGCCAGACCTCAGAAAACACTGGCAGGTTTATGTATTGCTGGGGTCAAGTCACTGCCGTTAAATAAATCCTTCATCTTCCTTAGGGTAAGGGGTGCAATGGCCTCTCTCATGCTCCGACCATAGCCTCCAGACTGCCTCTCTTGAGTTGTCTTTTCCACCTGTTCATTTTAACATTAGTTGGAGAGTGGGCAAAATGATGGAATGCTAATGAAAAGACACAATGTACAGTGACGGTTTCTCAAGGATGAAACACGCTCGTGGTAATCATTAAATTAGTTCTCACTCAGAAGAGGCTAGAATCAGTGCTGTTTTTACTTATTTTCAAAATGATTCGTATTTGTTTTGCTGTTGCTGCTGAAACGGGCTTTCTCTGTGTAGCCCTGGCTATCCTGCAGCTTTACGCTGTAGACCAGGCCGGCCTCGAGCTCAGAGACCTGCCTACCTCTGCCTCCTGAGTGCTGGGATTAAAGACATGTGGCACCATGTTTTTAATTATGCGTGTGAGCTTGGGAAAGGGAGTGCAGATACTGGAAGAGGCCAGAGTTGTAGGATTTCCATGCAGCTGGAGTTAGAGGTGGTTGTGAGCAACGCGGGTGCTGGGACTAGAACTCTGGTCCTCTGGAGGAGCACTGCGGTGTCCTTAACTGCTGAGACATTCTTCAGCCTCTTAGGTATTTTTTAACCTTTTTATTGACTCTTGGTGAGTTTCACATCATGCATCCCAGTCCCACTCATCTCCTTGATCTACCCTCTGCCCTTGCAACCTCCTCCCAAAAGAAAAGAAAAAAGAATCAAAAATAAACACAACAAAACAAAGCATGGAAAAATCACGCCACGGAAGCTACAGTGTGTCCCACAGTTTACCCTTTTGTCCACACATCTTTACTTGCAAATGTTCATGGCAATGAGTCTGGTTCAAGGCCCCTGGCTTCTGCTACACTATCAATATTGGCTCCTCACCGGGACTCCTGTCCGTTATCCTGTTGGTGCCCTGTGTCGCGGAGATCCTGCAGCTTTGGATCAGCAGGACTGGCACCTTCACATGCTCCAATACTTCATAGATGAGGAAGATTTTGGCGTGGGCCAACTCAAAGCCGTAGATCCGGGCCTGGGTGGTAGCTAGGTGGCCAACTGACCACCGGAGTGAGCTCTCTAGCACTGCCCTGGCTAGCTCGCCCAATGTTGCGGCCAGCAGGGGGCAGGATAGCTCTCCCTAGCTCATCCCTTGGAGCAGGCTCAGGAGCGCCCGCCACGCACCCCCCCCCCCCCCAACCAGGGCCATCTCTACTGTGCTGCCTGGGCAAGATAAGGGCCTGCTCTGCTCTCTCGGACATCTACTTGGTCGCAGATGGTTGCCCAGTTCGGGGACACCTGCCTGGTAATATGAGCCATGGACATCAACACAGACCCAGCCGTGCTCGTGCTTGGTAGAAGCATGGGCTGGGGCTTCACCATGGCCCCAGGGGACAGGGCTGGCTATTTACATCAGGCTATTCCTCTCCACGTCATGTCTCCAGTTCCATCTCTCTTCATAATGCTCAAACTGTTCCACTTCTCTTTCTTTTCCATGTCTTTCGCACACTTGTGCAGTGCAGTGGCTCTCCCTCCTGGTGGGCCATACAGCAGGTGGGCCTCTGTGCGTGTCTACAGCCCACTCATGCTGTGTGGTGGCAGGCAGGTCTCTGGATGTCTTTCCTGGCCCACGTTGCATGGCGTGGCAGCAGGCACCTCTTAGGTATTTTTAAATGTGAGCCAATATTAAAAATCATTGTAAATGAGGGGAAGACATCATCTATACGGCAGGCTCTATAGAGAATCTTTTCACCCTTGTTTAAGATAAAGTAATTATCTTGGCATCCCTCTGTTTGCACCATTCATTGCTTACTGAGTACAGGAGGCAGATTTGAACTTAGATCCACCAGTCCGCCCGTGTGGACCTTTAGGGATGTGGCTGGTGATGAAAGTGTTAGTTCTGTTGGAGATAATGGCACTGAGAAGAAAGTTCACAGCTTGGACTCTGCCAGTCTCCTGAGTGCCTGTTCTGAGCCAGAGCGCACGTCTGGAACTAGCGTGAAAACATTGCGTTCTACAAAATAGGAGCTTGAGAGAGCCAGCTGTAGCGGCTCATGCCTGCTCTACATACGAAGTTTCCGGCCACCAGGAGAACATAGTGAGCTCCTGTGTCAAAGAAATAAACAGAGAGAGAAAACAACAGCGAAAATCAAACAACAAAAATCATTCAAAGGCATCTTCAGCTACACAGGAAATCTGAAGCTAGCCTGGGTTACATGGCTCTTCTGTCTCAAAGAGAAAGCCATAAAGAAAGAAACTAAGCTACATAAACGAAACAAAACAGGAGAGTAAAAATGATGCTGCTCTTAGCAGCCGGCTGTGGACATTCCTAATTGTAAGGAGTTTCTGAGCTGAACTCATGATGAGCAGATCTTTCTGTATGCCATTTTTCAAAAGAGGTTAAAAAAAAAAAAGCAATGTTCTAAGTCTACAAAAGCTAAGACATGTAAATATTTATTCTTTTTATCTGTGGGGAAGAAGAAGACAATGGGCAAGTGGCCATTTTCTTCCAGGAAATAAGATGTTTTTGTTTTGTTTTGATTTTTTGTTTGTTTGTTTGTTTGTTGGGTTAGCCCACACATATATAATACAAGGTGAAGTTCTAGCTCAGGACTTTCGTTTTTTTCCCCCAGGGTAAGTGTTAAGCTTTTTTATGCCTGCATTTTAACATATGCTTAAAAATACGTTTATTTACTTCTTTGTGCGTGTGTACATGGGTGTTGCCTGGGGATCAGGGGACAACTTTCAGGCCTTAGTTTTTGTTGTGCCAATGTAGCTCACAGGGATTGGACACAGAATGCCAGGATTGCTGAGAGCTTCCTTTACCCTGTTAGCTGTCTCACTGGTCCCCAAATTTCTGACACTACAAAGTGGGCCAGTGCACAGAGGAAGACTATGCAGACAGTCCTGAGGAGACCTGAGAGGCTAGGGTCAGATGGAAGGGGAGGAGGACCTCCCCTATCAGTGGACTGGGGGAGGAGCATAGGAGGAAAAGCGGGAGGAAGGGTAAGATTGGGAGGAGATGAGGGAGGGGCTACAGCTGGGATACAAAACGAATAAATTGTAATTAATAAAAATTAATTAATTAATTTAAAAAGATTAGTATGTAGGCAAAAAAAAAAAGAACTAAGCATGCATAAGAAAAAAAATTAAAAAACAGTGGCCCAGTGACTGAGACTTGATTACAATCCTATGTTTATTTGCATAATCTAAGAACAACTTGCAAAGAATTAAATTTCTTGCTTCCCCTTGGGTATATCTGGGACAAGAAAATCCATATGTGTTTTGAGAGAGAGGATCAAAGGATGTTGAAACATTTGTAGGCTCAGGACAATAAGCAGTAGAAAGAAATTATTCTGTACCCTTGTTTAGAAGAGAAAACCATGTGACCATTGAACTATGATATTCACCCACATTACTTGTTTGTCTTCAACTAAAAAGGGACCTGTGCTTTGATGTGAACAAGTGTAAAGGCATAGCAACATCCTCAGTGTGGCCTAGATAAACAAAGGATGCCACAGCAGAACAGTGGACCACAAGATCACATCAGTGAGTTTAATATGAAGTTTATGTCCAAGTTTTCTGTTATGTTTAACTTATTCAAAATAAAGAGTGGAAAAGAGCTTGAGTGACATCCAGGGTCCCCAAGGTCACCTTTGGGAGAACAGTCTTCTAACTTTCTGAGCTGAATCACTTCTTTCTTTGAGTGCAGCCTAATTTGATGGGCTCATTCCAACTCAGCATCTTTCAACAAGTTATTCTGAATACTTTCAAGCCTACAAGGAAGTTCGGGGGAGGGAGCAGAACCCAAACCATCATTGCAGATGAATTTTAATCCTGAATTTTAATCCAGCAACATGGTTACTCTGGCTGAAATACAGACACAACATTTATCCCAGGAGACAGAGGCACGCAGATCTCTGAGTTCTGTTCAGTTCTGTTCAGGCAGTTTGGCTGAAAGTGAGTGGAGAGGAAATACTGTGGAGTTGAGTTTGTGGAGTTGAGTTCCTGGGATTCAGAGGCGGATTTTACCAGGAGAGCTTTGCAGAGAGAGGTTGAAGAGATGACAGGTAAAGACAGAACCAGGCAGAGAATGGGAATGAGCTAGAAGATTAGAACAGATTGCCAAAGTTAGTATGAGGCCAAGCAGAGCAATTCAGTGAGAAACTGAGAGAAGCCAGATTGAATCCGTCAGCTTGGAGACTAGTATAAGCCAGAACAGCTGAGTTGAGCCAGCCAGAGTTCAGAAAGAGCTAGAAAGGGTGAGCTTATTCAGCAGTAAGTCTCAGACGCTGAAAAACATTCTAGGCCTAGGTTAGAGGCTCCTAGGTTAGCAGACAGAGGCAGTAAGCCTTGGAGGTGACAATTACATCAGGTGAGTAAAAGTTATCATCACACACCAACAAGAGTGCGAAGACTCCATACTGCCCCACTATCCCACCAGCCCACTGTGGCCACACTCCCCCCCTCCCCTTACTGTGGTGCGTATCTTCGATACGCCTGTGTCTGTTGAGTCAATTAATGCTATCACTCTAAAACAATGATGCCCTAATTTATATCCACAATTCCACCACTGCCCTCAAGAAATTTATCATCGATCACCAATGGGCGCACCCATGTGCATGGGCGTGTGTGTGTGTGTGTGTGTGTGTGTGTGTGTGTGTGTATGTGCTTGTTCAAGTTCATGTGTGAGTGTGCATATGCAAGCACAGAGGTTTGGGGGTGTCTTCCTCTACTGATCTCCGCTTTATTTTTCAAGGCAATCTTTCACTAAGTCTAGAGATTACCATTTCAGCTAGCCTGGAGAGCCAATGAACGCTCACACCCAGCTTCCCATGCCCCTGACCCCAAGGGTTGGGGTTACAGACATGTGTTGCTGCACTTGGCTGTTATGTTGGGGGACCTGGATTCAGGCCATCATGTTCTCACATCAAGTACATCATCCCCCAGTCCCAGCCAATGCCTAGTGCGTTTAAATAAATAGTCTACAATCAACTTCCCCAGTAGTTATGCTCATTATTTCGTGTACTTACTTATCTGCTTTCTGAAATGAGTCTTACTATGTATCCCTAGCTAGCCTGGAACTTACTATGTAGACCAGAGCAGCCTCGGAGGAACAGAGAGCCACATGCCTTGCTCATGTAGTTTCACTGATTTATTTTTTTAATCAGTGTTTTTTGTTTCATGTTCTCACTTCTGCCTTTTCTTCTACTTCTTTCACGACTTAGACATAACTGAAGAGTCTTACTTCATGTCTAAGAAGTTAGATTTAGCTGGCTTTCTTGAGACACTTAGAGGTTTATAGAAGAACAACAACTTGTGCATAAGCTGTTAATTTTTCATCTTTATCCCATGTTTTTCCAAGTTGAGGTTCACCTCACAATTCCCTGGTAAATTCCACCCTGAAACAATCCAGGAAGACCCAGATGCCTAAGTTTAGCTTTTCTTACGGAATGTATCACATTTCCATTTATGTTACTCTCCTCTGTGTATCTTTTGACTTCTCCACCAGGAAAGGCCACTTAAAAGCAAGTCTAGCTTATCTCTGTGGGTTGGCATCTAGCACAGGGTGCTTCACAGGCAGGCAATCTACCTATCCATCACAAATCTGCCTATACATCTACCTGCTGCCTGGATGGCTACTTGGATGTGTATGGATGTTTCATTGCTGAGACATAATGAGCTGGTTAAAAATTTCAATTTTTAAACCACTTGTAAAATTATTTTATTTTATGTGAATGTGTATGTCACATGTATGGGTTCTCTACCTGAGAACTTTTGTCTTTTTAAAAATTTTTACTAAAATCAAAAGATGTATGTTATATGCCTCAAGTTCTTTTTCATAAAAATTACATTGCTAAGCATTGAGGAGAACCTTTCCATCTAGAGATCTCATTCTGTACTTTAAAACTTTTAAACACACATACACACACTTGCCACCATGCGCTTGTAGATGTCAGAGGGAAACTTCCTGGTGTTGGGTTTCTCCTTCCACCTTTGCATTGATTCTGGGGTCATGCTCAGGTTGCTTGGGCTTCTGTGGCAAGTGCCCTTATTGCCCACTGAGCATCCTAGCCAGAGAGTTCACATCCTTTGCACTGGGAAACACTTGTGTACTGTTTATCTGATAGCGTCCTGCCCGCACACTTTCTGTCTTCTGAGAAATAAGACCCTGTCCTTGAGACGTGACTGAGGTGGCCCCCTAGCTCTTCTTTCTCATTCTCTGCTTCCTGAAGAATTCTTTTTATGCTTGCCTCTAACCTATCATAGCATATCTCTGGCTGTCCTAGAACTCACTCCGTAAGCCAGGCTGGCCTCAAACTCAGAGATCAGCCTGCCTCTGCCTCCCCGAGTGCTGGGATCACAGGTGTGCACCACCACTGCCTGGCTTTAAGTATCTGATTTTTAAAATAAGTTCTCAAGAGTTTCTTTGTTTTCTGAGCTCCCTTTTATCTTATCTGCTTCTTGTTTCAAAAATATGTATTTTTAGAATTTTGTGTTCTCTTCTCAATGCCCCTCTCCAGTGCACCCCCCAAGCCTCAGCTCGCTCCTACTAGACCAGTTACTCCCCATCTTCCACCTGTTTTCTAGAATATTTGTTAAAGCCTCGCCCTCTGATGGACTCTCTGATGACACTGTATGTTTCTTTTATCCCTCTGGTGATGTGTTGGGAAGGAGATGTGATAAATACATGTACTCAGTTGCCACCTTTAATCAGTTTGCTTTGTTGAAAAGTGCTTGGGCAAAACAAACAAACAAATAAAGACGCAAATAAAGAAATTTATTTTTCCCGGGGAAATTTGGTTTTGTGGGTAGTGTAAGTTCCCTGGAGGACTCAAGAGCTGATGCTTGATTTCTGATAACCAGTAAGAGGAAGCCTTTAGACACTGGAGATAAACTCTGCAGGCGTTTAGACTGCCCCGATACTTATTTACAGCTGGATAAGATAGTTCTACAAAAAAGTTTAGTTAAAGTTAGCTAAAAACAAAAGGCTGTGCTCGCTCCGCAGCCGTTCCTGTGCTTGCCTTAGTCTCATTTCCTCCGAACTTTTGCACCTCAGAGAACAACACTGCAGCACGAAGCCACTCCTAATCCTACTCACTCACAAAGAATGTCCCCTTTGAGCCACTGTGATACCCGCTGGCTACTCCCACAGATTCCTCAGGATTGGCTGGGACAGCAAATAAAACACTGTTTGCCTATAACCAAGTCGATAGGCTACACTATAAACGAGGACAGGCACCTGTTCTCGGGCTATGGCTGGGGTACAGCCGCTCTTTCTTCCGAAACGTTTTCATGCGAGACCTGGAAAGGGAACTCTGTCTCTGGCCAAAAGAAAAGATCTTTAAGGAAGGAAAAGCCCGAAATGGGTCTGCTGAACTCTAAAAACCCCAAAGGCAAGCAAGCTCACATCCTTCTGCTGGGGCTGGACTCGGCCGGGAAATCGACCCTGCTCTACAGGTTAAAGCTTGCAGAGACCGTCAGCACCATCCCAACGATCGGCTTCAACGTGGAAATGGTCCAGCTCCAGAGCGGGCTTGCGCTCACCGTGTGGGATGTTGGAGGGCAGGAGAAGATGCGAACCGTCTGGGACTGCTACTGTGAGAACGCCCACGGGCTAGCGTACGTGGTGGACTGCTCGGACGGCAAGCAGCGCCTGGAGGACTCCCGCAAAGAGTTTAAGCACATTTTACAGAACGAGCACATCAAAAACGCGCCGGTCGTGGTTTTAGCGAACAAACAAGATTTGCCCGGAGCCCTGAGCGCCGAGGATATCACCAGGATGTTTAAGGTGAAGAAGCTGTGCAGCGACCGGAACTGGTATGTGCAGCCCTGCTGCGCGGTCACCGGAGAGGGGCTGGATGACGGGTTCAGGAAATTAACAGAGTTTGTGAAAAGCCACCTGAAGACCAGAGACACCTTAGCGTTCTTCAAGCAGAAATGAAGCTCTGGGACCGCCCCAGCCTCTGAGAGACAATGATGAGGGGGAAAGGGGAACTCCACCTTATTTCCCATGTAAAGTGAAAAAAGTAAGTTACTGAGTCGGCAGCCTTTTCCGGAGATTTTCACCCTGTCCAGCTAAAGAAGGAACGTTATAGCAAACTATGGGGTAATGATCATTGAGAAGGAAGAATTTGCATTTTGAAACGGTTAACATGTTGGATGACTTGAAAGTCTAATTTAGAACTGGATAAATGTTTACTAATTTTATATGGCCACCAGAGTAAAGCTTAAATAGCTGTTTGCTTATACAGTCAGATTTTTTTTTCTTCAAATAGTTTCCAGCTGTTACAGGTATTGAATTTCTACCCTTTTCCTGGGAAAGAAAACAACAAGAAGAAATTTAAATTGTAAAGAGGGGAAAGGTTGGTGTTAACCTTTCGAAAAATCCTTGTTTTCTAAAAAGAACCCATCCCCCAATCCTGTCAGCCTTTTTTTTTTTTTTTTTGGAATCTTTTGCTGCTAACTTCTGTGAATGAGTCTTTTAAAATATATATTTTTAAGTAATTCTTTGGGCATTTCATGCAATGTCTGTTAATCTCTCTCTCTGTCTCTCACACACACCCCTGTCCCCACTGAGTCTTAAACCAAAAGCTTCAGATCAGCAGCCTGGGAGGAGGCGTCCTGCAGGCGAAACCCTGAGTTTAGTGCTCCACTCTGGGCTGCAGCCCGGGGCCTGCCTCAGAGGAACTCAGCTCAGCAGGGGAAGCCAGGGCAGACTTTGCTCCCAGAGGCCTTGCCGTTCACTGGGTAACGCATGGCAAGAAGCTGGGGCCTGGAGCAGGGCAGCATTCGAGAGACACCCAGGGAAACAGGAAACACTTCTTACAAGAAGAGAGGGGGTGGAAGGAAGTGTCTACCAGAGACCCTCCCTACACAGGTGTAGGCTAGTCAAGAAAATGCCCCATCACTAGGTCTCTCTCTAGGGCATAAAGCTGAGACTGTGGCACAGGCCCGTGACCCCAGAACTTGGGAAGTGAAGGAAGGAGAATCAGGAGTTCAAGGCCATCCTTGGCTACACAGTGAGTTTGAGTCCATCTTGGGATACATGAAAACTTACCTCATAAAAAGAAAAAGAAAGCCCTCACAGGAACGTAACATTCTCTATCAACAGTATTTTAAGCGCTCGAGGAAGCAGATGGTGCAGCTATTACTCCCAGTCCTGTGACTCCCGAGCTCTTAGTAAAAGATAGCGATGAAGTGTTGAGTGAGTTAAGTAATGTGGCTTACACAGATTTTGCCATTTAATCTGTTTCTACAATTCAAATGGGACTCTGGGCCGTGCTGCTTCTTCATCCCAGACCTAGAAGATAGCTTCTCTTTTTCTTTTTGCCCTACATCCTGCAGCAGATAGTACCGACTACATTCCAAATCCATCCCTTCTGAGGATGTGCCATTCCCCGATTCTGCGAACCCACCATCCATTCTCAACTGGGTGACCACATTCTCCACAAGACTTCTGTCCAGGGGGCTTTCTAAAATTGAAAATCAGGCCACAGTATTCTCTTAGCTTAACTGCCTCCCATTTAAGAAACCAACCTCCTGTTTCTTATCCTCCCACCTCAGTCAGACCTGGCTTCAGGTCTGTCACTTCCAGCTCAGGACTGCCCTAGGGCCCTTGAACTTCCTGTTTCCCCACCTTAGGATACACTTCCCTTGAGTCTTCAAAACCATTTGTTTCTATCTATCTATTTATCTATCTATCTATCTATCCATCCATCCATCCATCCATCCATCCATCCATCCATCCATCCATCTATCTGTGTGTATGTGTTTGGGCATGTGCACATGAGAGCAGGTGCCTACAGAGGCCAGAGCACTTGCAGCTCCCCAGAGCTAGAGTATGAGAGTTGTGAGCTGTTTGGCATGAGATCTAGGAACTAACCTCAGGTCTTCTGAGCCATCATCTCCCCAGCTCCGAATCTTTAAATTGTTGAGGTATCCAATTGAAAGTGCAGAAACATTCCCCAAATCTTCTTTGAAGGAACCTCCCACCTCGCTAACATGACCTGCTATTGACTATTGCAGAGGGGAGGGGGTGTTGAGACAGGGTCTCTCTGTTTAGCTTTGGCTGTCCTGGAACTCACACTGTAGACCAGGCTGGCCTTGAACTCACAGAGATCCACCTTGCCCTCCCCCCTCCCCAGTGTTGGGATCAAAGTCATGCACCATCTCCCTGCTGACTGTCTTATTCTTTATTCTTTCTTTTCCTCTCTCCAGGTAAGCTGAGAGGTACAGGGACTCTGTTACACCCTAGAATGATGTGTAGGGCAGAAGACATTCACTAGATGTTTGCAGAACATAAAAATTGCTCTGAACCTCCCCCCCCTAAGGTCTTGTCAGGCGTCAGAAGGGAAGAGTGGGAACCTCCGTGGTGCCGTTCCACAGAAACACATGTGCTCCGCCCAAGGGCAGCTCTCATTATAGAATCCAAACCCGGTGGGACTTCTGCCTGGCCACTGCTGTGCTGTTTACCCCTCAGCGTCCGTTTTCTTAGCTGCAGCTGTGACTGGAGTAAGAGACAGTCCTTCTTGTGGTAGGCTGTTCGGTGAAAGTTGCTGGAAGCATCAGTTTTAAATTACCCCCAATAAACTAGATCATGTCTCTTGATTCTGTCTGGCACACCCAAACCTCCCTTTCCCCAGCCTCTTTTTTTTTTTTTTTTCCACAGATGCCCTTTGACCTTTCTCCCTATACCTATCCCAGGGCCCACATTTGAGTCACCCTAAAACAGGTAGGAAAAAGAGGATTTAGTTCCCTTTTAACTTAAAAAAAATCCAAATATTTAGAGAGGTTGAAAGAAAAGTAAATCTAACATTTATTTTCTACCTGTGTTTCCCAACATTACGGTTATGTCATATTTTGCACTCTGTCTGCTTGCCTGCCTCTCTCTCCTACACACACACACACACACACACACACACACACACACACACACACACACACACACTGCGCATACACTTTGAGTTGCAGTGGTCCTCAGGCCTAAGCACTTCAGTGTATCCCTCAGATTCAACCTCCATGCATCTGCAATGCCACTGCAATATAAACAGTTTTATGAGTTATTAAATACTATTTAGCAGCCCATAATGACATTTACTCTAGATCACCAATTATAGAATTTGTTTGGCCCAGAATCTACTGTAATTGGTTCTTAGTTTGGAATATTTTCTTGTTTTTTTTTTTGTTGTTGTTGTTACCTGTAAAGTTTTGAAAAGTTTGGGCCACATTTCCTTTTTCAGGTGTGTCCTGCTATGTCATCAAGATTATCAAGGATGTGCATGCAAGCCTTCTGCCTCAGGCTCAGCAACCCGCTGTGATGGCAGCTGATTGTCGCTGGGTCTGGCTTCTGGTGTTTTACAGAATGCCCTACAGTTTGGATTTGTCTAATGCTTTATGACTGGAATCTGGACACGCATTGTTAGTTAGCGTATTCCACAAATGCAATTCTCTCCTGCTGCACCCTTCCGGGAGCCACAAGGTCCACTTGCTTCATCACGGTGGCATTGACATTTAATCACCTATTTTTATAATAGTGTCTTCTTACCTTCTCCAACAGTTCTTAGTAAGTGATTTGAAATTCATTTGATATGGTAAATATTTTGAGACCCTGTGAGTACATTGTTCCCCCAAAGCTTCTTACCACATGACCCTTACCTGAATCAGTTATTGCACTGGACACTGCAAAAATGGTGATTTTCCACCCCAAACCCGTCATTCCCTGTATATTTGCTAGATACACTTATCTTTCATAAAGATAAGCTTTCTCTTTTATACTCTTCCTCCACAGTCTCTTCTCTCATCACTGTATTCACGGGCACACTTGAAGACGCTTTGTTGTCATATATTCTTTAAAATGTCAGTATTGCAATCTAGTGCTATTCAAGCTCAGGGCATGGTTCCCCACCTGCAGCTCTGCCTGAAATCTGCTTAGAAAAGTTAAGTTAAATTCTCAGGGTCCACCCAACACTTTCAACAGAATTGCAGAGTATGGGGGGGGGGAGGGGTCAGGAAACTCACACTGCAATGAACACTGTTATCCATTTCTAACATTCATCCCAATTCTCACTTCCCATCCCCTTTTCCCTCTCCCTCCACCTCTCCACCTCCTCTACCTCTTTTCCTATGCTCCTCTCAGCAACCTCTCCCTGTCTTTCCTCCTCTTTCTTTCTCTCTAGAGCAATGCTTCTCAACCTGTGGGTCAGGACCCCTTGGGGGGGTCACCTAAGACCATTGGAATATAGATATTTATATTAGAATTCATAACAGTAGCAAGAATTATACTTATGAAATAACAGTGAAAATAATTTATGGTTGGAAGGTCATTACAACAGGAACTGCATTAAAGGGTCGCAGCATTAGGTAGGTTGAGAACCACTGTTCTAGGGTGATCACAACACCGAGCATTAAGCCCAGGGCCTAATGCGTACTAGCTAGGCAAGCATTCACACTTAAACTATGCCCTCTAAGACTTCTTATTACTTAGAAACCAGGTCTCATGAACTTGCTGGCCTTGCCTTTTCTCTGGAGCTCTGGCTGGCTTTGAACTTATGATTTTCCCTACTTAGCCTCCCAAGGAGCTGGGACTAGAGGCTTGGGTCACCTGCCCCACCCAACACTGTTCTTTGGGAGAGGGTTTTGTAAATGCCATTTATCTATTACATGAGAACAGAGTCAGCACAGAACAGCCAGGACACACAGAAAACTATGAAAGACAGAGCCTAATATTCTTTCTTTTCAAGTCCACTAGGCCTACTCTTGTGTTTTCTGTCATTCTTCCCTCCATGCGAGAGTAATTTAAGGGCACCCAGAACTGCAGATTCCCAGCTCTGACTTCCTTCTTCAGTGCTGTGGGTTGCCTGCGCTACCCTGAGTTAGAGCTCTGCAGTTACCTTCTCTACAGTCACTATAGGAACGCGGGCAAAGCCAGCATCTCAAATGCTTCCGGTTCTCAGCTAATGTAAACAACTCTCCCGTGCAGCAAAGAACTCACTGTCCAGCCTTTCCTTGCTTCCTGGCAGATCACGCATTGCCTGCAGCTGGTATCTGCTTCCCTCATTCTACAGCCAACGGGGACTGTGGCCTGGGCATGGCTTTTAGGCTGAGTACTTTGGGGGTGACCTTGAACATGTGTATGTCTACTGCAGGGTTCCCGTACTGCACACATAAAAGGGACACTTAGATTTTTATCACTGAAGTAATAGTTCGTGATGATTGGGCTTTAGTAGCCTGGCTTGAATCAAAGAGCATGAACTATATACACACAAGAAATAAATGTAAAATAAGTATTTAATTGCATTAGAGAAAAATGTTAATTGTCCTGGTACAACAAAACCTATTATCACACACGCTTCTTAATTTACACAAGCTGGTGTGGTGTTTCTAAATCAGGTTGGGTTTCTTTCAGGTTGAGGCATTTTTCCACTGGAGGAGCCCCGTGGACTTTAGTTGTCTGTTAATAAAGAACTTAAGAATCAGCCCGCTCGGTGGCCCACGCCTGTAATCCCCGCGCCCAGGGAGGCAGGGGCAGGCGGATCGCTGGTGAATTTGAAGGCAGCCTGGCCTGCAAAGCCAGTCCAGGAAAGTCAGAGAAACCCTGTCTCGAAAAGAGAGAGAGAGGAGAGTGAGACTGTGGTGACAGGTACCATCTGCCCCACCACAGGAAAACATCCAAGACTTGTAGTTTCATTTCCGGTCACATAAAAGCAAAAGATCTGGTTTACATTCGCTCTAAAATTTACTCTCCGTAGGTACACCGGTTCCAATCTGTAAAGTTAAAACCCGCAGTCCTTAACATACACGTGTAAACTCATTGCACACCAGGACCCAGATACGCTCTTCCGAGTTCATGTACAGAGAAAAAGACTGGACCGCTTGTTGCTCCAATTTGGCAGCAAAGGGCTGCCAGTCCCTCTGCCTGGCAGAAAAGCCTTCTGGTTTCTTCTCCGTTTTCTTTGGTTCAGGGAAGAGCTTCAGGCCCACAACTTCGCCCTGCAGCTGGCTCAGAAAGGCGGCAGGAAGGCAGCGCTCGCTTTGGCCTCTTTCCGAGAAAACATGAGAGAGCAAACCCTTGATTGTAGAAACACTTCCAGTGTGCGCGCCTGACGTCAGGTTATTCTTAGGTGCTCAAACTGTCCCAAATTCTCCCAGTGGAAACCCCTTCTAGCTAGTTACTACGACCAACCACCAGGTCCTCTGAGCACCTCCTCGCAGGGGGAAACCCCGAGGCTTCCTCCCCACGAAACCTTGTACTTGTCCTTCCTGACTTCCTCAGAATGAAATTAATCATTCCTCCAAAGAGCGTTGGTCTCTGCTGTTGGGGAATGTATCTAGAAGCCAAACAGTGAATACTATCCGTTCGCTTTTACTGATTCTCTTTCACTGGTTGAGAGAGATGTAGAAAAGTGAAAGCAAGAGCTCATCGGCCCCACACACGCAGGAACAGTGTTACTTTTTTTTCTTAATAAACAAAATCTCAATCATTCAATTTTACCAATAAATTCTCGGGAGCCAAATGCTGAGTGAAAGCCTGATAGGTCAGAAAGGCAGAGAAAGCACCCCACTGACCTTCCTCCTCAACCAATGTCCCCCAAAGAAAAAAGGAAGCGCTCCTCCCTCACGCTGTCTCAAAACCCCTCAAATCGAATGTCTTTCCCTTCTACTTCTGTCTCTCTCTCTCCCCCTCCTCTTACTCTCTATGGTTTATTTCTGTTCACTGCCTGTCAGCTGTTACTTGCTCTGCCTCTTGACCTATGGTTGACTTTATTTAATCCTGTTTAAAACAAGCAGAAAGCGAGCGACATCACAACTAGAAACAGGTTTGTTTTGTTTTGTTTTTCCCCAGTAAACAACATCATTTCGGGGTTAACAGTGCAATCAAATATCCTGCAACGCTTCCCCATTTTTGTCTAAATAAAAAGGAAAGATTTTTAACTCTGACACAGTAAAACTATTTACAATGAAGCTATTTCTGCCAAGCTTTCTACAACGTCCAGCTTGGTTGTATTCTGCAGTTTTAGGATTTAAATATTCAAAGTTCAAAGTTCTATAAAATGTTCATGTCAGTCTCCTATAAACTCAGCAGTTTGAATGTCCTAAGCAGTTTGTATTCTGAGGCTGATCTTTGGGTGGTGTTGGTCAGCTTCTTGGAGATCCTGGCTCAGTACAACACAGCAGTCAACCCAAAGGTGTCCACTGTTTGTGCAGAACCTGAGCGGAAGAGGCAGGGGGCAGTTTCTTTCAGGGGTTAGGTCACCACCATCCAGGGGGATTCATCATTGCAGGGCTCCATCATCTTCTTGGTGACCTCAAAGGTTACTGTTAGGGATGGTAGCCCAGTGAGGTGGTGGCACATTCCTGTTATCCCAGCACTCAGGAGGCAGAGGCAGGCAGATCACTGTTTGAGGCCAGCCTGGTCTACAAAGAGAGTCCAGGACAACCAGGACCACACAGAGAAATCCTAAAAACAAAAACAAAGACGAAATGGTAGAAAACTTTTTTTGAGCTGACCTGGTGCACACTTGTAATCCCAGCACTCTGGGAGGCAGAGGCAGGTGGATCCCTGTGAGTTCCAGACCAGCCTGAACTGTAAAGTGAGTTCCAGGACAGCCAAGGCTGGAGAGATGGCTCAATGGTCAAGAGCACTGTCTGCTCTTCCATGCGGACTGAGTTCAATTCCTGGCAACCACATGGTGCTCTCTCCTGGTAGGTAGCTAGAACACTCATATACAGTAAATAAGTATGTATATCTTCAAACAATCAAAGCAAAGTTTTCTTTCTTTTTTTTCTTTTTGGTTTTTCAAGACAGACTTTGTCTGTGTAGCTTTGGCTGTCCTGGAACTCAAATTGTAGGCCAGACTGGCCTCAAACTCAGAGATCCACCTGCCTCTACCTCATGAGTGCTGGGATTAAGGGTGGGTGCCACCATGCTCAGCTAGCAATGGCAGAACACTTAAACGTGTTAAATGTCACATCTAGCAGATCTCTGAAAGGTTTGAGAACAGCTATCTATTAAACACACCTGAGGTACACAAACTTAGGTCCTGCTTACCTGCTTCAGTGCAGGAAGCTAGCTGAGCTTATCTCTAGAATTATTTGGCACTCTGTATGACTACCAGTATCACCACAGAGAGTTTTCATTTACATAAGAACCTCACAAGTTTTGAGATAATATTTTTACCTTAAAAAAAGTTAGAGAGTTGAATGAAAACCAAAAGATTATGAGATCAGTGGCAATAAAATAGCCCCTTATTTTTTGTTTTCCTCTATCCCATAACAGGTGGCTCTTCTGTTATGAGACAGAGATTTTGGAATTTCCTTTAACAAGTTTAAAGAAAGAGTGAGCTACCCACCAACCCCAAAGCCAGCTTTAATTTTCAATTGAATTGGAACCATATAAAGACCATTTGCTCTCCTTGTGGAACTCCTGTCCCCTCCAGATCTTTCTATCTCTCCCTTCTTTCATAAGTTTCCCTGCACTCTGCCCAAAGTTTGGCTGAGTCTCAGCATCTGCTTTGATACCCTGCTGGGTAGAGTCTTTCAGAGGCCCTGTGTGATAGGCTCATGTCCTGTTTCTTGTTTTTTCTTTCTTCCAATGTCCATCCCATTTGCCTTTCTGAATAAGGATTGATCATCTTACCAAGGGTCCTCCTTCTAGATTAGCTTCTTTAGGTGTACAAATTTTAGTATGATTATCTTAAATTGTATGGCCAATATCCATTTATAAGTGAGTATATACCATGTGTATATGCTCACTGGGATACCTCATTCAGGATTATCTTTTCCAGTTCCCACCATTTGCCTGCAAATTTCATGATTTCCTTGTTTTTAATTGCTGGGTAGTATTCCATTGTGTAAATGTACCACAATTTTTAAATCCATTCCTCAACTAAGGAACATCTGGGATGTTTCCAGATTCTGGCTGTTACAAATAAAGCTGCTATGAACATAAAAATCTGGGCCCAGGGGTCTTTTCTGAGACTGATACTTCAACCAAGGACCATTCATGGAGATAACCTAGAACCCCTGCACAGATGTAGCCCATGGCAGCTCAGTATCCAAGTGGTTCCCTAGTAAGTAGAACAGGGGCTGTCTCTGACATGAGCTCAGTGGCTGGCTCTGAGGGGGAGCATTACCAGGCCACAGAGTAAGACCTTGCAGACAGTCCTGATGAGACCTGATAGGCTAGAGTCAGATGGAAGGGGAGGAGGACCTCCCTTATCAGTGGGCTGGGGAAGGGACATGGGAGGAGAAGAGGGAGAGAGGGCAGGATTGGGAGGGGATAAGGGAAGGGTCTACAGCTGGATACAAAGTGAATAAATTGTAATAAAATTTAAAAATAAATAAATAAATAAGACCATTTGCCACTTACGTCTGTAGAGATCAGAAGAGACAAGACGGAGGTGGGTGATACCACTTGGCTAATTTACTCTTTTTCTTGGGACATGCTGTGTTGATGATCCGTCATTTTTTTTTCATATATTTCATTTGTCCAGTTATCTCTGGATTCCTTAGTTGTATGCTTTTATTCTCCTGGAAATATGAAAACAAAACCCTGCCACAACCCTAACTCTAAGGGTTTCCTTTTTGGCAGGCTCTACCTTCCCTAAGGCAAAATGTTTTTTGGCAACAGAAAAAGTCTTTCAATTGAAATTAAAAATTCCTTTTGAAACTAAAAATACCTTAGTACGTGTGGATAAATATACCTATATTTTCCTTTCTCTTTATATATAAATTCAGGTTTAAGTGTATTTATTTTTAGAATCACAAAGGACATTCACTTTGAATTTCAGCCTGCCTTTTGCATGTGGCTTTTAAATGTAAATTATTATAATTCTTATGTGCCTGCCTCTGCCTCCCAAGTGTTGGGATAAAGGTATAACCCACTACCTGGCTATGGATTCCTTATAATAGTTATTCTTATAGGGTTGTCCTATTTTATTTTGGTTCTCTATTTCCCCTTATTTTTTAGTGTTAGGGGTAAGATTTTAAGTTTTTTGAATGTGTAATCCATCATTCTTGCTGATTTATTCTGAATATGTTTCCTGGCAAATTTTAATATCATAGTCTTAATTAAACACGATGCCAATTTGTCCACTATTTCATTATTTTCAGACATTTTGTCTGTTTTGCCTGTATGAACAACATAAAATTTGATGTCTTCACTAAGTTTTGATAAGTTTTGCCATTTCTAGTCATGCCTCCCATGACCAGATATCTTTGCCATTTATCTGACAGTTAACAGTTTTCCATTTTGATGACCATGTAGTCATCTCATTGCATATGCACCGTGAATTGGAGAAGACAGAGATTTTCCTTTTGCTTTCCTAGTTGTTTGTCTGATAGCCAATAGTGCTGTGCTGATTTTGTGGTTCCTTCCTCGGTATTGGCTGTTCCATCACCTGGTTTATAGGCTGCTGTTTTCCATTAATTTTGGTTCCATCAGTGGTTGATGAACCATTAACATACCATACATTAGCCAAATGTAGTGACCATTCCGTTTGGCCTCACATTTCGACAGGTGCCTCTTTGGGGAGAGGGTTTTAGGGAAGGTAACAACAGACAACTGAGCTATTTCCTCAGAGAGGGAAGGTACAGACTCCTTTGCTCCCACATCCTGGTCTCAAGGGAATTCAGATAGGTACCAGTTCCTCTGTAATACCTTTCCTTCTATGGGTAAGCCTTCGAAGGACTGTGCCTTCAAATGGATCCAACTGATCATTGTAAGGAGTGCCCTTATAGCCATAGGGTGGTTAGCAATGACTGAGCATAAGGTTCTCCATGCCTTGTAAGACGTCCATTCAAGTTTCTCAAAGACAGAATATTCTTTGCATATGGAAAGCATTTTGCAATAGAAGCCAACAGGTAGACGTTGGTGGACTTCTTTTTGCCTCATAAAGAGTCCCCAGTTGCCAATTTACCAATACATATGATATCTGTAGTTCAGTATTGGTCAGGTTTGCATGCAGGGAGATGAGCTTGCCAGTGGTTGCCAAAGCTGCTTTTTGTTCCTGTCCCCATTGGAAATGAGCTGCCTTTCTAGTAATCCTGTATACATACATTAATCTATCATGTGGCATATATGATTTCTCTAGAGTTTGGTCCCGGGGTGGTGGAATTAAAGGTGTGTACCACCACCTGGTTCACTATAACTCTGGAATTTAGAAAACAAATAACTTACAGAGATCCATCTGTCTCTGGGATTAAAGGCATGGGGCGACCTCCGCCCTGCTCAAATATTTTATCTTAGTTCCAAATCACTCCAACTCGTAGAGATTTAGAAAACAAGGTTGAGCTTTACTAACCCTTTGAATTTACTCAAAACATCTAAAATCTCTTAACTGTGTTTTTAATACAAAAACAACAACAAATTTACTTTTTGTTTAAGAAGGAAACTCAAAAGCTGATGTTTGGCATGGGCCTTGTGGCAATCTATGGTCTGACATTCTAACATAGAATTAAAACATGTTGTTTGAGAAAACCCATTTTTCATTTCATGCTAGTAAGGCAAGTGTGTCTTTTATAAATTATCATTTGAAAATATTAGTATTTTTTGTTTTTATGCCTAGTTAACAATTTTCAAGGGAGCGTGGTTGGTACCTTTGGAAGACCAACAGCTGTTGTGTCCTGCTATGTACAACCTGAACAGTCTGTGACTACTCTTGATTAAAATTTTTTAATGTTTTTCTCAGAAGCATTCTTTATTTTACAGTTTGTTTCTGAGCTTAGAGGAATGTTAATCTGTGTTTTCCATTGCTGCAACAAATCATGTTCCCATAAAATAAAATATGGCCTCAATTTTTCTTTCTGTCCCTCTGGCACTCTACAGTTGACCTGTCTTGCAGTTTATTTTACCAATCCCTAGAAGATGAATAGGCCAATCTGGATGCCAAAATTTTGGTGAAATTATTGTTACATCTGCTCCTGTGTCTACTAAACCTTTGATTTCAATGTTGTTTACTTGTACTTGTAGCTTAGTCTCTGATCATTTATAGCAGTTTGACAAAATACTTGTTTTTCGGTCTCTCCTGAATTTTTTGTTTTATCTACTGAAGCTGTTCTCTGACTACATCCAGAGCTACGTTGTTTTTAACTGCTCTGTGGATCAGTTTCCCTGAAGCTGACAGGCAATGATTGAATCGAATTTGAAACACCTGCCCCCAGGGCTGTTTCCCAGTGGCAAAGGGTTACCTTGCCTTTCCTTTGTTGATCTGCATCCAGCAGTCCAAAGCCAGTCTTTGCCACACCTTCTGCATACTCCAGAAGCCTGGGCCTTCTTTTAGAATCATCTATGGAAAACACATTGTTTTTCTAGGAATGCTTTGCCTGCAACCCCTTCTCAAATGACCTTGCTTACCACACTTAAAACACCTGACATTTTAATTTTTCTTTAAACTTTTAGGAATTACTTCTCCTATCACAGTAGCATCATAATCATAAGGTCCAATTTCAGCCAAATCTCTAATCCAGTCCTCTCCTGGTACTAATCTTGCCTTTAAAGACCTGATCACACTTTTGCATTCTGAATTAGCATTTTCAAAAGCCAAAGATTTTATTAATACTTTTCTGACTTCTGAATCTGATACTAATCTATTTACAACTGAAGTCAGTCTTTGCAAAAAGTCAGTGAAGGCTTCTTTTGGGCTTTGTATAATTTTAGTAAATGACTCAGACCTCTTTTCTGATTCTTCAACCTTGTCCCAGGCATTTAAAACTGTTAACTGACACAGCGTCAAAGTGTGAGCATCAAATTCAAGCTGCCTCTGTAACTCAGGATATTGACCTTCACCTATCAACTGATACTGGGAAATATTAATACCTCTAGCCCTATTTTGTTGTTCTATGGCCCTAGCTTTCTCTTTCCACAATGTTCACTATTGTAACTGAGAACCAGCTTTCAATATTGCTGTTGCCAAATCTTTCCAGTCTTGAGATAGTTCTGTTCTTAGTTGCCCGTGAGTTTAATATCTCCTTCACATAGGGCAAATACATACCAAATGAAATGATTGCTTCCCTATATCTCTTCAAATCTAATATGTCTATAGAATTCCATTTAACTTTACAAACTTTAGGGTGCCTTTGGCCTGATGGTAGGTCTTGTATAGCAGCTCAATAAACTAAGGCTGGTTTTCTAACAACCTTGGATCACCTGTCTTCAGTTTCATCATTCAATGGCATGGTAGGTTCTTGTCTAAATTTCTCTGTCTATGTCTGAGTATTTTTCTCATTTTTCTTTATAAGTCTTTTTAATTTTCTTCTAATGCTTGTATCTTACCATTCCGTTTTTCATATATTTTTCTTTTTTCTGTACCTCTAAAGCTTTTTTCTTTGAGAGGGTACAAAAAGCCACTATGGCTATTAATGATAATCATAATCAGTACTGAGCCAATTTCAGTTAAGTCATTTATCTTTTCATTTTATACTTCTATTTTTAAGCCATCTAAAGTAGCAGAATACAGGGTCATAATGCATTGTTTTATGGTATTTCCCATTTTTAACTTTCTCTTTGAGGACTTCCCAGGTGACTTATCAAATCTGATAGCTTCTCAGTTTGTCTGCAGCTGATATGATTTCTCTATCCATGTAGTCATGCCACTCACTGGAGTGCCAAATATTGTTTTTAACAAAATCTCAGTCATTCAATTTTACCAGTAAAGACTCGGGAGTCTTTCCTCTGTTTTATCTTTGACGTGTAGATGGATACAGGGCTGGAGAACAGGATCAGAGGTTAAGAGCACTTACTGCTCTTGCAGAGGACTAGGGTTTGAGTGCTAGCACCCACATGGCTCCTCACAACTGGGTACAACTCCAGTTCCTGGGCCTCTGCCTCCCTCTTCTGACTCCCACAGGTTCTTGCTTGCATGTGGCATGGATTCATACAGTCACACACAACCACACAGAGAGAAAAACTTAAGTAATTGATTACATTTAATTGTGGGCCTATATATTCTGTACTTTCTTACCCCAAAAGGTCACACACACACACACACACACACACACACACACACACACACTGAAGAAATAACTTTAAAATAGGTGTTTACTTGCATTAGAGAAAATGTAAATTGTCCTAGTATAGCAAGCTTCTCTTCATAGACACTCCTTACTTTACACAAGAGGGTATGGTGTTCCTCAGCCAGGCTGGATTTCTTTCACTTTGAGACATTTCCTGACCAGCATTCTGTGTACTTTAGCTGTCTGTTAATAAAGAACACAAGAAATTGTGGTGACAAGATACCATCTGCTTTTTACCACAGGAAACACCCCCTAGTCATGTTTCATTTCTGGTCATTTAAAAGCGAAAGATACAGTTTACATTCATTCTGAAATTCAATCTCTACAGACACACTGATTTCAATTTGTAAGATTTAAAACCCGTTATATTGTGTGGAAACTAAAAACATGGAAAGTGTTTGGGAGCTTGCATTATGGATAACTAGAATTTTCTAAATTTTGCACAGTGAGCACAGAAATCGAGGGCTGGCCCCCTCTTCCTCTGCCTGTAGCTCCTTCCATCCCCCCTCCCTCCTTCTCCTGCACACTCTCCATCATTCCTTCTGGAATAAGGTCTTGCAGTCTAGGTTCCCTTTGCCTCTAGCCACCTCTTTCCCTGTGCCCTACAGAACACTGTCGTTGTTGTTACTGTTGTGTGTGCACAGGTGCCTGTACCTGTGGAAACTAGTGTCGTATTGTTCTCCATCTTGTTTACTTTTGAAATATATGTTCTATTTATTTGTTTTTAGAATTACATTTATTTATTTAGCATTTGGGAGTTGTGGGGATGAGTGCACATTCTGACTTGTTTGCGGGGCTCAGAGGACAACTTGACATTATTGTTTCTCTCCTTCCATTATATATGTCACTGGGATTGGACTTAGGTGTTCAGACTTGGAGGCGAGCAGCTAAACCATCTCACTAGCCCTAGTGTGTGTGTGTGTGTGTGTGTGTGTGTGTGTGTGTGTGTGTGAGTGTTGTGGTGGGGTGGACATTTGATCAGAAGAGGGCATCAAATCTCTCAGAGATGTAGCTATAGATATTTTGCAGGCTGCTTAGCACAGTTGCTGGGCTTGAAACATTTGTTCTCATGATTGAGCAAAAAGTACTCTCAGCCTCTGAGACATCTCTACATCCCCACTTTTAATTTTTTAGAGCATGTCTCAGTGAATGCAGAAAGCTCCCCGATTCAGTTATCCTCAGGGATCCACTTGTTTCAGATTACAGAGGTGGTGCGCACCATTTTGCTTTGCTTTCTTCCTTGGGTCCTAGGGATCTAACTGAGGTTCTCAGCAAGGGCTTTGCTAATTAAGCCGCCTCCTTCCTCTTCTCTTCCTCCTTCATTCCCTTTCCTTCTTCCCACAAGATCTTGTTTTGTGGCCTGGGATGACCTTGAACTCAGGATCCTTTGCTGTCCCCTTCTGTGTTTCTGTGTTCTGATTATGTGTAGCCCTCCTGTGTTTCTTTGTTTGATTATGTATTCCTTTGCTTGTTTGTTTACTTGACAGGGTTTCACTGTGTAGCCTTGGCAGTCTTGGACTTCTTTTGTAGACCAGGCTGGGCTTGAACTCAGAGAGATCTGCCTGCCTCTGCCTCCCTGAGTGCTGGTATTACAGGCATGTACCTCCGTGTCTGGCTGATTATGTATTACTTTCATAGTCAGAGACAAGACATATTTTCTTAAAAGCTACTTAATCTTCATATTATATATTCTATATAAATCTTCATATTCTATATAAAATGTGAGTGTAAAAGAAATTTTTCATTTCAAGTACATTAATGTGAGAAATCCCTTTGAAGGTCAGAAATAGCACAGCGCATGGGCACATGAGGGCACTGTGACCAAATTTTAATAGTAGGAACTACAAAACCTAAAACAGCCAGCATGCACCAAGGCTTCCACACTTCAGAACTTCTGTCCTGGACATTTCTATTTACCATCTCACTGTATCCTCACACAACCCTATAGGATAATTATCACCGCCGAGTTCAGGGAAGAGATCTGAACCTCGAAGCCACACAGCCACTTCAACTTTGTATATAGGTAAGATTTTATTTTATTTATGAGTTTTCTTTTTTCTTTTCTTTCTTTCTTTTCTTTTTCTTTTTTTGACTCAGGGTCTCTCTATGTAACCTTGGCTGCCCTGAAACTTACTATGTAGTCTAGGCTGGTCCCAAGTTCACAGAGGTCTGCCTGCCTCTGCCTCAACACCTGGTATATTTTAATTGTGTGTATTTGTTTGTCTCTGTGTGGGTATATGCTTGCATGTGCAGCTAGCTATTCTAGGAGACCTAAAATCTCCCGAATCTTGAGTTATAGGCAGTTGTGAGCTGCCTGAGGAGCGTGCTGGGAATTGAACTCAGGTCCTCTGCAAGAGCAGTTATGCACCCTTACCCACTGAGCCACACCTCCATCCTCAGCTACCTTAACTGTGGAAAGCACTAACCGTGCCCGTTAGGATATAACTGAGCCAGTTCTTGATGAGAATTCTATACTAGGTCTCTGCAGTGCTGTAGCTCTCTCTTAAGCCGTGGTCTAAGGCTTGCTATCAATTGCTCTACTACCAGATTCAAGAGTCTAAGCACAGCTAAGAAACAGAGAATAAGTTGTTTAACAAAACTGGATTTTTCATCAGGAATGAATCCTAAAATAATAGAAAGCCTGGAAAGTAGGGAAGTAGAATTAACATCTTGCAATCATTATTTTTCTTCATTTTTACACTGAGTCAACAGATCATGGAAGAACTTATTTGGTGGGGCTGGAGAGACGGCTCAGAAGCTAAGAGCACCTGCTGCTCTTCCGGAGACTCAGCACCCGCATCAGCTGGCCCGTCTTCACGCAGCTTCAGCTCTGCAGGGTCAGACACCCTCTTCCGAGGGTACCCACATTCTCGTACACGCACACATGTACACACACACATACTCATGCACACCCATGTATGCACGTAAAACATTTTAAAATTAAAAAGTAAATGTAAAAACCCATGAAAGTTGTTTTGTAACACGTATGTATGATGTATACCATGCCTTCAAACAGGCATACATTGTGGACTGGCTGATTGAGCTAGTTGACATGTTCATTACTCATATGCTTTCAGGATGAGGACACTTAAAACCTCTCCGGTGATTTTCAAGCACATAATGCTTATAAATGGGTCACTTTGTTGTACAGTAGCTGTCATACACATTCTTCCCATCTCCCCCATGGAGGGGAGTGTGACAAAATGGAGCGAAACTCTGCTTGGTTCTCCTTTAGTCTAGCACTCTCCCTATGGGAATCTGCTTTCAGGATTCATGATCATAGGCCTAAGGCAACAGATGTACAACATTTCTCGTTATGTGAAATAGAAAAATATTAGGATAACCCAAATGCTTCTCCCTAGGAGACTTTTAAAGCTACGATTTCAGAGTGAAGTACCATCCAGCCAAACAAAGGGACGGGTTGAATGGAAACCCAAAAGGCAAGAGGCGGTGGCACAGGACACCAGCAAACATGCCCCCAGCGCAGAGCTCCGAATCTCTCTGTTATCCTCCTCTGAGAAGAGCCAGAGCTCCGGGAAGAAGCGGCGGTTCAGGTCTGGGCCAAAAGAAGAAGAAGGTCAGCCTCAAGTCTCTGTTACATAGAGCAGAAGCCAGGGAGGGAGGTCAAAGGTTTGGGGAGCAAATAAAAGGGCATTCCATCAGCCAAGTCTGACATACTACACTGCTCACTAAAAGAGGCCTCGTGAGAAACGGTCAAATGTCAACTTGGGAGTTAATATTACATATATGTTATAGATGAAACTCAGTGGTCCTAATATAAACATTATGCTCCCATATCATTAAAACAGGAGAGAAGCCTCCTAGTTAGCCTGTTATACTCCAGTCAAAAGCACTGGCCACCTGAGGAAAACAAAGCCTCTGATTCCTCTCTCTGATCTTAAGGAGACAGAGCAGAGGGTAAAAGGCCACAAAACTGGTCCAACACTAGGCAGGTCTTCACAGAGGCAGGAAATGGATGAGCCCTTTTCTGCCACCGTAGAGGGTTACACCGGACAAGCCCATAGCAGAAGGCAGTCTAACAGGAGAGGAGCATAACACGTTTATTTGGTCATAGTTTTATATGATGGATGGATCTTCAGATGAGGAAGACACTCAGAAGACTCTGGACACTCAGGGAGAACCGTCCATTTTCAGGAAGAAGCAGGGCCAGCCATGTGGAACTCTGGCTTACTGTCACTAGACCGAACGGAAGACCCAGTGAGTCCCATCTGTTCCGATCCCTCCTGAACTCCCGGTAGCATTCCTTCTCTGAATCTGGGGCAAGATCCCTCCTGTACCAGGTATCTCATAATCTGCTATCAGACACAGTAGGTCAGAGAGTTACTTTATAGCTAGCTCTAAGAGAGTGTCATGCGGAAGGCTGAATGTACAAGTTTAGTCCTTATCATTTGCCTTGGGAAAGAGGCTCTCCTTTCTATGACTCATTCCAAGCAGGAGAAATTCCAGTTTAGTGGCTAGCCTTGTCGGGAGGGAGTAGAGCAGAAGCCAGAAGGACTGGAGATTCAAGAAAGACCTCGCTTCAGTGACCTTCTCTGTAAGATACAGGCCTCTGCAAACCACACCCACTTCATCTGATCTCTTCTCTGAGGGACCACCTGACGTCTTTGAAGTGTTTTCCCTTTCACTCTTAAGTGTCTCTCTGAACAATGATGTTTGGAAACTCCTCACTTGGCCAGTGTTGGGGGTAAACTAGGTAACCAAGTAAAACTGTGGAATGTAGTAGGCAAAATAGTGCCCGCCCCCAACCATGCTCTGCTGCAGCCCACAGAACTGTGTGTGAATGTTACATTATACAGTGTCTGCGGAGAGTGACAGAATTCAGGGCATTAAAATAAATAGAGCCTCATGACCCTTTCAGGTGATCCATTAACTCACTTTAAAATCAGACAATCAGGACAAGTGAGATGGCTCGCTAGATGAAGACACTCTGGCAGCCTGCGTTTCCGTCCCTGGAGCCTATGCAAGGGTGGAAGGAGAGACCCAACTCCAAGATGTTTTCCTCTGTCTGCCACATGGGTGCCGTGACACATGCACCCCTTCCACGCATGTACATACATTTCTTGAGTTAAGTGCCAGAAGAGATGTAAGCACTGAAGAACAGTCAGGAAAATGCAATATGCCAGCTTGGCAAGTGAAATGCGGAGGCCATGAGGCACAGGATGTATGTGGGTTGTCTCAGACGTTCTCATGTAGGGCACCAAGAGCAAATGCAACCCTGCAAACACCTGTAGGCCTGCAAGACACACCGCATATATTGCTCCAATTCATTCACTCTGTTGTAGTTACAGTAGGAACCCACATGTGGACTTAGCTGGGCTTTCGCTGATTAAGGGTCCAAGGGGCTAGCACTCACTAAACATGAACTCCGCATATACCAGGAGAAGCCTGTACCTGGACCATGTAGCGAAGATGTTTGCAACAATGACAAGAGTTGTAGCAGGTGTCATGAGAAGTGTTTGGACAAGCACAAGGATATAAAGGAGGATGTGTAGAAGCCATCCCAGGGTAGATGTGGAGAATGGACAGAGTTTGGAAGGGACTCGAACATACGTGCCTTTGCACATGCCTTTGTTAGGGTTTCTGCTGCTGTGATGCCCAGAAGCAACTTGACAAGGAAAAGTAGATTTCCCTTATATTTTATATATTTATTAGATATATTTATATTATTATATATTATATATTTTAAATATTTTATATTTGCAGGCAACAGTCCATCACAGAGCACAGTCAGGGAAGGAACTCCAGCAGCTTAGGAACCTGGAGACAGAAACTGGTACAGAGGCTGTGGAAGAACATGGAATACTGGCTTGCTCAGCCTGCTTTTAGCACCTACGACCACCTGCCCAAGGTGGCTCCTTCTGCAGTGAGCTGGGCCCTCCCACATCAATGATCCATCAAGAAAATGCACCGCAGGCTTGCCCATAGGCCGATACTGTGGGAACATTTTCTCAACTGAAGTTTCCTCTTCAGAAACGACATTGACATGAAAACTAGCCACCACATGCTGTAAATAGCCAATAGGGACACGTGGCTAGAAAAGAAAGAGGGAAACTGATCCTGAAATGTAGGTTTTGGCAAAATGGCAAAGGACTTAAACTAGAGCTTAAAAGTATTGCAGGGGACCAAGGTTTGATTCCCCAAACTCCTGTTGAGTGGATCAAAACAGCCTGTAAACCCAGCCTCAGCACATCCTGACACCCTCCTCCGGCCTCTGCCAGCATTGCCAGACATGTGTCCATACACAGAGACACCTACACATAAATAGAAATAGACCTTTGGAAGAAAAAGCTAAAGGAGAGTTTAAATTCTCATTCTCCAAATAGCAGGAAGATAATTGAAAAGCTTTAAGCCAGGAAATGGACACGGTTAGCTCCACATTTACAAGGTCCACCAGGCCAGGAATCAAACTTGGATCAAACATCTGTAGGCATCTGCTATTAGTCAAAAGAGATTAGAGTGTGTTGTGGTTCCAGTAGCCATGTATGTACCCAGCAGTCTGTGTCTGTACACAACAGCCCGTGTATGTACCCAACAGCTCATGTATGTACCCAGCAGTCTGTGTCTGTACACAACAGTCCATGTATGTACCCAACAGCTCATGTATGTACACAGCAGTCTGTGTCTGTACACAACAGTCCGTGTATGTACCCAACAGCTCATGTATGTACACAACAGTCTGTGTCTGTACACAATAGTCCGTGTATGTACCCAACAGTTCATGTATGTACACAACAGTGTGGGTCTGTACACAACAGTGTGTGGATGTACCCAACAGTCTGTGCCTGTACACAACAGTCCGTGTATGTACCCAACAGCTCATGTATGTACACAACAGTGTATGTATGTACCCAACAGTCCATGTATATATACTTTCCTGAAGCCCATGTCTCTCATCGCAATCATTCAGTGATCCTGATGGGTTAAACTACCTCTATTTCAGAAGTCACCTTTGCAAGGCAGGAGACTGGAGAAAGAGAGTCCTGGCGCCTCAAAGTGACGGCTAAGTATTGTGTTCGAAGTGGCAGAGCCAGCAGAGTGGGACACACCCAGGCACCTCTCAGCTGCCAGGCGGTATATTTCCACCGTGTGCTGGAAAGGGATAAGCCCAGAAATGCTTGGTGAGCATCACCACTGCTGAGCACTGGTGAAGAGTACTCACTAACAACTGAACAGACCCCAGGGAAGGAATACGAGGCTGACTCAGCGCCTGATCAGATGAGTGCCTGGTCAGATGTGAAGCCGTGGAAGAGAGCTGGATTCCAGACTCGGGTTACAGGCGTGGGCCACTGTGCTCGGCTGCCCTCACCTTCTGCGTGCTGAGACCTACTGTCTGGACCCACCTCAGGCTTTGGCTCAGAATACTGGCTCTCCTTTCTGCCTCGCTAGAAATCAGACTCAGCCCCTGCTCTGCCGTTCTGCCCGAGAAACAGAAACTTCAGGGATGCGTAGATGTTTACGAGCACTACTTGGTCTACTTTTCAAATTATCGCACGGGTGAGAAGATTACGCTACTCTTAGAGGGAAAAAAAAAATCATTAAAGTACGTGCGTTGGGCGCGCGTGCGCACTTGGCACTAGCAGAGGTCACGCCCTTCCCTACAGTCACCTGCAGCCGCCCAGGTCAGGTCCCCGCAGCGACACACGGATGCCACGTCCACCCGGACTTCGCGGCGTGCTGACGTCACCCCGCGGGCGTTTCCCAGCTCCCTGCCCCACGATCCCGGAAGCTGCTTCGCCAGAGGTGCGGGCGGTCCTCGAAGGCGGTGCTGTCTGCGGTGGCCAAGTGACACCCGCCTTAGAGACTGCTGCTCTGCGGCCACCAGGTGGGCCTGGCTCAGGCTGCGCACAGCTGATGCTCCCGTGTGAGCGATGGAGGCGTGGCCTCCTGTCCGACTCCGGGATGCCCGTTTGTCCTTCCTTCTTCCATTCATTCTGCAGCCTGTACGCATCTCATAGTTTGTTCGAAAAGGCACCCTTGCAGGCTTGAGGAGCACGTGAGCACGTGTGAGAGCCTCCTCGGTCGTTAGCGAAGGGATGCGTCCTACTTCGAAGACTCTTAGGCGCTTAGAAGACTGACCACCACAAGCATGCAGCACCCGCTCAACACACACACAAACTTAGTAAACTGTGAAGAAACGAACAAATCGACTATATATTTTTTTTTCTTTAAAATTTCCAGTGTCGTGTTTGTGGATTTGGATCCACACTGTGTTTGCTTTGTTGAGATCCACCTATGCCTGATTGTTGTACATGGCACCTCGTTTTTTTCTGCCTTCCCACTGCGCACCAGGGCTTTCTCCCAGGAGCGCTCCGGAATTCTTCACTGCTCCTCTCGTTCGCCTGTGTTCTGTCATTAGGAGACAGGATCACCGACCCAGACCTTCCATTCGAAGCTGGGCGCTTCTTTCTGACATTCCAAATGTGTTTGTCACCTCGAAAGGGCTGGTCTCCTGGGGCATTTGGACAGAGTTCCTTGAGTTAGTGCACTGTGCACTCCTGATTTTCTTTTACTCATTTTGAATAAATAAATATTTATACTATTTGCTTATATTTGCATATTCTGTTTTTGTGTCCATTGCAGTGAAAAGATCAATTCATGTTTTCACATGACTTGTCATGCCATTTGACTACAAATGCCCTTCTTGGAAGTGTTATATACTCTTTGGGATTAAAACTGTTTGCTACCTCTCTTGGCCTAACAAGGCACAACTCAATCTTGGGCTAAAGAGATGGCTTGTTAATTAAGAGGACCCGAGTTTTAGCTCCCAAACTGGCAGCTCACAACTGCCTGCAACTCCAACGGAGGGGATTTGACTCCTTCTGCACTCACATAGTACACGTACCCTGTCCCCACAGACACATAATTAAAACCAAATTTAAAAATAAACAAGCCACGTGTGGTGGTGCACACTTGTTATCCCAGCACTTAGGAGGCAGAGGCAGGCAGATCACTGTGAGTTTCAGGTCAGCCTGTCTACAAAGAGAGTCCAGGACAGCCAAGGCTACGCAGAGAAACCCTGTCTCGAAAACAAACAAACAAACAAACAAAAGCAAAAAAACCCAAATAAATAAAAATTTAAAGTTCTCCTTAGCTATGCTTGTTTTGATACAAAACTTATTTATTGTCCATCTTCTCTTCATCTCCAGTTAAAGTAAGATCACCTGAACTCACGGAGAAAAGCCCTGCTCTGCTTACAATGGTCAGAATACTTAACAAGGTTATTCATTCCTTATTTGAAGCTATAGGTAAATGATCAGTCGTCATACCAGGTCCAAGCAACTGCTTCAGGAGAAGAGCTTATAGATCGTATTAGGCATGTGAAACTGTCGTCGCCCTGTGGTCTACAGAGTGAGCACAGGAGCTGCTAGCAGAGGCGAGTACCAATGCGGTACAATCCAGCTCCATGGGCAAGTATTTTAAGGATTCCCAGGAAAGCTGGTAGAGGTGACCTGTGAGTTCAGTCTTCCAAAATGAGACTGAAGTACAAGTAGGTGAGAGGAACCACTGGTGTGTCAGTTACGTCTGCAAATCCAGGTTGTGTTCTGGGGACAGCTATGAATGAGGTGGGCTGGCAGGGTGGGCTCAGCCAAGCTGCCGAGGGCCAGAGAGTGGAGGGATTTGGATCTTCTTTCACCTGGAAAGCTGACAGGAATTTTATCAGCAGACCTGTGGTTGGCAGTGTGGTCGTGGGTAGAAATGGGACCAATTGTGCAATATTAGCTAATAACATGAAAATGGAAAAAAAAAAAAAACCAGAGAAACAAACTTCACATATTTAAAAGCTGTCAGCACCAGCCACTGTGAAGTACTCATGAACAACAGAGCCTCTCGTGGGCCTTGGAATTACACATCGGGTGTTAAAAATATTGTTTTATTTTCCAACAGTTATTCATAGGATGAATAACACCAAGCATGATTGAGGCACAGGGGAGGCTATATTTACTATGTCAAAAAGCCAAACAGGAAATTGTTCTATGACAATATTGCTGGGGAGATGTAAATATGTGTCCACTCATCCCAGATAAGGAACTGACAACAGTCCAAAGTAAGACCAAAGTCCAACTTGGTGAATCAGACAGTTTTACAATAAGTTAATTTAAAGGAGTATGAATGTGAACGAGGGGCTAATAATTCTGACATCTGCATCAATAAGAGGCCACACAGGCCAACATGGAGGACAGCTCACAAAAACTGGAAGCCCACTGCACATCCTGCAGGCTGCTCAGCAGGCTGGAGAGTCTTTTCCAGAAAAAGGAGCTGGTCTCTGCCTCTTCTGGGAAGCTTGGCAGGTCTGAGAGTATTTCCCAGCAGCCTTACAGTTCATAGAGCCTTGGACATGGAGCAGTTTAGTGAGTCTGGTAGGTTTCAGGGACTTCCTGAAACTTTTGAATAGTACTATTCATGAGTTTAAGGAGCTTCCTTGAAGGATGGAATACTTCACTTCCCTTTAGAACATTCTGTGTCTTAAGAAGCTTTCTTCCAAGATGGAATGCTTTATCTCAGAGGAAATTGCTACCCACCTTTCCATTTCTCTCAATAGGCTGAATGTTGTAATTAAAAATTTATGCTTATTTACTTTGAGTTAGCATTTATAGACAGTCATTAAGAAAACACGGATAACCCCAGGCTTATCAGAAGTTTTCATGATATAGTATAGTTATTAATTTTAAATTATTATAATATTTACTTTTCTTATGTGTGAATTTGTGTGAGAGAGAAACAGCACACTTATGAGGATCAGAGGAGAACTTGTGGAGGTCAGTTCTCTCCTTCCACTTTTAGGTGTGTTTTAGGGATGAAACTCAAGTAGGCAGAATTGTCTTAAGCACTTTTGTGGACTGAGCCATCTCATCGACCCCGGTTGCTGTTTCTTAACTTTTATTACTAATATGAGACAATGTTAAGCAAAATTTACATCTTTTTTTCCCTTCATGTACACAGCTCGGCCAACTGCCCAAGATGGGGAGTGGTCTGGCCACAGTTATGCCTTCTCTTTATGAAGGAACAGTGAGCTGGCGCCTCATACCCTAAGTTCAGCACCTGGATTCAATCATGATACCCAGTCACAGCTCTCTAGATTATTAAGACACTGATCCTGTCTGGTTTTATGCCAGCTTGACACAAGCTGAAGTCATCGGAGGGAACCTCAATTAAGAAAAATTACCTTCATAAAATTGGGCTGCAAGAAGCCTCTAAGACATTTTCTTAATTAGTGACTGATGAGGAGGGTCCAGACCATTGTAGGTGATGCCGTCTCTGGGCTGGTGCTTCTGGGTTTTATGAGAAAGCAGGTTGAGTAAGCCATAAGGTGCAAGCCAGTGAGCAGCACCCCTCCATGGCCTTTGCACCAGCTCCTGCCTCCAGATTCCTGCCCTGTTTGAGTTCCTGTCCTGACTTCCTTTCATGATGAAGAGCAATATATGAAAAGCCAAATAAACCCTTTTCTCTCCAAATTCTTTGGTTGTGGTATTTCATCACAGCAATAGAAACCTTAACTAAGACAGATACATCTGTCCCTTTTTTTCTTCTTTTTTCTGTTAAAAACTAAAGCACTAGCAAGCCTAAGTTATGGACATTGGTGGACATGGCACAGGTATTTGACAAGGACGACATGTTTTCTTCCTTGTTGCAGTATGCATGAGTTTTCCTTTGGGACAGGATCATCATGTAGACCTTGGCTTGCTCAGCACTTTAATTCCACTCCTCTGTAAGACAGAGGCAGAAGATCATATGTGATGAAGGGAGAATATCTTCCTGACATTAAGGAAGGTCATAATAGTATGGATAAAGATCTTTTCAAGGGTAGCAGAGGTAGAGTCAACAGTTTGATTTGGGATTTGGGAGCAGGAGTGGAGAACAATTACTTGCTTCTGCAACCAAGTGAGTTGCGTGGCCATTGGGTTTGGAAATAATCTTTACTCTATAGAAAAAAGGTGGGGTATGAATTTTATTACTTTTTTTCTTATTGGACATCTCCATTCTGGTATGGATATGGAGTTTTGTCTCTAAAGACTCATGTTAAGGGCTTGGTCCTACCTGGAAACACTGCTGAGAGGTAATTGGGTCATGAAAGTGCTCCATTCATAACTTCAAAGCCATTTGAAGCCTAGGTTAGTTGAAGGTGCCCAGCAGGGGGCATGCCTTTGCTAGGGCTGTCTTGCACCTTCCACAACGTTTTCCTCTTACTTTCATATTCAAATTGTGGCATGCATACGCCCAGGCATAAAACACACACACACATGCACGCACACTTTTTAACGAACGAATCTGAGCCTGTTCTGCGTGCTCAAACCGTCATCTCTTTGCTATTAGAAAAATCAAGTAAGGGGCTGGAGAGATAGAAGGCTGAGTGGTTAAGAACAGCTGCCGCACAGTCTTGAAGGTCCCGGCACCCATAAAAGAAGCCAGATGTCTTGTGCATGCTTCACCCAGCTCTGAGGGGGAGCAGAGGGGATCACTGAGGCTTGCTGGCTTCCAGCTTAGCTGAGAACAAGAGAACCCCAGAATAAGGGAGACACCTGCCTTAAAGGAATAGGCAGAAATCGATAGAGGAGGAATCCCTGAGGAGCCCCCAGTGCCCTCTTTAAGACTCTGTGAGTGCACACACTTGCAGACACAGGTGCACATGCACAGAGAACCACACAGAAAGCAAAACTTTAAAGACGAAGCAAACACAACATAGCCTAGTAAAGAAGTACTGTTCTTTTTCCTCTTATTTGATTCATACTAAGAAGAACATGTTAGCCATGTATGGTAAAGCACTCTTATCCTGCTAACACTTAGGAGGCTATGGCAGGAAAATTGTGAATTTGGAGCCAGCATAGGCTATATGGGAAGTTCTAGGACAGGCTGGGCTATATTATAGTGAGTCCAGAAACTGTTCTTCAATTGAAATTCAGATTTAGCTGTGTTCTCCAGCAATCCTTAGACTGACATGTCTAGTGATTATACTTGTAGAAGCGTATGGTCACACACATTCAGATCCGCTAAAAGGTATTTATTCAGTGAATTTTTTATTTGTCAATAGGACAATAGGAATTTTATAAGTAGTAACTACTTACATTAATACAGAGATGAGGACTCTCTTGCTTGTATGTTTAAATGAGTAATAAGTCATACTGGTGATATCAGATAATTTCCTTTAAGAAGCATATCTGTATGCTATGAAAAATAATTACATGCCCTAACTTAATAGGCAGGAAAATTTATGCATGAGTCTGAAATGACAAAATTGTGATCTAAAAATGTATTTATTTACTATGTATGGGTGTGGTTTTTTTTTTCTGCATGTGTGTCTGTGTACCACGTGTGTGTCTGGTACCCAGAAGAGGGATTGAGCTCCCTGGGACTGGAGTTACATAAACATGGTTGTGTGCATGGCACCCACAAAGACCAGAAGAGGGTGTGAGGGCCCCTGGGACTAGAGTCAAAGATGGCTGTGAGACACCATGTACATGTTAGAAATTGAACCCACATCCTCTGGAAGAGCAGGTCTTAACTTTGAAGCCATCTCTCCAGCCTCACAAAAATTCAGTTGAAAGATTACTGAATATTATGCCGTATGAGTTCTTCCTTTTTCCTTCACTACTGAAGATAAAACTCAGATGTTCTACTGCTGGCTATTCTTCAGAGGCCTCCCCCCTTCCCCCGTGATTTTAAAACAGAACTTTGTAAGTGAAATTGAACAAAAGCAATATAAACAATTCTAAATTCATAAATGTGAAAATGAGTCCTGTCTAGTAAAGGGACAATTGGTTCATTCCCTTGCCTTTCTTGGGAAAGCCAGTGTTGCAGCGTTCTATTTGTTGGTCTGTCTATCATTACCTGTAACCATCTATCATCTACTTACCATCTCTCTCTCTCATAAATCTATCATCTGTCTAATTGTCATTATCTATATACCATCTATCATCTGTATCTATCTGCATCATTTGTCTGAACATATGTGTTACCAGTTAGAAATATCCTTTGAACCAGTTATTTATGCTTCTTCTCTCACTGATGAACTAAGAAAACCTTTGGCACATGTTCAGACATATGCTCATTCCACATTTGTATGTGAATCATATTTTACTTTCAGATATAGATCTACTCTGTTGTTTATTCATTGATTATGTGTGTGTGTGTGTGAGCGCTTGCATATGGGTTTGTGCAGGTGAGTGAAGATGCCCATGTTGTTCAGAGGGGATGACAGATCCCCAGAAACTGGAGTTATGTGGTTGAACGATGCCTGACATGGGTGTTGGGAACTGAACTTGGATCCCCTGAAAGAGCAGCTAGTGTTCCTAGCTTCTGAGACATCTCTCAAGCCCCTTTAATATTTTCTAGACATTTGTTTGTTTTCATATTTTATATGTATGAGCGTTTTGCCTGTGTGTATGTGTGTGCACCATGTGTGTACCTACAGAGGACAGGAAGGGGGTCAGTTACAGACCACTGTGAGTGAATGCTGGGAACCAACCTAGGTCCTCTGTAAGAGCAACAAGTGCTCTTAACCTTTGAGCCATCTGTCCAGCTCCAGAATATGTATTCTTTAGCAATATGTTTATTAGTCAGTAATCAATGAGTTCAAAAATATTTGGTTAGTTGGTGCTGATATATTCTCCTGGGAAGGATTTTCCCCCTTTCAGCTCAAGGTTTTGTTTTGGTGTATGTGTGTGTCACTAAAGAGAAATAAACTTTTAGATATTGTTCATCTAAGGAGAATAGCAAGGTCACTAGAAGAAGTGGTGGGGAAAAGAAAGAGAGAGAAAATGATAGTGATAATTTTCTTCAGGAACATGAACTGGTGATGATAACTGATTCTAGCCCTAATGTCAAATCACTGGAGAGCAATCAGCTCACCCTTAGCATCATGGGCCAAGCAGTCACTTTCCTGTTGAGCAATTCTTGGCTCCCATGAGAACCAGTTTGGGGGAAAAAGGAGGGATGAAATGGGCAGGAGCCATCAGCATCTCCTCCAGACACCATTCCACCACCCTTGCCTTGCCTCTGTCCATACACTTTCTCTCCAGAAACACATGAGCCTTGCCCCATTGGTGCCTGGAGTGTGTGTAGCAACCATCTGGAGAAATGATGAGGAGCATTTCAAAAAAAACATACTTCTTATTAGGATGGTACATGATCTGTGGCTCCATCCTCTAAGAAGGGAAGAGCTGGGGAGGTAGCTGAGTTCACAAGGCCCTGTGTTCAAGCCTCCTTACCATGACTTAATCTCAGCACTTTGGAGCTAGAGACAGAAGGATCAGAAAGTTCAAGATCATCCTTGACTTCGTAGTGAGTCCAAGGCCAGCTTGAGCTACAAGAAACCTCATCTTGAAACACACACACACACTAATGCCACCGCCACCACCAACAAAGCCAACCAAAACAAACAAACAAACAAAACAAACAACAAAACCACTAAAACTCAGAATGAAGCAAGGAGCTGGAAGAAGAGAACTGATTACACAGGCATCTGGTGTAGTAGATGAACAGGAAGCTCTCCGAACATTGAGAAAAACCTCCACAGGCTCCTAAGTGATTCACCACCAAAGCTGCACAAGCAACGTTTGCTATAACCCCTACCACATCCCAGCTGCCCTGTCAGGAGCTTTCTAAAACAAGCCCTGGGTGCTGAGAGCCAAGCACCATGCAATGGCCCCAAGTTCCAGCGTGGAGAGGGTATATTGGGGTCAGCAGAGGTAGCATGAGTTCAAATCTGTGATCTGTCTGCAGCAGCAGGCTCCCCATATCAAACAGCTTTACACTTGGTGCGGTAAGGCCCGCTCTCGGGTCTTGTGCGGCCTTCCTAACTGCAGAAGAAGCCTTGAAACCCCTGTCCACCCCTGTGTGCCTCCTGCCCCACCTGCAGACTGCTGACAGGCTCAGACCCGATTATGAGGGTAGCATGGGCTGGGTTTTGGCTCCAACGAAGCTCTCTCACCAGTCAGAGCTTGACAGGAAAACAGGACCCTGAGACCCCGGGATAGAAATTCGTTGGTGGATGAATCTGAGGCAGGACAAAAGGCATCTTCTCTTGAAGGAAAGCCTCTGTGCATGGAGAATGCCCAGTGTCCTGACATGGAGCACGTTCTCGCAGAAAGATGCTGGTGCCTTCAGGACCCTCTCACACTTTGTTGTCGCTGGACTTGTAACCAGGCTCAGCTCTTTAAAGTGAATTATGTGTTTAAAATGAAATATAAACACAATGGACAGGAAGAACAGCTTAGGCTCTGGTGGAATTGTGGGACCTTATTAATATCCATAGGGAGAACAAGGCAGGAAAATGTGTTTTGTGTGAGTGAGTGTCTGTGTTGCTCCAGTAGAGAATGCAATTGGTTGGAGGATTCACTGACCTGTGACTGCCTACCTATGATTCAGCACTTCCTATCTGGCAGGAACATCAGGATATTGGTTTCTGAGAGCGCTCTTCAATGACTCATTGACATGATAAAAGCCAATATCAAATAAAATGGAGTTCCCATAACTTCCTTGGCATGATATTGAAATGGTTCTCGGCATAGGAAATATCAGGATAAATTTATTATACAAGGCCTAGGAACAAATAACCTTGCTTCCCAAGAGGATCAGATACTCTCTACAATGAGGCCATAAAGAATGCACCGGTAAGAGACCAGTGGCGTTTGTTTGAAGAGCTTGATGACTATTCTCTGACAGACAGAGTTCTGCCAGCTGCATGAAAAGAGTGAGACATCTGGTCAGAGAAAAGGGCTGTGTAGAGGTGACCTTCATTCATGATGTATTAAGGTGTGTCTCTGTGTATTTGATTGTTAATGACTAGACTGGCAGTGAGCTAAAAGCTAGCAGATTCTGGTATTGTTATTGCTGTTGAGGACTATCCTGTCTCAATGTTTATAAAAAATTACTTCCCAATTCTCTCTGGTTAATAAAGAAGCTGAAGAGCCTATGACTGGGCAGAGGAGACAATATGTTCTCAGAAGTCTGGGTGTCCTGGGTAGAGAGGAGAAGGGGAGGGGGAGGAAGGAGGGGGAGGAAGGGGAGAGGAGAGGAAGAAGATTGCCAGGCTCTGAGGACAAAGATGGAGCAGGAGCAGCCAGCGTGAGACTAGATGGCAAGTGGATGGGGCACAGGGCTGGGAAGTGGCTAGGATAGTATAGACAGGTTAGAATAGACCAGAATCTGCTCAGCTCTAGTGCCCCAAAGCTTATTAGGAAATGTGATATAGGTCTCTATCTCATTATTTGAGAGCTAGAGTAGGCATTAAAAAAACAAAACAAAAAACAATAATTCCATCATCTATGTAATGTCAGCCAGAGTTGCTAAGATTCTAGACTGGTGAAGTCAAGCAAGAAGGGAACACTTACATAGTGTAGTTAATTAAGGCACCTCTACCACACTATGGATTGTATGTGGCCACAGGCGTGTCGAAGTGTGAGAAGAACAGGCATCTGCCTAAAGCTTTGCTCCATTTTATAGCATCAAATTTATCTATATTTTTAAACGACACCTACTGGGATGGAACGTTGACTCAGTGGACAAGAGCATGTGCTGCTCTCACAGAGGACCCGGGTTTGGCTCCCAGCACCCATGGAGGGTGCGAGTGATGGCTGCCCGTAACTCTCACCTCAGGGAATCCAGCTTCCTCAGGTATCAGCACTGATACGCACATTCCTCCCCGCACCCCCCCACGATTTAAAATCATAAAAGTCCTTAAGCTGGCACATACACAATTTTTAAAAAGACTGATTTATTTTTATTTTGTGTGTGTGAATGTTTTGCCTGCACTGTATATATGCCTAGTGCCCTCAGAGGCCAAAAGGGAACATTGGCTTCCCTGGATCTAGAGTTACAGATGGTTGTAAGCCACCATGTGGGTTCTGGGGATTGAACCCAGGTCCTATGGAAGAGTAGTAATTGTTCTTAATGACAGAGTCATTGCTCCAGCCTCTACATACAACAATTGTAAAAAAAAAAAATTAATGTGTACATGAAGTGCCTCAAAAGACTGATTTTCTCATCAGAGAAAAGTGCTTCACCATTTGGTGGCCATTAATCCGGCTGTGTCTGTGCGCCTGTTTCTTAGTCCACACAGGCGCACTCTGGCTCCGTGTGCAGTTTCTGTGCCTGCTTTCCGAGATCCACACTGTGTAGACACCCTTCCTTTTACTCACGCCTGGGCTCTTACACTCTGGACTAGCCTGCACACCAATTTCTCATTTGCAAGAGTACACTGAACTCCCTGAGCTTCTATTTTCTTACCTTTAAAACGGGTATTTTAACAGTAGTTAAAGTTACTATGAAGGTGAGCTGAAGAGATGGCTTAGTGGATAAAAGGTATATATTACTCTCACATAGGAGTCCGATTACTAGCGCCCATGTCAGGAGGCTCATGGCTGTTGGTAAGTCCAGTTTCAGAGGGATTTGATGCCTTCACAGGCAGCTTCACTCATGTGCATATACCCATATACAGATATATACATATGTACATTATCTTTAAAAAAGTCAGTACCCTTGAAGGTTACATTGTTGAAATGATTTAAAGAGTAAGTACAATAAAGTTTTGAGAAAGGATTTCTGTGAAGATTAAAGGCATGAATCTACAGCCTAACAGGCTATCAGGGCTGCTTTGCAGTCTCTTTAAAAATTGATTTATATTATTTTTCTTTTTTTTTTTAGCTTATACAGGTTGTGGACTCTGACTCCAAAAATCTGAAATCAGATTTTTTATTTTGCTCCAAAACCTGAAAAAATTTTGAGCATTGATACTATCACCACAAGGGGAAATTTCAACGTGTGACCTCATCTGTCACTTAGGCTCACTAAAACTACCTCATAGAACCATCTTAAGGCTGTGTCTAAATACAAATGTGTTTCCTATTTAGTCTCTGACCCCATCCTCAAGACAGCTCTCTATTTATATCTACGATCTAAAACCACATGGTCAGAGAGACGGCTCAGCAGGTGAAGGTGAACGCCACATAAGCCTGGAGACGCAAGGAGGATCTCCAAAAACAGCAGGAAGGTGGAAAGGGAGCGTAGACTCCATAAAGTCGCCGTGTTTGTCATGCCTCTTCAGAGGGACAGAACTAGCGGGATGACACATATCAATATATTAACGGATATGCAAATATCACACATTTATTAACTCGGCTTTAAAATTATAATAAGGGCAGCATCTCTGAGAACTGAGAACTGGAGAGTTACTGGGTCCTCACGGCTGAGTGCCTCAGTAGTCTGAGTAGCCCTACAGTGGCTGTCTCCCACTGATGGTGGTGGTGGTGGGTCTGGAGAGCTGCTTGTTTGTCAAGCTGATTTGTTATTCAGCAGAAAAACATGTTTTCACCCTGGCCTTCACCTTGAGACAGAGAGATAAGAGGATGTTTTTCCAAGTTTTAAAAAACTTGTCTGTGTGACCTTGGACCATATCTTCTACAGAGAAGTAGTTTAAGAAAACAAGTTTGGCTGTTCCACAAAGTTCTTTCTAGTATTGATGTGACTTGCTTTTGTTCTGCCTATAAAAAGGAATTGCGGAATAAACACATGCTGCAGTCTTACTGATGGCCCTCTCAAGCTGATCCTGTGTGTAGTGTGACTTGCTTTAATTATTCCAGTCATCACTTCCCACTTAGGAAGTGTTTGGCTCTGCCATTAGGCTCCGGCAGGTGGGGTTGATCGATCATGGTGATCAGGACAGTTCTTCAGGTGAAAGTCCCTACTTAGGTGGTTCTAATTTGTGGCAAGTTGATATTCAAAACAAACCATAATAATTGTCTGCCTTCCACTGTGGCATGTGCACTATGGCATGCATGCCCTTCTCCCTGTGTCATGCATATACATACACATATGCACACACACACACACTAAAGTAAACCAATAAGTAAAATCTGAGAAAATATTATTAGAAACACCTTCAATCCAAGTTTTCTAGATAGGGAATAATGCCATACACAGTAGCATCCTTGTTGTACTTTTTCTTATACTAGAGAGATGCCTTTTTTCACAAAATTCTCAGAAAGAGGGTTTCTAAAATGTTGGATATTCAACTACCAGTTAATCGGGCCATGGCTACCTGGAACAGTCTTTTAGAGCTGCAGTACAGGAATGGAAGGCCCTCCAAGGAGAGATTGTGACTCTCTAACCCCCAGGACAGACTCCCAGATTTCCCTCTAACCTTCTTTCTCTCCTAGTGTTGGGGGGTTGGAAGGGATTAGGGTAGAATAAGGGTTGGAAGGGTGGCAGATATAAGAACCTAGGTGCCCAGATTTTAGGAGAATGGCAGGTACCAAGGAAGTTTACAGGCTCAGGTTGTCAAACTTCAGGTCATCAGAGGGCTCCTGGTGGAGTTACGCCCACCAGGGCACATCTTAATGATTTGATTCATTCTTGCCCTCCTTCCTGCTAACCGGGGGTCAGGGACAGCCTGACAGCTGGGGTTACTCATCAACAATGTGGCACAAAACTTCTCCCCTCTTATCTGAATCTTATAAGAAGGGACCCCCACTTTGTCTTGAAGTTCTTACTTCTCAGAGGCTCCCCACTGCTGCTGTCTGAATGTTTATGGCTTTAAATCACTCTTCCAATAGATCTCTTGCCCCAAAAGGACAATTAACCTCAGTGTCTTCTTTGACCCAGACTCAAACGCTTCACAGAGCAAAGGCTGGGGTCTTTCTTCCTGAATGATAGCTTTTGTCTTTTTCAGAATTTAGTCTCTAGTGTGAGAATTGTGTCTTCCTGGACTGCATGGCTAAATGAATGTATCCCTTTTCTTTTTGAATAAATAGGAACTTGAACTTGAGTGGGGTAGAATTTGTAGGGGTACTTTTTGGGGGTACATTATTGGGTTCTTATATCTACCACCCTTCCAACCCCCCAACAGTAGGAGAGAAAGGTTAGAGGGACAGGGAACATGGACCTCATTAGACTGCTTTCTGCTGAGTCGGGGCTTTGGGCTTCTAGGAGCAAGTCCAATCTTCATCATCAGAATTTCGAGCGATCCGGCAAACGCAACAAACCAGCAACAGAAAACGCAGCTGCAAGAAACAGTAGCAGGGACAGCAGCTGCTATAGGTCCCCTCAAGGCTCTCCCATCGATACCCTCTCCAGAGTCCCCAGAATTCCACTACCAGCGGCTGGCAAAAATCATGCCCCTGTTAGAGGACGAGACAACCACAGTTAACAGCTGTGAACAAATGAAGAGGCCCCATATCCCACACCTGGGATTAAAACAAAAATGTATTCATATCACACAGCTGTTTTTTGTTTTGTTTGTTTGTTTAAAGAAACCGAAGTTTTCTAGTTTTAGCCCCAGCATATGTTAGCGTGAGCACAGAAGTGCTGCATCTTGACCGTGGGCCCTCTTTTGGACAGTGGTTTTTACAATGTGACCCAGTTGCTTAATGGCTGAGAGCGGGGCTTTGAGGAAGATTCTTCACCGTGTCATCCAGATGAGGTGTTAGATGCTTCCTGCTTCTGTCATGCGTCACTTAGTGGAACTTCATGGCAACGTTTGCTGGCTGGCTTTCTGTCTCATGGCTCCTTTTCTCTGAGCCCTTGAATCATGGTTGGTGTTCATCCAGAGAAAAGGAGTTTAATTCCTTCTGCTTGCCACAGCCCACCTGTGAGGTCATCTCTACCTTGACTGGCAGTCCTTTTTGTAAAATTTAACTTTGGCTTTTTCCTTAAAAGCTTTTCCCCAGCCTACCCCATGAATGCCTCTTCCTGCACTTTGATGTCACGTGGCAGCCCTTTTCAGGGATCCACTTATTCACCCTTTCCTCTGCATGTACTCTGATAGATAGGTCCTCAGGGAGGTAAAGTTGGGCGTCTAGATTCATTAAAAGTGATCTTTATTTCAAAAAACTAGAAGAAAGGTTTCTTTTTTGGTGTTTTTTTTTTAACCAGAAAGAAATTATAAAAGTGTGAGGCAACAGATATGTTTAAACTGATTTTAAAAATATAAACACTGACACGTGGAAATATCACATAGTAATATGTACAATATTATGTTAGATATCAGTTAAAATTAACCTAGTTTAAGACATGGTCTTGTTTTCTTAATGAATTCATTCTTTATTCATGCTTGGATTCATATTTTCACATGGGTGTCATTCATTTCCTTAGTTATCATGTCATAATTCCTACATGAATTATTAATACATTTTACATACTTCATCTGATTTATGTGCACTTAGCACCTCTTCATTCACTCACCGTTCACTCAGTTGCTGAACTCAGTCATTCATTATGTGGGATTCAAATGTTCAATAGTTAATTAATTGCTCTTATATCCCCCGGAAAGAAAGAAATCAGTTTCACATATAAAGATGCTTTGGAGGGGGCTTGGGAGATGACTCAGGTACCTGCTGCATAAGCAAGGACCTGAGTTCAGATTCCCGGCATTCAGAGGCCTGTCCCAGCACAGTAGGGCAGAGACAGGCGGATTCCTGGGGCACATTGGCCTAGGATTCTAGCTGAATTGAAGAGCTTCAGCCTCAGTGATAGACCCTGTCTCAATAAACAAACAAACAAGGTAGATAGCAATTAAGGAAGAGACATGACATCAGCCTCTGGCCTCCATATGGATACCCCCACACGTGTGCACATATATGAACATGTACACATACCACATACATACAAACCTAACAAATTAAACCTAAGATGCTTTGGAGGCTGGAGATGTGGCTCAGCTCCTCTTATGAAGGAACTGAGTTCAGTTTCCAGCCCCAGCATCGGCAGGCTCAGAACTGCCTGTAACTCCAGCCCCAGCAGATCCGACACCCTTGGCCTCCACAGGCACTTGCACTTACGAACACTCGCCCACCTCACCCTACCTGACACACACATAATGAAAAACAATTTTTGAAAATATGCTTTAAAGAGATTATTTCAGAAGTGTGAGTCTAATGTTGGAAAACCACAAGGAGAAGGGCAGTGCCCTCAGGCTGCCTCAGTGCACAGGAGAGACACATTGAGGCCTGTGTTGCCAGGGAAACTGTGTCCCAGATGATCCGGAGATCTAAGCAAAAGTCCTACAGTCCTCCTTCCTGGAAAATCTGCTGCCCATGGTACCTCATTACGACAACCCCCCCCCATCATTGGAGCAAAACTGGAAGTAAGTGTACAACAGAGGGGAGAGAGGCAAATGTACCCCAGGCCAGCCTTCTGGACACAGAGGAAGAAACTGGCTGGAGAGCTCATCCAGGGAGGCAAAATAAGCCCTCCCCCCCTTCCCCCTGGCTTCCTCTGAGGTTTGGAGGCTAGTTAGCAGTGTGTGAAAAAGTGCTAACTTTCCTGCTAGTGAGAAAGAATAAGAAAGAGCCCGAAATCTGGCTTAGGAGACAATTTCATGGCAGAAAGCCATGTCAAGTGGAGTTAGCTCATGAACTCTTCATGTTACAGTCTTTAGTAAAAGTCTCTTGAGCTCCTCGACTCGCCCTACCCAAGAAGGCTGCTGTCTTCTAACGACATATTTTGTCTGAATGACTGCACAGGGTACTTGAGAACACAGACTGTACCTGCTTACCTGGTGTTGTACCTCACTGTTGAGTCAGTGAATGCCTCCGCCAGCTGGCGGGCTAAGGAAGCAACAGGATTTTAAACTTCTTTCACTGTTCCACAAGGTGGCAGCAATTACCCACAGCCTAGGTTTCTTACGTGTGATGTTTAGGGTAGCTTTATCGAAGATCTTACGAATAAAATATATTCCACTTTAAAAAATTATTAAATCAAGAGCACAGTGATGCATCGGTGCAAAAGAAGAAAAAACAAACTAAAACTTACTATCACTAATATATATACATATTAGTAATACGTAATACATCAGCCCAGTAGATATGAGACTATAATTTAGAAAACATGTTACTAAATTTATGACAGTAATAAAATGTGCCTTCTGTGTAAACGCTATGCACAAAAATCAGTCATATCTGCCTGTTATTTGATTACCCCCAAAGCATTCTGTTGAGCTCTTCAGGTACCCCTAACCCTATTTTTTTCTCACTGCCTTTCCACCCGGAGATATTACTACTTCAGGTTAAGTCTTAAATTCATTATGTAGCCAAGGTAGGTCTTAAATCTCTGATCCTCCTGCCTGAGCGCTGGGACTATTGCCACACCTGGCTTCCTTCCCTCCTCCTGGTCCCTCCTTCCCTCTCTCCCTCCTTTCTCCTTCCTCCTACCCTTTCTTCTTCCTCCTCTTCTTCTCTTTTTCTTTATGAGACAGGACCTTATGGTGCATAGGCAAGTTTAAACTCATGACTCTTCTTGCCTCAGATTGCAAAGTAATGGGATTACAGCATGTGGCATTATGTCCATCTGGGGGAAATTGTGTGTGTGTGTGTGTATATATGTGTGTGTGTGTTTGATTTATAGAGAGACAGGGTATCCTAGTTAGGGTTACTATTGCTGTGATGAAATTCCATGACCAAAACAACTTGGGGAGAAAAAGGTTTATTTGGCTTAGACTACCATACTACAGGGCATCTTTGAAGGAAGTCAGGGCAGAAACCTAAATAGCACAGGAACCTGGAGGCAGGAGCTGATGCCGAGGCCGTGGAGGGGTGCTGCTCACTGGCTTGCTCCATATGCCTTGCTCAGCCTTCTCTTTTATAGAATCCAGGACCAGCAGTCCAGAGTTGTATCCACCCACAGTGGACTGGGCCCTCCCTATCAATCACTAGTTTAAAAAATGCCCTACAAATTTACCTACAGCAATGGAGACATTTCTTCAGCTGAAGAGCTCTTCTTTCTGATGACTCTAGTTTGTGTCAAATTGACATGAAACCAGCCAGCACAAGGGATCTTACTATGTAGCCCTGGTTGGGTTGGAACGCACAATGTAGACCAGGCTGGCCTCAGACTCATAGTGATCTTCCTGCCTCTCCTGATTGCTGGGACTAAAGGCATCACTAAACCTATTCTTACTTGGATTTTGCCTTTATTTACTTTCATACTACAGCAAAGAATGGGAAGGATTATCCTTAAACTTATCAGTGATTCCCAATTTAACATAATTTTGCCCTGTAATATTAAGCTACATCTAAGAGATCAAGGGAAAGAATGCTAGAGAGCTTTTATAATGGAAATGCATCACAGAAGTGCAAGATGAGACAGATACCACTATAGCCCAGGTTGGACTTCAGTTTGAGAGCCTCCTGCCTTGTGAGTGTCCCTTAGTAACCGAGATGAATGACAAGAACAGGGTAAGAAAAAAGAGCAGAACCAGAAAGTGGCATACGATCTCTTTGGTGCACACTCATTGGCTGTAGGACCACCCGCAAGTGATTGCTTGCTCAGAATCTTCTGGGCTTTTAGAGCTGGGAACCTGAACATGATCATGCACCAGCACCTACTGAATTCCAGGGACTCTGTCAAAATGCTCACGTTATATTACTTGAGCTTCACAACCGTTGATGCCAACACACAAGACTCAAAAGGTCAAAGACATGACTCATCTACAAAAATAGAATGAACAGTGTCAAAAATGTCCCGGGCTTAGTGAGTGAAGGCAGTAGTAAGACTGCAAAGTTAGCACCCAGGAGCATTTCAAAAACAAGAGCTTAGATAACCAAGCAGGAAAGACACTCTGACAGTGTCCTTCAGATGACAGAATTATACAGTTATAGCTTGTTTTTTTCTCTACTAGACAGAGGTCTACAAGTTACCATGTAACTTCAAAATGGGGTCCCCATCTAATTTCAAAAAGCAGAGTTAAGGCCAGGGGTGGTGCACACCTTTAATCCCAGTACTAGGGAGGCAGAAGCTGTCAGATGTCTGAGTTCAAGGCCAACCAGGGCAGCATAGGGAGATCTTTTGTCTCAAAAAAAACGAATCAGAGTTAAACAAGAGTACATTCTGCTAGGGAACCAAATAAACCACAGATACATTAAATAATAACCCAGTAGGACATTGGAAGAACATGCCACAGTCCTCTTTATTTCTCTCTCTCTTTTTTTTTGTCCAACTTTCTGTCCGTTTTTCTGTAGACCCCGAGATCACTGGGGTCAGTGGTGGCTGTGTCTGTCATTTTGGTCATCAGGACAAACATACACACCAGGCAGTGACAGGCACCCACCTTGCAGCACAGAAATGCTGGCTTAGCTGAGCTAAGTTTTCAGGAATGTTGGTGTTGGCCGTGACACCCACCTAGGTAAGTGGCGGGGTTCCTAGATGGCTCACATTCTGAGGGAAGCTGTATTGTTCCCTAGGAATGACACAACACATTCTCACAAGCTAAGTCTCTAATCAAAAATTCACGTTTGAAGAGCTCTGTAGTCCCGACATGTGAAGTCAAGGTGTGGGTAGCACAGGCCCCTCTGGAGGCTCCAGAGCTTCCCTGGTCTGGCTTCTGGTCTCTCCGGAGCGTTCCCTCTTTCTCTTGCAGTCACCTCTTCTCTCTATGCCCACAGGCATCTTCCCTCCATGCTGGCATGTCTTTGTCTCTTCTTAGGAAGGTTCTAGTGACTAGATGTGGCACCCACTTTGTTTTAACTTATATCTTAAAGATACAAAACCCTATTTCCAAATCAGGTCACATCCACAGTTCTGGGGCTTAGACAAGCAAATACCTTTAAGGAAGACAGAATTCAGCCTTTGCTCTTGCAGGCTTTGGAGCCTTCAGTTATTGTTATTGTTATTTTATTTTACATTTCTGTCTGTGTGTGTAAATCAGAGGACAACCTGCAGGAGTTGGTTCTCTCCATCCACCATGTGAGTTCAGAGGCTCAAGCCTGGGTTTTCAAGCTTGTTGGTGGCCACCCTCATCCACTGAGCCATCTTGTTGGCGCTGGAGTCTTACACACAGATTCCTTTAAATTATTTAATCAGATGGGTCTCTGTTGTGGTAAATAAAATGAGTGGTGGGCTAAATATTGTTTATTATTATTTGCCCTGTGATTATTGTGGCGGTATTATTTAACCTGCGATCACAATTAAATAAACACAGAGACACCTCTTAGATTTTGTAATTGCCTTAAAACACCTTGGGCTGGGCAGACATTTCCACCTCGCTGTCTCAATAACCTCGTGATCCACCCCCAGCCCCATCCAATGCCATCCTCCTTAACCGTCCTCATCTGGGCTACCTTCCATCCATGCTCTTATAAATACTTGCTTGTTTTCTTTATCTGGGCCTCTCCACGCTGTTACTGGGGTCCTTCCTCCTGGTCCACATGGTTCCCTTTCCATGCTAACCCACCATGGCATACTCCTTCCTCCTCTTTTCCTCTCTGTCTGTTTCCTATGATTCTCTTGAACCCTTAGCCACACCTATCCCATTCTGTCCTGCCCAGGTTTTAGGCTTTTTAATCAACCAATCAGGTACGTCTTAGGCAGGTTTACCCAAAAAGGATAGGTTTATCCAGGCAGTAACCAGATCTTGAGGGCCAGGAATTAGCATCAAAATACAAGCCTCAGACCAACCCCCAACTGGTCTCTCCCTCTTCCCTCCCTCCCTCCAAGACAGTCATGGTTCCTAGATCAGGCTTCAAACTCATTCTTCCCACCTCATTCTTTTCAGGGTTAGCAGTACAGGCTTACACCACCATACTTGGCTTAAAAATCCATTTCTTTCCTTCATTTTGCCCAGAGTTGGGACAGAGTAGAGTGCTTCCTGCATGCTAGGCTGTTGGATGGAGCCCTTTCCAGTTCTCTCAGTCTTGCCTTCATGCTTCTGTGTCACAGGGTAGCAGGGAAATCTCTTCTTAGCCGGGCCAACTTCAGAAGCTGATGCCAGCTGTTTTGCCGTGTTCCCTCCTGATAGCTCCAGGTTCAACAATAAATCCCTTTCAAGTTCTCTGAGAGACAGTCCCTGGCTTTGCCCAGGTTCCAATAAGCAAGGCCTTATCTCTTGTAGCCATATCTAAGGTTTTGATACCTTCCCAGGAGACCAGTTTTTCTGGGATCCAGGCCAGGCTCTGCTTTTGCCAGGGTACCAAGAGTCATCAGTGCAAGGTAAGTGATGTGAGTGTATTAGTCGGAGTTTACTAGAGGAACAAACTTTACAGAATGAACCTATATAATCTATCTATGTATCTATCTATCTAAAGGGGATTTCGTAGAGTGACTTACAGACTGAGGTCCAGCTATTCTAACAATGGCTGCCTATGTACAGAAAGTCCAAGCATCCAATAGATGTTCAGGGGATGAGGCTGGATGTCTCAGCTGATCTTTAGTTTACACTGGAATCCCAAAGATGTAGGCTCTAAAGCCAGTGAAGGAATGGACTTGCTAGTAAGGCAAGAGCAAGCAGGCAAAGAGCAAAAGCTTCCTTTGTCCGTGTCTTTACAGGCTTCAAGCAGAAGAGACATCAAAGAATGTGAGTACAAGTATCGGAAGCCGTGTGTGGTCAATGGTCATCATCAACAAACAGATCAGTGAGTATGGCTTTCCAAAAGCACCTCTAAAGGCCATGGATCCATTCACTGTCACATTTAAAGACTTGGCATTTCAACTTTCTCACCAGGAGTTTAGATGATTGTAAAGATACTGCTTTGCTATATTTTTATAACAGTGTTATATTTCATATGTGCTTCAAAATGAAACATTCCTGTCATTCTATGGAAAGACCCAGAGGAACCTAAATATAGTGATGTAGTATTCACCGACACATCTTCATATATTGGGGTCTTTGCAAATATATTTTCTCCTCAAACTCATATTTCCAAGTAATTCTTCTATATAATTGAATTAAAATATAATTAAGTTTTGTTGTTGTTTTTTTGTACGACTTCTCTGCAAGAAACAAAAACAGAGAATCAGAATTTGAAATTGTCTTTTTAGCCAGGTGGTGGTGGTACATACCTGTAAAATGAACTTTTATTCTGGGTTCAATTGTTGTCTCTGAAGGTTACTGCCTCTGTCTGCTAACGTGGGCCTAATCCTAGAAGCTTCTACCCTTTGTACAGTCTAACCTAGGCCTAGAACGTGTTCAGCCTCTGAGACTTACCACTTAATAAGCTCACCATTTCTTGGTATTACTGGTCTCTGGCTGGCTGGGTCAACTCAGCTGTTCTGGCTCAGACTCCTCTCCCAGCTAATTTATTCAGTCTGGCCACTCTCTTCGCCCTGAATTGCTTTGTTTAGCCTCAAACTAGTTACAGCAACCTGCTCTAATCTTCTAGTTCATTCTCATTCTCTGGCTCATTTTGTCCTCACCTGTCTCTAGCTTGTTCTCTCATTCAACCTCTTTCTGTAAAACTCTCCTGGTAAAACTGCCTCCTCAGTCTCTCTTGATTGCCCCTTGAATAGCTTCCCTTTCCTCTCTCTCCTCGTGAGAGTCAGGCATGTCCTATTCCATCAAATCTTTCTCTGATTCATCACCTTTTTTGCCACTCAAGTAGGCATCACTTTCAAACTTGGGTACTTTCGTCTGCAAACTAACTTTACCTTCATTGTTTGAGATTAAAGGCATGTACCACCACACCTGGGCCTAAGATTTTCTTTACCTGAACCTTGCCCTGGTCTTGAACTCAGATTTGCTTGCCTCTGTCTCCTGGATTAAAGTCTGTTTGTATTCCAGCAGGATCACATGACCTAGAAGGCCTTTGGATGTGATCTCTTGCCAGAACAGCCATTTTCTGAATTAACATTCATCTACACACACCTTTAATCAGAGCACTTGAGAGGCAGAGGCAAGTGGATCTCCGAATTCAAGACCAGCCTTGTCTACAGAGAGAGTTGGTTCTCTCCTTCCACCATGTCCATCCCAGGGATAGAATTCAAGTCACTGAGTTTGGAGGCAATCACTTGTATCCAATGATCCAGCCCAATTATTTTTGAGACAGTGTTTTTCATTGGACTTTGAACTGATTTGCTAGATTTAGGGATTGCCCTATGTTCAGTCTCTTAGAGCTGTGGTCATTGGTGCACACCACCTTGAGTTATTGGGATTTGAACTCAGATCTTTTGTTTTGTTTTGGTTTTTGGTTTTTCAAGATGGGTTTTTTTCTGTGTAGCCCTTGCTGTCTTGGATTCACTTTGTAGACCAGGCTGGCCTCGAACTCACAGAAATCTTTGCTTCCCTTGCTAGGATTACAGGTGTACCACCCGCCCCCACTGAACTCAGATCCCTATGTTTACACAGTAAACATCTCCCTCACCTAAACTTTTCCTTTAGATGAGGTTAAAACACAGAGAAAGAAGACATTACAATTGATTCCACAGGAAACATAATAATCACTAAAGACTTACAAACAGGTTTATGCCAACAGCGTTAGCAATCCAGAACAAATGGACAAATTCTAGAGCATGTACAAGATTGAATCATAGAGAAAAAAGATCCAAACAAACCAATAATTAGTAACAAAATCAAATCAGTAAAAAATTCTCCTAGCAAGGAAAAGCAAAAGCCAGATGCTAAGTGCTAACTTCTACCAAACACTTAAAGAAATAAAGATAATTTTCTTTAAATTTTTCATAAAAATTGAAAAGGAGAGAAATTTTCTAAACTCAAATCTCCAAAACAGTCAATACAGCAAAAAAAGACAGATTTGCCCAATATTTCTGATGAACATACATGCAAAATCCTTATCAAAACAAGCAACAGGACAGGAGCATGCCAAGGAGGACCTCTGGGGGGTGGTCAATGTAGCGATGTATCAGAGCAGATATTAAGACTC
>CM053766.1:14341856-14363477 GCA_028658305.1 Pachyuromys duprasi | reverse complement strand
TACACACATGCACACAAAAATAGAAGATTTTTCTAAAATAAAAACAAGAACCACAAAAAATTTAGAAGCCAAGGTCTGGGGAGATGGCTCAGTAGGTAAAGCATTTGTCACATAAGCATGAGAACTTGCGTTCAAATCTCCAGAACCCACATAAATCCCAGTGTGGTCATGCTTATCTGTAATCCCAGGGTTCCTATGGCAAAAATGAAGGTAGAGGGAGGAGAATCCTGAAATTCACGGTCAGTTAGGCTGCAATGAGCAACAAATAGACCTTGCCTTAAAAAGGGTAGAAATTGAGGACTGACACCCAAGACCCAAGGTTGTCATCTATCTGTCTGTCTGTCTACCATCTATTTGTCTGTCGGTCAGTCTATCTATTTATCTACTTACTTCCTTACTTATGGAAGAAAGGGTTCATTTTAGCTCACAGCTCAAGTTTACAGACCATCATGGCACAGATGGAGACCTTGAAGCAACTGCTCACACTGCCATAGTCAAGAAGCAGAGAGTAAGAAGTCAAGGCTGTGTTCTGACCTTCACTCATGTACTATACCGACACATACAAATTCCTATACGTGCAGTCACTTGCTCCTTCAAAAGAGGTGAAAAGTCTATACAACACAAACTGACAACTAATTGATGAAATAAGTTGAAAGGGTGACACATACACACAAAGAAATTCCATGTTGTTAAAATGTCTATGTTGTACAAATAAATCTATACATTCGGGGCAATCCCTATCAAACACCAATAACATTCTACACTGAACTAGAAAACAATTTTAAAATTTATGTGGAAATACACACAGACACAGAAAATCACAAACAAAGGTGGAAACATACTTCCTCACTTTAAAGTACACTACAAAGTTTCAAGTTTCAGGACAGCCAGGGCTACCTCGTGAAACAATTTCTCAAAAAAACAACAACAAGAAAGAATGATGGGACAAGGTGGAGAACTATAGAAGAAGACACCATACAGCCTCTGTAATCTTCATGTGCACACGTGGGCACACGAAAACACACAAACACACAAAAATAAAAATTCAAAAAACTTAATTAAAAACAAACAAAATTCTCTAATCTTATTTTAATAACATAAAGCAAATTTAAACAAATGTTTCTTAAGATACATGCATATGGTCAACAAGTGCAGGAGAAACCCCTCAAGACCACTAATCACTAGTGAGATATAAATCAAAACCACAGGGAGACATCACCTCATCCCAGTTGTAGTGACTAGTATCAAAAAGACTGAGGAGAGCAAGTTCTGGCAAGGATGAGAAGAAAAGAGACACTCACACATTATTTGTGGGTTGAATTAGAGCAGTCACTATGGAAAATGGCATGTAAGTTCCTTAACAGTTAAAAATATAGTTCGCACTCCATCCAGCAATGCCACCATAATTACCTACTCAAAGAAAACCAAGCAACCACGTCAGAAGAGATGTCTGCATTCCTGTTAGTTCACAACGGTAAAGAGATGGAACTATCTGAGTGTACAGCAGTAGACAGTCGGGTAAAGAAATAGGCTATGCACATAAACTGGTACTATTCTGTCCATGAAAGCATGAAGTGGGGGCTAGGGAGGTAGTGTCAGCAAAGTTCTTCCTGCGCAGGCATATAGAGTTTGATTCTCAGAAGCTTCGTGACAAGATACAGATCCAGTAATGCACTGTGCGTTTAATCTCAGTAATGGGGGTAGAGACAGAAAGACCTTGGGGCCTGCTGGCCAGCCAGCTTAGCCTAATCAGCCAGCTCAGGCCAGAGAGAGACCCTGTCTCAAAAAAACAAAAACAAAAAACAAAAACAAACAAACAAAAAAAAACCAATGTGTACAGCACTTGAGATATAACGCTTGAATATACATATACATGAAACTGCACATCTCTCTCTCTCACACACACACATACTGAATACAAAGAATAAAGTACTGTCACTGTGATGAACTGATAAATGAAATAAGCCACACACAGAAAGACAACTATCACACATAAATGGAACTTAAAGGTCGATTTCACAGAAACTGAGAGCAGAGAAGTGATTATCAGACGTTGGCAATAGCTTTTGGAAAGGAGGAATCGAAAAGGCGGGCCAGCAGGTATAAAGGTACAGTTGGAGTAGGGTAAGAAGCTTTAGAGTTTTATGGCAGAGTAGGGTGACTATATGTAGTGAAAATGGATTTCTAAAAAAGATAATGCCTGCCCTAAAGAAATGATAGGGTTTGAAGCACTACATGTGTATTCTGAGATTTGAATGTTACAGAGTTGCAGACTTAACTTAAAACAAGAATGTTTTACTTTATGTCCAGTTGCTTGGGCGTACACAGGAGGGCAGGTGTCCTTGGAGGACTGGAGGAGGTGTTGGATTCCTGGGGTTAGAGTCACAGGCGTTTACAAGCCGCTGGGGGTAGATGCTGGGAACTGAACCTGGGTCCTCCACAGGAGCAGTCTGTGTTCTCGACTGCTGAGTCATGCCTCCAACTCCTATGTGGGAATTTAAATTTCACAAGTTATCCCATAAATACAGATAATTTTCATATGTAAGTTAAAAAGAAAAAAAAAGAATCTCTTTAAGTTTGAAGCATTGTAACCATTCTTAGTACACGATAAAAATAATAAATGTGACTAAAATGTACACACCACACAAACATACACATTCGAGAAGATGAGGGAGAAGACAAGAAGAGGGAGAGGACGAGGAGGAAGAGGGAGAAGTGGGAGGGTGGCTAGAAGGGGAGGAAACACTTCAGTTCAATCAGTCAGTCACTAGCCACTATGCAGTATCTGTGGTAACTGTCGTGATCCCTGTCACTTGTAGACTGTGGTTTGGATTTGAATGTTCTCTAGAGGCCCATGTTCAGTGAGGTCTTCAGTTTGGCATTGGCACTATTTGAAAAGGGTGGTGTCTAAGAAGGGGGCCTAAGTAGAAGGAATTTGGACTCTGGGCTCTCTTCTCCTTCCATCTCTCTCTCCTTTCCCTGCCTCCTTCCTGCCTTGATGTTAGCAGGCCTCTTCTGCCATGATGTTCTTTGCTGTCACAGTTTTGGAACAACAAATGGAAGCTATGGGGACTGAAACTATCAGCCAAAATAAAACTTTGTTCCTTTGCGTGAGTGTTGCAGGGAGGGTCTCTATGCAATTGTGACTGCCCTGTAACTCACTATGTAGTCCAGGCTGGCCTTGGACTCATAGAGATCCTCCTGCCTCTGTCTCCTCAGTGTTGGGATTACAAGTGTGAAGCACCCCTCCAGACCCAACCTTCCTCCTTTTAAGTTGATTCTCTCCTGGGGATGGGTTCACGGTTATAAGAAAGGTGACTAGCACACACCTTCTGTTTTGTCCTAACGAGGATATAACAAAGGTGACTGTACGTGATTCTCTGACGGACGTTTACTGTGGAAGACCTTGTCTTGCTAGTAAATTTATCCTGCAGCCTCTGGTTGCTAAAATTTCTTCCCTGGGGGAGACATAAACAATGCCTACCCCCTCCTTCTACAGTCAACAACAAACTGAGGCATCGAATCTGGGGAACTATTGAGTTTTTGGGGAGGGGGATTCCTAACAGGGCACAGCTGAGGGGCTACTTACAGGGGTGTAGATGATCCCCTCACAACAGGTCATACCTGCAAAGAATTTACCAAGCAGGGATGAGGGCTTCCTCATGGCTCCATAAAAAGAAAAACAACAACAACAACAAAACAAAAAAACCACCTCTAGTCCTTCCAGACCTATATTCTCTATCCCCTCTCCAAGGTGTTGCTGAAAAATTTGATGATAAGGTCTACTACTGTTTATTATCAGCCCTATAATTATTGCAGTGGTATTCTCTAACCCACTATCACAGTCAAATAAAGACCAGACACCTGTTAGATTTTTAGATTTGCTTTATTCCACCTTGGGCAGGGTGGATAATTCACCTCCACTATCTCATATCTCCCAGCCATTCCATCTACTTTAATCATTTCTACCTGGGCTACCATCCATCCATAATCCTGTAAGGGTAGGAAATTTTAACTTGGCCCTAAATGCCCTTCTTTGTTCCTGGACTGAAAAGTGCAAACAGTCCCTAACCGTCCCCTAGTCAGCACACCTGGGCACAGCCAATCACTGACTGCCCCATTTAGAAAAATCCCTTACCCCCTAAACCCCCTCCTGTTTTGCGATTTTTGCCTTTATAAACTCTGTGATTCTGTAGCTCAGGGCTCTGTACCACCCCCTTGCATGGGAGCTATGTGCAGAGCCCCAGCATGCCAGCTATTAGTAAACACCTCTTGCTGTTTGCATCAAGTTCTGTTTTGTGAGTTATTGGGGTCTGGCGTCTATCCCAAGGAATGGAGGGTCCCCCCACCTTGGGAGTCCAACAATCCCATATACCTGCTGATGTTCTTCATCTGATGCGATCCTTTCCATGGGTCCTTTCTCCCAGCCCAAGTGGTTCCTTTTCCATGCTAACCCATCATGGCTTCTTCCTTCCTTCTCTTCTTCTCTCCTCTTCCCCAAGATCCTCTCTGCCTCCCCAAAAGCCCTCAAACCTTGGCCACACCTTCTCGTCCATCTTGCCCAGCTGTGTCCGTATTTTATTGGTTAAACAGAGAGGCAAAATGTACCACACCATTCCTGGGGTAGCTGAGCGTCTGCTTGTAGCAAGCAGCCCTTAGGTGGGAAAGCGATTAACATAGCACCAGCCCAACCCCCAGCAGCAAGGAGGTGTGAGATGAAGGTAAAGTTGAGTACAGCAGGTCGTAGCTGGATACTCAGGAGAGTCTTGTGATGCCCTGCCTCTTCTTGAAGGGATGTAAGCAGTCAACAAGCCGGGCTGGGATGACCCTTTTGCAAGAGGATGCAGCTGAACTCCCTGAGACGGGGTTTCCTGGCCCCAAGAACAGTGACTCACAACGCCACTCCTCGATGACTTGATGAGGTTATAGGCATGTTGGGGAAACACTGTGGCAGGGAACTGTCTGTGGCATCTGAGAGCTAGCCAGGGTCTGGAGCTGCTGGGTGCTGTTGCCAGTAGACAGTCAGCTCCCAGTCATGGCCCGCAGCCCCACCGCTGCCTGGAAGGAACTCTGCCAATCAGCAGTCAGATGCGCAAGTGGAAAGGCCACCCAATCAGTCCCTTGATGGCAACCCTGTGAGGCCCCAAGCAGCACAGCCGGCTAGACACAGCTAACCCTTGACCCCATTCCTGATAGGAATGGAAACAATATGTTCATTGTCTTCAGCTGTTGGGCTTGTGGTAATTTTTCTGGGAAGCATGATAAAGGCGCTAATCTATTTAGACTTGTACTTTTGAGTTGCTCTTATTTTTTTAAGTAATTGAAAATTCTAGACTCGTGTATTAACCTGAAGGGGGCTGGAGAAATGCCTCAGTGGGTAAAGGCACTTGCCATCAAGTCTGATGAGCTGAGTGCATACCCTAGGGTCTACATCACAGACACATAGACACACACGAATAGGAGTTAAGCAGGAAGGAGACTAAACTCGAGTAAAGATTTGAAGCTGTGAGGGCAGAAGCTGGCCTAACATATCAGGAAAGAGGTCCTGCACAGTAAAACAACTCTGATTGATCCTGAACGCCTCCTCCAGGAACACACCAGAAAACAGTGACTGGATATTTGTATAGGGTCATGAATGGAATGGCTGTGTATGGAACAGTGTGCCCAGCTTAACCTTTACGTATCTAGAAACTATGCCCACTTTGAGAAAAACACATTTGCACAAGTTATTCCAATCAAATGTGGGTCAGCAGAAACAGTTCAAGGACAATTAAAAAGATCAATGATCTACAAAAAAAAATAGTGGCCAGAGACAGAACTGGTGAGGATTATACTTACATCTGTGTGGTTAAAGTGTGGTCACAGAGTTGATCATGGTCATTAAATAGCATTACCAAAATAGGATAGGTCAGGGGCATGCCTGTGTAATTTGTATTCAACTCTGAGTTCACACTCATATAGTACAGAAAGCAATATAAAAGTAACAATAAGTAGACATAAGTATTCATAAGTGAGCAGATGTGAATAAGGTCAAAATTTAAAAAGTAGCACTATAACTGTAGGTATTTTTTTGTGGGGGACAGAGTCTCACAGTGTAACCCATGATGGCCTTAAACTCCTAATCACCCTGTCTCAGCCTCCCGAAGGCTGGCGTCATAATTGTGTGCCAACATTGCACCCAGTTGGATTCAGAGGAATCTAGGAATGAACAAAGTAGAGGAGTCGGAGGGCAACCAATAAACACGTTCAAATTTATTTTATCTTCTAGGAGAAAAGATGTAAAAAAATATCTTTTTTAACATAATATTTTTATTGATTATTTGGAAGTTTCACATAAGGCATCCCAATCACCCTTACGTCACTGTCCTTCTAGGATGGCCCCCCATCCTTGTGGTCTCCCCCAACAAAAAATATTAAAAACAAAACAAGCCTAATTTGTGTTATCCATGTAGTCACTGAAGCATGGTCAAACTCCCAGTGGCCAGCCCCTTAAAGAAAATCAAGTTCTTCCCCACCTGCACCCCAGCCAGTAGCCTCTGTTGTGGGGAGCCACACTTGAGCATCTGTATCACGGTTTAAGAGTTCTCTTTGATGACTTCCTGTCTAGGTTGTTATTCTTTTTCCTGTGAGTCTGCAGTCATTGATACCACTGCAGAAGAAGTGTCCCTGTCCTCTGGAGTCAGCAGGAGCATAGATCATGGACTTCCATAAGGTATCTGGTGACAGCATAGAAATCATGTCTATGTCATAGGCCACAGACATCCGTGTGGCCTTCAGTATAAGCTTTGCTATGAGCCTCAGCACGGACCTTGGGAGCAGCCCTTGCAAACAGAGTAGGCATGAAATATAAAGCTGTGTCTTTTGGCTGGAGAGCACCAGTAAAGATTATTGTCTATTCTTAAAGTTTCGTTTCACCTCAATGGTAACCAGTAGAAGAATGAAAAATAACTGAAGGGGAAAGGGGAGAATGAGGCAAACATGCATACATTACCCTGTGTGCCAGAACCCCGTGTGCCACACAGATTCGGAACTTCTGTGAGGTGTGGAGTCTTTGTGAGTCTGTTTTCTTGTCTGAGTGGCCGCACTGAGCCTTGTGCTAGATAAAAGCTCACATTTTGAAGAAAAATCTGAGGACCCTTAGATTTGCTTATGGAATGAAAACCAGGACAGCAGTATAAAAACCAGGGCAGCAGCCCACCTCATTTGCCCTCCTCCCAGGCAGCAGTAGGAAAAGTCAGCTACTAACTGGTGACAGCCAGGCAGTGGGAGGCAGAAGTCCGGATAGTCCCATCTAAAGTGAGCCCAGGGATCTTTGGCCAAGTGAGAGGGTGAGTGGGAGGGAGACATAGGTGTCTGCTGGAAGCACAGTGGGCATGTGGTTAAAGAAAGAACAAATGTGCTACTTCTGTGATGGTACCTCAGCCTAGTGAGCCAGGTATCACACTCACTTCTTATTACCCGATTTAATCCCACCCCCCAATGTATGTGTGTGTCTGCATGCCTGTAGCACACATACGTGCATGGGGTATGTACCTATGAGTGCACAGAAGACAAAGGAGACCATCAGGCACCCTGCTGTATCATTCTCTACACTGTCCCTGTGAGACAGGGTCTCTCACTGATCCTGGAGATGGGCTGGCGGCCATTTGGTCCCAGGGCAATCTTCCTGTTCTGCATCCCACGGCTCGGGGGTTCCAGGTGTGCGGGAGGCCATGCCTTGCTAGAGATTTGGACTCAGGTCCTCATGTTTGTAAGCCAACATTTGTACCCAATGAGCCTTCTCCCATCACCTCCCACCCTCTGCTTTGGATGACGATTATGTATAGCCTTTACGGCAGAAAATAGAAGGTGTCACAGGATTCTCCTTCTAGTCCATTAATGATATTGTTACATTAAGTTTGCCTGGATTGAAATATCTTCAGCCTTTTGGTAAATGTTATGGAACCTGAGCAAGGATTAGCAGAATCTGGGTTAGCTAGGTCTAGGGGACATCTGTAAAAAGACAGGACAGCCAGGCATGGTGACACTCATTTTTGGTGTCAGCACCTGTCTCATTAGGCAGGTGATGCTCTGTGAGTTAGAGATTAGCCTAGATACTTATGCTTAGTCTATCTCCTTAGTTTCAGGCCAGCCAGGGCTACACAGTGAGGCCATGTTTCAAGAAGGAGGAGGAGGAAAAGAAAGGAGGGAAGAAGGAAGAAAAAAGAAAGACAGATAGAAGAAAGAAAGAAGGAAAGAAAGAAAGAAAAAGAATTGTGACAGTCTATAAATTCTTACCCTTCAGACATTCTCCTGCTCTAAGTAGCAATAGGCTGTTAGTTACCTCTTGGGGTACACAGTGTTCAGTCTGCTTAAATTGAGGGACTAGCAGGAACCATATATACCAGGAGACAGATATTCCAAGCGTGTCATCTCGGCCTTCAGGAGCCTGCAAAACTCCTTTGGGAACTTTAACAGAGGGTTGTAGGAGCAATAGAGCATCGCAGCTTTCCTTTTCACATGTTGTACTTTTGTTCATCTTTTGAATAAAATATGGATTGGAGTTTTAAATCAGTGGTTCCAAGATCAGTTATCTAGAGGAGAACTAGTGGAGTTAAATGGTGTAAATGCTAGGACATTATTCATTTCAGCAAACATACACTTGTGGGCTTTGTGTCAACTGAAAAGTCCTGTGAGAGAGAGGCCCCGCCAGGAGCTTTCCAGGTGCTGGAGGGCTCCCACATAGCTCTGTTTATATGCTCATCACTGCAAATGTAAAAACCAGGGGAGAGATTATTACTAAAACCTCTCCTGGAGAGACTAGGTAGCTGGAAAGCACTCACTCAGTTATTCATTAAATATTTACTGAGAGCTTTCCAAATGCTTGCTATTATTCTTGATGCTGGGATGATTAGTGAAAGGCCCTGCTCTCATGGAGAATGTTCCCATGGGGGAAAGAGGCAATAAACAACAAGAGTATAAAATAGTAGTGATAGGGGCTATGAAGAATGCAGGGCTATGGGAGAAGAGATACATGTATTCGTTTCCCTCTTTTTTTGACTGTGGATGTAATGGGAACAGAAGCTTCAAGCTCCTGTTGGCTCGACTCACTGTCCTGATCGACTGTGCCTTCAACTGTGAGCTAAAATAAACCCGTTCTTTGCTTTTGTCAGAGGATTTTATCATACTAGCAGGAAAAGAAACCAAGATTCCTTCTTACAGTCTGCACTTTTTTCTTCTTGTGGTTTTGTTTTGTTTTCCAAGAGAGGGTTTCTCCATATAGTCCTGGCTGTCATGGAACTCCTTCTTTAGACCAGGCTGGCCTCGAACTCACAGAGATCCTGCCTTTGCCTCCCAAGTTCTGGGATTAATGGTATGTCCTACCACTAGCAACAACCTTTATTTTCTGTGTGTTTCTAATGTTTATGTTTTTACATATTGGGTATAAATGTTAATGAATTTAATAATGGGCTTTTGGCACTTAATATGCATATACTTTATTTTGATCATATTTTCCCCAGATAGCCCTTTCTTATTCCCTATTTCAATTGATCCTCTTTCTCCTTCCAGCTAATCACTCTTCCATTGTTAGGTCTAGCCACTATAAAGCCACCCAAGTAGATATTTTCAGAGATATTGGTATTCATATAATATAATTTAGTTTTACATTATTAATATCACCTGGCTTTCTGTATCAAAATTGGATTTGTTACACATCACTTACTTCATACTAAACTGCTCTAGCAATAATTGAAAACACAACTATGCTTATCTATGAAGATTGCCATGTATATATTTTTTCAATGTATATTTTTTTCCAATTTTTTTTGGAATGGGAGTTTTACTGTGACTCCAGAATAGATTCTAGTAATGGAGAATTTAGCTTTGGCTTAACATTTACTACTTTGGCTTTTCTAATAACATGCTCTTAGCTTCAACATATATTTTCTGCTTTCCCGCTGTTATGGTCCTTATAATATCAACTTATGAGTTACAAAATTTGTATGGGAGAAATAGGCTTACTATAGAGATATTCCTTCTGTAATAATTGAAGTAGAAGGGGTAGCCATTTATATTTATTTTAAAATCGTATTTATTGTTACTGTTATTTGTTACTGTTGTGTTATTTGTGTGTGTATGTGTGTGTCTCATAGCTACCATGCACACAGAGTAACAGCAATAATAATCTTCTCTGGTAGCATGTGTACCACCTTCCAGCGTTATGAAAGATATCCAGTAGGGATAAAGCTTCTAGGTGGGTAGCAGCTTGATTTCTCTGTGTTCCATGATTCAAGTGTGTGGTGTCTTCAGCAATAGGGTTGTGGATGCTAACCAAGAGCACTGACAATAACTGGGGATCTAAGAGACCTCACTGACCGACAGGTCCAAAGGAGGTAACATTCCTATTAGAACAGAAAGCTGTCACCAATGTCACACAGCTGTGAACCCTAGGAGCTACAGTAATGGCTGACCTGATCGAACTACTGGTATAGCAGAGATATTTCTGTGAATATCTTGAATAATCCTTGACCCATGCTTATGAGTGTAAGAGTACTTAAACTCAGTGGAACACACACACATAGACACACACAAGATAGGAAAGCTGAGAAGAGGAAGGAGAGCAGAGAGAGTGGGAGAGGCACAAGAGAGGGAACCAGGGTGAGTGTGACTAAAATAAATAATATATACTCATGAAAATGCCAACATGAAACACATCATATATAATGAATATATACTAATTTTTAAAAGAAGGAAGAAAAGGAGGCAGAGAGAGTAGGAGAGAAGAGAAAACACACTTTCAAAAATCTTCAAACATTAATGAAATTGGCTGGGGTTACTTAAGTAATATTCTAATTATTATGATTGTTAAATGTTTGGCTGAGCCCTCAAAAGGAATCCAAATAGTTTAACAGTAATATGAAGTAAGTTTGACATTTAGCAACTTGAATGCAAAAACTTGAATTTTAACCTATGTCTTTATTTACAGTATAAGATACCACTTTTAATAGATAAACTCTTAAGGTCGAATATACACAGGTTTGTAATAGGTGTTAACCTTGATGGTTATAACAAATACTTAGTTGTTAAGACATTTTATGTTAAGATGCTTACAACCATAAGAACTTTCTATACCTGCCCCTGATCTGAATAATGACACAGGGACTTATATTTATTTATAATAGTTTTAAGCCTTAGCTTACTCTTGTTCCTAACTAGCTCTTATAGCCTGTTTGCCCATTTATGTTAATCTATGTTCTGCCACGTTGCTTGATACCAATCCTCAGTTTCATACATCTGAAATTCTCCGTGATCAACAGGCAACTCTTTTCTTGTCTCTTTCTTTCCCAGAGTTCCATCTCTGCTGGAAGTCCTGCCTCACTCTCTTACCTTTGCTATAGGCTGTTTAGCTCTTTGTTCAACCAATCAGAAGGTGATGGAGAACAATGTTTACAAAATACTGAAGCAGGAGATACTTCACAAAAATGACAGTGCCAAAGTCCATCTGAACACGGCTCTCTGCTGCCACAGAAATCAGCATTTGAATAACACAAAGACAATCTTTACACAGTGCACAAAAACATCCCTCCAACAGATGATATTTAGCAATCTACACAGAACAGGTGGCATCTCTCCTAAGTCCCCAAATACATATTTTAATTTACTCAGCCCCATTCATTTTTGTTCTTGTGCTGGTTGGTGACCCAGTGACAGCAAAGTCTTAAGGTCATTTCTAACAAAAAACAAAAACAAAAAAACCTTTCTCTGTTGGCCATTCTGGAATAAGGCAACACACTAAGGATGCAGAGTGATAAGATGAACAAATATAGATCTTCAGTGACCTTATTGAGCTTATTAGTTAAACCAATAACAAGTCAGATTTAGCTTTGAACTTCTTGTTACTTCCTGCTCTAAAAGTCTTAGAAAAGCCACCCAGCAGATTAAGTCCCGAGCAAAGCAACTGTGCAGCTCAATGTTCTTGGATCTTAGTGTTAAAGCTTAGAAAGATCATGAAAGATAATTCCTTTCCTTTCTTCCTTCCCTCCCTCCTTGCTTCCTTGCTTCCTTCCTTCTTGCCTTCCATTAAAAAAAATGACAAATAAAAACACGGTTTTAGTATTTCATCTAGGATAGCCTAGGTAGCCTATTACTTATGATCCTACTGCCTCAGACTCCCAAGTTCTAGGATTACAGGCATGTGTCATCATACCTTGCTTAGCTCTTAGCTACTATAGAGTCTACATTCAGAAATGTTTTGCTTCATAAAATAGGGTAGTCAAGATTCCAATATTAAGAGAATTCCTTACTGTACCAATCTATATCTTGCAAGTGACTCTCTGCCAAATCCTGAGTGGTGTGGTTCTAGCAACCTCTCTAAGGTGAAGTGGGACTAAAGAACCAATGGATGCTGAAGAAACAACAGGTATATATACAGAAAAGCTAGGCTTGGGTGGTTGTGTTCACTCTGATGAGGGCACTTGTAACAACTCAGAAATTTCATCAGGTTTCTTAATACATCTGAATTGAGGAGGCGGGCTTACTGTATACAGCTGAACTATAAGGCAGGTTTGTCTAATCTTGATAGGAGGCCTCTGTAGGAGACAGTCTCTGGTTGCAGTCATCCCAGAGGAAGAAGGTATGGCTGCTTTTGTACACACTGTACGGTTGCTAGCTTCTAAGCACGCCGTCAGGATCTGCGTGCGGATCAGAGGAACGTTTTGACAATTCCCTGGGCCTGACGTGGAAAGGGCTTTGCCAGTTCCCATGTGAGGCACTGCAGTCCTTGACATGGTGCTCCACTCAACAATTCTCACTCACTGGAGGCTTTACCCACTTCTCAGAGCTACCGTTAAAGAGTTCCAGATTACAGGTTACAGAGCCCACAGCTCAGACCGAAAGGAAAAGGAATTCATTTGCTTTTACAAACAAGAGGGCGAGCTCTGGGAGTTTTCATCTAGAGGCTTCCTAATAATTAGTTTATTATTAATTGTGTTGGGGGATTTGTCATGGTGCATGCGTAAAGGTCAGAGAGTGACAGTGTGGAGTCTGTTCTCCTTTTCTTCCACCTTTACATGGGTTCCGGGGGCTGAACTCAGGTCTTTAAGCTTTTGCCACAAGTGCCTAATGTGCTGAACCATGGCAGTGACACCAGATAGGGTTATTTATTTATTTATTTTTTTACTTTCCCCCTGTGCTTTACACACTGTCTCCTCCACATGTTAGCTTCTTCTGATCAGTTTTCTTCACGGTAACAAAGCCATTTACCATGGTCTTAGGCCTCACATTTCCACATCGAACTCCTTTAAAAGGCCAGGGAGTTGGAATGTTCTGATTGGCTTAACCAAAGTCATATGCAACCCCAGGTGGGGATAGAATCAGATTTCCTGGAAGCCTCGGGGTCCCTAAGTAGAAAGGAAGAACACAGACAGTAGAGAGAAAGTGCACAGTGTTCACTCTGTGGACTGGTGATGTTATGAAGAATGATGACTTTTTTTAGGCAGGGTCTCACCATGTAGCCCTGGCTGGCCTAGATCTGTTTATAAGACTAGGATGGCTTCAAACTCAGACAGATCCACCTGCCTTTCTGTTACAGGGGATTAAGGCATGTGCTACCATGCCAAACTTTGAGAAGGCTTTCTTTCTTTATTCCTTTCTTTCTTTCTTTCTTTCTTTCTTTCGTTATGTTTGTTTATTTATTTATGTGTTTGTTTATTATTTATTCAGTATTCTGCCTGCATGTGTGCCTGAATGCCAGAAGAGGGCACCAGATGCCATCATAGATGGTTATGAGCCACCGTGTGGTTGCTGGGAACTGAACTCAGGACCTTTGGGAGAACAGCCTGTGCTCTTACCCTCTGAGCCATCTCTCTGGCCCTTTGAGAGGACTTACATTATTTTTCCTATGTGTATGTGTGAGTGCCTGCACATACGTCTGTCCACCACGTATATGCAGAGGCCAGAGGGGATTGTTAAATCTCTGGAACTTGGGTTGCAGACACACAGTTGTGAGCTGCCCGAGAGTGCTGGGGAACAGAATCATGGTGCTGTGGAAGGTCGTAGGACCATTTCTCCAACCCCATTAGAAAGAGGCTTTTAAAGACGTGTCTGGAAGCAGGATGTGAGATGGGATAACAATGAGAGGTCCAGAGATTGGCATTAACAGGCAGGATTTGATTCGCTGTTCTCGAAGTGAAGGTAGATGGAGTTATCTGAGAACCTTTGCTAAATCATAGCATGAACATTGTGAGACATTGTTTATTTCCAGAACTACAAGTTAAGGCAATCAATAGTGATTTGGAGCAGCTGCTTCGGGAGAAATGTCAAACTCTTTGCTCTTTAAAAAATGTTAATGGGAAATTTTGAAATCTGTGAACTCTTTTCAACACCTTCACTTTTCTAAAATCCAAAATTACCAGGATAAAAAAAGAACGCAGTGCAATTCAGTCACATTCGTAGACACTTACTGGCACATCTGCTATTTGCATCAGAAAATGAAGCAAAATTGGCAGGAAACACAACTAGCTATTTGCAAAGGCAATTGAACGTCGACAGCCGGTGTTTGCACAGACTCCTAGTGCACAGCGCTTGGTGGTAAACAATGGTCATCCGAGAGCCTGGCCTCCATACCCATCACCCTATAAATGTGAAGTTTATTTCACACCTGCTTTCAAAACTTGGAAAACCTGCCAAGTTGTTTTCCCAGATGGACTTGGCAGAAATTCCAGTGTGCTGTACAATGTTATAATCAAACCAAATCCATTTCTCAAATTCATCACATATCTGGAATCAGTAAAAATAATGACAAAAATAAAAATTGAAAGTGACGTCTACTTTAAAAGGGCATCTGGTGCCACAGAGGGCATTATCATTTGATCAGCACAAACTAAGAATGAAGCCCGGCAGTGGTGGCGCACGCCTTGATCTCAGCACTCAGGAGGCAGAGAGGCAAGGGATCTCTGAGTTTGAGGCCAGCCTGGGCTACAGAGTGAGTTCTGGGACAGCTAGGACTGCACAGAGAAACTCTGTTTCAAAATAAAAAAACAACAATAAAAACTAAGAATGAAAAATATGTGGTGCCAGAGTGTGATTGCTCTGGAAACTCCCTTAGTTCCCAGGCAGGTGAGGTCATGCTTCTCCCAAGCTACAGAGACTTTGAAACTTTCTGTTGGCAACATTTACAAACTAATTACCTTTATTATGGAAATGCATTCCCTAAGCTGCTAGCATGATTCTATAAATTCACTGAGCTGTAACACACATATATATAATATATATTATATATAGTATATGTGTATATACTATATACATATGCTATATGTAATACTATATATAGTATATATAGTACTATATACTATAAATACATGTATATGTAGTATATATACTATATATAATATATACAATATATACATGTAGTATATACATGTAGTATACATATTACATACATATAGATGTACATATGTGGCATATACATATAGTATATACATACATTCTATATATAGACATACACTATAGTACATATAGTATATATACATGAAGTATATGTGCAATATACACACATATAGCTGCTTAATAGGGAGAGAAAATTGGCAGCCAATAATAATTCTTTGCTGATGCATTAAGAGTCTATGGTTTAAGCAATTAATATTTTCTAGCCACTTTAGGAGGGACAGTATGGATGCTTTACATAACCACAGCAGTGTGATATACCCACTTTAAGTAGAATGCACAAGAAACGGAAAACACTGATATTTTCCTGACTTTAAACACAGTTTTCCTCATCTTGGACTAAGAAGTCTGCAGAAAGCGGTTAAGAGCTTGGCTGGAGGCCAGGCTGCTAGGATCCTGGGGCTGAGTACTGCTCTGCCTTTTGTTAACTGGTAGCCTTGAGCAGACAACAAACTTTCTCTGCATTGGCTTTTTTATTTGCAAGATGGGGTAATAATCACGCTGCTGGGCTCTTAGAGGCTGGGATGAATTAGCATAGAGTGAGCTCTTAGAGCTGTAAGCACAAATTAGGCATTAGAGTAATTATTTATGGCATTTCAGATACATTTACCGAAGGACATTTTATTAGAATACAAACATAACAAAATCAATATGCACTTCCAAACTGTATTTCTGTAGACAAAGTACATGTTGAAAATTCATTGAGGGGATGGCAAGATGGCTTAGGTGTAAAAGCCCTTTGTGACCAAGCCTGATGACTGAGCTGGATTCCCAAAAAAGTCTTATGGAAGACAGAGAGAGCTAGTTCCCCTGAGTTGTTCTCTGAACTCCACATTCATGCTGTGGCACACTTTGATATGCCCCCTACACCTACAAAATAAAATAAATAAGTTTAAAACAAGGAAAGAAAAGAAAAATCGCCACACCCAGTCTAGCATCACCTTTGTCTAATCTCAGCACTAAGGAGTCTAAGGCAGGGGCTATGGAGTTGGAGGCCAGTCTGTCTGATTAGTCAGTGTTCTCTTGCTATGAAGAGTCACAGTGACCAAGGCAATTCACATTATAAAGTATTTAAATGGGGGGTTTGCTTATTGTTTCAAAGGCTTAGTCCATTCTCACCATGGCAGAGAGTGTGGCGGCCCACAGGCAGACATGGTGCTGGAGAAGTAGCTGAGAGGTCTCCATCCTGATCCACAGGCAGCAGGAGAAGAGAGAGCCCACCCCCAGTGACACACTTCCTCCAACAAGGCTGCACCTCCTAATCCTTCTAATCCTGTCAAAGACTTCCACTCCCTGGTGACTAAGCACTAAAACATATGAGCCATTCTTATAAAAGTAAGAACAGTTCTTCGTCAAACCTTCCCACTGGCCTACACAGTGAGACCGGATGTGAGGAAGAGAAATAAGCATACTCTTGAAGTAATTTAGAATTTCATATAAGATGTAATTTAATTCTCTACACACATTCCAAAATGCGTATTGCTTAAGGACTCTGCAAATTATTTCACATATAGTTATTGAATGCGTTGTGTTCTAGCATGGAGTTGGTGTGTATGTATGTGTGCACATGAAACTAATTTTTTTAGGAGGACACACAAAGTATATCAAATGATAAATGATGTATCACATGGTGTTGAGTTTTATGAAGAAATGCAATGCAGAGTTGGGGTGGAAATAGAAGACACCTATAGAAAAGGGCTCTGACAAGGTCATGCTTGAGAATGGCCTAAAGTATAAGCCAATTAAACTTGGAGTGGATGGATATTTACAAAAGGGGAGCATAAGTCTTTAGACTCCAAGATGTGACAATGTTTAAGGAATAGCCGTGTCTGCAGAGCTTGTATTACATATTCACATACTGCCATCTGCACGTTCCTGTATAAACTCCCTGCTGCAGATAGGAAAATTATATGAAAACATTATCATCACAGTTAAACATAGATTATACAGGCTCTGTGTTATGCTGACTTACATACGGATTCCAGAGAATCTGTGGTCAACAAATTTGACTTTCCCATTTCGAAAGCAACTCAGAGTAGGAAGCAAAATACAGCAAATTAAGGGCAGCAACTGGGATGTTGCTGACTAGAAAGACCAGCAGAAGGGGAGATTGCTCTCTTGCAGAGGACCCAGGTTCAATTCCCAGTCCCCACATGCTGCCCGCGACTCTAGTTCCAGGGGATCAGATGCCTTTGTCTTACCTCCACCTGCACATGGTACGTACGGGCTTACATGCTCTCTCACATACAAATAGGGTAAATAATCTTTTCCAGTAGTGTAAGGTTCTTGTGTAAAATTATGTGTAAGAGTTTTGCATATCATTGTCTTCTCCTGGTTGGCATCAAGTCTTACCTAGCTCTGTGCTGACAGTGAACACAGCTTTAGAACCTAGAAATATTTTTAGTTTTGTTTAAAAAGAAGCAAACTTGGGAACAAATAGACAAACAAATAAAAACAAAGAGGATGGTGGCCGCTGGCAGCTGCTGAGGAACTCTGAGGAGTCTGAGAGACCCGTGAGGCTGCCCAGGGTGATACAACAGAGGGACAGGAGTCTGCAGAGCCCAAAGCAGTAGCTCTGGAACAAAAAACAAAACAAAAACCTTTTAGGCGGTCTCGTGCAATTGGCAAGAATGATAGTGAGAGCCATGCGCAGCAGAGAGTGAGGACTGTCCCTGAGGTTCATGCGCGGCAGAGAGTGAGGACTGCCCCAGACCATGCTGACGCCCGAGGTTCATGTGGCTTCTTGTCCACAGCCTGTGCTGCCACTCAAGGCTTTGATGGTGTCCCTGGCCTGAGCTGCAGCAGAGGGCTGTACTGATGTCTGAGGTCTGTTGATGTCCAGTGTGTATTGTGACCAGGGACCATGCAGAAGTCCATGATCAGTGCTCCTGCTGACTATAGAGGTCAGGGAAGATATTTTTGCATGGGTATTGATGACTGTAGACCCACAGTTGAGAAAAAGGGACATAAAAGGCTCTGTGTACCCTCCCCCCAAGTGACAGATGGGAACTCTAAACCATTGCGATAAGGATGCTAACGTCACAACTGATGGCTTCTGGAAGGGGTATCACTGGGAGTTTGACCATGCTCCACTGAGTATATGGACAACACAAATTGGACTTGAGGTTTCTTCTAAGGAAGGCAAGGCACAAGCCACCTAGATCGCCCAGCATCTAAGGACGGCTGTCAGGAAGTCCTCCACTCAGTGATGTGCTAATATCCCGTGCCTCCCGCACTGGGCCTGTGTTGGTACTTAGCATCCCTGCAGAGCTTTGCTAATGGCTGTAAGTAGCCAGCTGCAAGCTTGACCTCAGCACAGACTCAGAGATGGACTGCAGTATGGGCTCAGTGCCAACAGTGCCATCGAGTAGCGTCAGGAAGGAGCCATCGCTCTACATCTTCCTGTGCCAGCTCCTCTACCTTGAGACAGATCCCATCAAATCTCCTCAACAGCCCGCTGCTTAGAGAAGCTTGGCCAGGCAGCCAGAGCCTGGTGGGGATGTTTCGTGCCTCTCATCCACACTGACAGTAGTCAAGGGGGTCCAGACCAGAGGAAGTAGAAACCCATCTTCTGTTTTGATGTCTGCTTTATTAATTTCATAAATGGTTTACTGATGTGCTCAGCAGCTGTGTCTGTATTTTTGATTTGTTCTAGAAATAAATGGGGGCTAAAGCTGTTCAGTAAAGGGCTCCCTGGCCCCATGGTTGTAGCCCAGTCAGAAAAAGACACATATAAAGGCCTGACAGTGAAGAACAGCTCGTCAAAGGTCGCATGGACTACGCCCAGAGTCCCCCACCTGAGCCGTGCTCCAGCGGCTCTTCTTTAGGGCATTTTCTATACTCGATACACACCACGTCTCTTCTTCTGCGGGAGTAGCTGACCTCCACAATAGCATGAGTCCAAGGTGTCCCTCTGAACACAAGTGGTCCCATACCAAAAGAGATATTACAAACATCACCAACTGGCTCCCATTTGACATCATTTTAAATGAAGAAAAAAATACTCTGTGATGGCTATTGGCAAATGTCTAAACATTTTCTAAATGTATTGTCAAAGAGTGAAGTTTAAATATGTACCTGTTAAGGTGTAAATTGGTTAAACCAGCATTTTCTGACCATCAGAATAACCAGAGTGGTTGTTATTGTTTGTGTTAAGTACTGTGCACAGTTTACATGCCCTTTGAACTAGACACAAAATTTATCATTAAAAAAACTACCAAGAAGGGCACATGGGTGTTCACCATTCATCCCAGAACTTGGGAAGCAGAGGCAAGTGCATCTCTGAGTCTGAGGCCAGTGTGGTCTTCATAGCGAGTGCCAGGCCAACCAGAGCTACACAGTGAGATCCCATCTCAAATTCAACAACAAACAAATCCATCACATTTGAAAACAATGAGTTTAAAATGATGTTTATAATATGCCCATTTCCCACAGAGATTAGAATCAATGTAAAAGTTCAGTGAATTACATGTAGAAAAATAATTACAAAGGACTAGGGAGACAGCTCAGGTGTTAAGAGCATTTACTGTGCGGGCAGGGGGTCTAAATTTGGATCCTAGCACCCGCATAGTTAATCACAACCATCCGTGACTCCAGTCCCAGGGGTCTAACGCCATCTCATGGCCTCCAGGAGTACTGCATGTATGTGTACCGCAGATCCTTGTGCCAGCAAAATATCCATACACACAAAATTTTTTTTAAAAAAATGAATGAATCTTTAAGCGGGGTGTGGTTGTACCTGAATTTAATCCCAGCACTCAGGAGGTAGAGGGATCTCTGTTTGAGGATAACCTGTTTTACCTTGCAAGCAAATAGTGATATTCTGTCTCAAAATAGTTGTAAAAACTTACAGAAGTAAAATCATATGCACACAGAGGGAGAGTGAGTGGGACTGGGAGGAGACGAGGGAGGGGACTGCAGGGGGGGATACAAAGTGAATAAATTATAACAAATAAATATATAAATAAAATTAAATAAAAAACCATGTACACACATTTCTTATATCATATATCAGCGCTTCCTGAGGCTCAATCCTTGGGAGGTTTGAACAGCATTGTGGACCAGTGACCTAGGAAATCCTCCCCCTGAGGCCATCCAGTGGCCTCACCTGTGACAAACAAGCGCGGTGTGCCCTTGAGGCCTGGCTGTTCGCACTTGGCTGCATTGTACAAATGCTGAGTTTGGACACTAGACCCTTACCTGGGTTCCCAAGGCCATGATGGGGTGGTAGGTGCACTAATTTACCTATCCCTTCGTCATCCTCGGTCATCCTTCCCTGGAAACCCTTCTTCCCCCAAGCAAAGACCTTCCATATCAAACGGGGTGATCTCCTGTAAGTCTCGGTACCACTGAACAAGCTGTCAGTGCCCTTCTGGGAAAGGGGACCCTGGCTATCCAGAGCCCAAATTAGAGGGGATCTTTCTCAGAGGGAAGAAAGATTACTAGTGAGCACGTATGTGTTTGTTGAAGCTACACAATTAAGTACTAAATATTAAATATAAAAACAAAGCCAAAGAGATATTTCTCTTTTATGCAATGTATTTCATTTTTAAAGAGAAAAAAGTTAGAAACATGCTTTATTAAATCACACTTCTGATCCAATTTTCAGACATGTGCCTCTCTCTCTTCCCATGAGAACTGTCAGTGGCAGTGAGGAAGCTGTATTGTTCACTAACTGTTCATCTTTGGGATGAATGTCAAATAAGAATGTCCTTCTCGTCAAGCTGAAATCTACACACCTAGAGAGGATATACAGGAAGGAGGACCCAGGTTGGTATGATCAATGCTTGTTTGAATGAACAAATGGGATGGACATTGAGTGGAGGAGAAAACAAGCAACAGAACAGGAACATGCCAAGGAGGACCTCTGGGGGGGTCAACGTAGCGATGTAATAGAGTAGATATTAAGACTCGCGATCAAGCCTCTGGCAGAGGATGAGAAGTAATGATAGATCTGGGGGAGGTTGGTGAGACTTGGGGAGAACAAGAGCTCCACAAACACCAAACTGAGCAGGGCACAGGGGTCTTGTATGAGATGGTTTCTACAATCAAGGACCATGTGTGGATGTGGCCTGGAACCCCCGCTCAGATGGGGCCCATGATAGCTCGGTGTAGGACTGAAGACCCTAGTGAGGGAAACAGGGACTGTTTCAGTCATGATCTTGATGGCTGACTCTTTGACCCTCCCCCATACAAGCT
>CM053766.1:14320558-14341356 GCA_028658305.1 Pachyuromys duprasi | reverse complement strand
TTTTTTAAATAAGAGTTGCATGGTCATGTTGTCTCTTCACAGAAATAGAAACCCTAACCAAGACAGGATCTGAACTTACGTCCTCATGCTTGAGCGGGCATGAACAGCAAGATAGTCACCAACAGAGCCATCCTTACTTAATAATTATCACTATTCTTCTATCTCATGAAAACCTAGGCCTGCCATTAGCTCAGTGTTCGTGACTAAGTTCTTTATACAGATAAAGTACTTGTACAATATGATTTTTTTTACTACCTCTCTTTCCTGTGAAATTTAGAAAAAATTTCACTTAAGCAACACGGTTTTAAATGTTTACTGTATAGGTGAAGGACAATTAATTTATTTGTATTTGTGTCAGATACTAGCAGTGCAGTGTTTTGTTCCAAATCTGTATCATCAGAATCCATGTAGTTTTTGTTGTTGATATTTCTGTAATGAAGAATAATGAAATGCCATTAGATAACATATAAAATTATCTCCAAGTCACCGGAAATCAATGGATGTTAGAGTTCTGCATGATCAGAATTGGGTTCAATTTATTTGCTGTATTGTGATATTTAACATCTTGAGGCCCTATCCTCCTCATACCATAAACACAGATAATAGCTGTCTTCCTTAGAAGATTGTTTTATGGATGGAAACAACTACATATATAGCTAAAAACCTTTGCACTAGGCATGGTGTGCACACCTTCTATCTCAGCGCTAGGGAGGCAAAGCAGAACTATCTATGAATTCAAAGATAGCCTAGTCTATATACCAAGTGCCAGGCCAGGCAAGGCTACAGAGACCTTGTCTCAAAAAAACCCCAACAAAACAAAATGTTTGTATAAACAAAAATGAATTTGGCATTAGTAGAAACTGTTTCTTTTTCTAGCATATTAAACTTACAGTAAAGTATAACAAAATGCTTATTAGATATTTAAAAATTCTAAGTGAAATTTCTTAACAGAAATAGGAAAATGCCTAATCAACATTCTTGAAAATGTTTTTACATAGATGTAAATGTCACAGCACATCACAGAATTTAAGGATGTCCAAGTTTATTACTTAATTCATTAAGTCAAGCTATTATGGTAATACTCTTGTTTCTTAAGCTTTGGGGGAATAAGTCAGGGCCTAGGCGTGTTCTCCAATCCTTGTGCTTGGAATGCTCCAATCCTTGTGCTTGGAATGCTGAGTCCAGGCAGAGGTCCCAGTGGGTCTTTGGCCTTGGAATTTCACTGCTACTTCAAGGAAGGTCAGAGTAGGAATTCTGGGACATTATCAGTTTATATACAAACTATGTTTGCTATAGGGACACAGTTGTATGGACAAAACTACTAACGTACCTCAAATCTTAGTTTACAGTAAGAAATCATTTGTTTTCCTAGCAACACCTAGGGCATCACCTCTAGTTACAGTTCTTAAAGACTTTTATTTATCATTTGATTTTGGAACCTCTTGAATATTAAGCAAAAATAACTTAATTTGTTTCAACTTCTATTTTCTTGCTCAGGTCTACAATATTGAAACCAGAGAGAGCCATGACCACATATTGAAGACCATATTCTACTTTCAAAATTAAAAAAAAAAACTTGAACAGTTCCTCATATTCCTTTCCTAGAGTTTCTATTTATGTTTATATTGTTGGAGTCATAGTATATGTGCCAATTAAATACTTAAGCATTTTTTAAAAAGTTGTTAGAGAAGTCTGGGTTTTTGTAGAAACTTTGGAAGTTATGGAAAATAGACAAAAATCTGAAGAATATAAAAATTGCATATATTTACTACTTTAAGTAAACATTTTGCTATATTTCTTTCCAGTATTTCTTATATTTTGCATCTTAAAAAAATAACTGGAATCAAAAGAAGGCAGAAGCGTGTGGAGGACACATTGGCTGGGAGGGTATCAGGCGGCCTGGACTGTCCAATGGATCAGCACCGTTCTTCATGGACAGGGGTAGAGGGGATGAACATTTTCCTTTAAAGGTCACTTGTTTCAGATTCTAGGCGAACAGTCGTTGCCCACACTGAAGTCCTCCTGCCGAAGTCCACCTTTGCGTACTCACACTCCCGCCCTCATCTTCGGCGAGGTCTGAGGAGGTGGCTGTCCCTTCTGAGGCTCCAGCGACTTCCATGAAGCACAGGCAGAGTCGCTCGCTAGGGACACTGTCTCCCCGTGGAAGAGCCCCATGGCCACTAGCACGGTCCGGGTGTACTGAGGCCAGCCCTTCCTGGACCTCCCGAGTTTGCCATACAAGTCCAGTCGGCCCTGAGGTTTCCTGCTCTGCTTTCCGAGTGATAAAGCTGATGGGGTCCGGGTCCGGCTCTCGGGGGGGATCCCAGCGGGCACCGGCGGCGACCGCCCCGGGTGTCCAAACTCGGCGCTCAGTTTCGACTCTCGAGGCGGGAGAAGTGTGTCCCATCGCGCTAGCCTTACAAAAGGGCCCGGCGTGGACGACACCACTGTGCAGCGTGCCGGAGGGGGGGCGCCCACGCACAGCTCCCGGCTCCCCAGCAAGCACAGCCTGGCCGCCCGAGAAACCTAAGCTCAGTGCAGTCGCGTCACTATCACATTGTCCCCGGCGGCCGGCCTCCGAGGCGGAATCGACCAACCGCTAGAGCGGAGCGGCCGGACGCGCCGCTCCCCCCTCCCCTCGCCCCGCCCGGTGCCCACGCGCGCCCACCCGGGCGAGCCGCTTCGGGGCCCCAGCCTGGCGAGAGTGCTACGCGGTTCCGAAGCGCCACTCCGGGGGCGGGGCGCGGCGGGGCGGGGCGAGCGGAGCCGGGAGCTGCCGAGCGCAGCCGAGCGGAGCCGAGCCGCGAGGTGCCGGGGAGAGGCAGGCAGAGCCTGCCGGCGGCTCCGCACCCACAGCGCTGCGTTTCCCGGCTCGCTGCTCCCCCTGCCTTCGCCCGGGCGCCCGCAAAACTTTTATTGTCTCGGGACCCCCCCGGTGTGTGACGAAATCGCAGCGCTCCGCTGTCTCCGCGCTCGCCCGCAGCGGCGATCGAGGGGACGTGCAACCCTCGCCCGCCGGGCTCTCGCGCCCTGCGCTTCCTCACCTGCCGAACGCTCCCGGGAACCGCGAGGCGGATACCCCGAGAGGGACCGCACGGGCGTCGGCGCCCCGATAGCCTCCTCACCGTTGCGGACCGGCTCGGCGCAACTTTAACTTGATTCCTGCCGTCCACCCGGGGCACCCGCGGCGGCCGTCGCCGCCGCCGTCGCTGCGGTCTCACAAAGAGCGCGGAGAGGGAAGGCGGCGCGGGCGGCGGGCACGGGCCTCCGGGCAGCCGAGACAAAAGGGAAACTGCCATCGCTCTGGACGACTGTTCCGAGTCGCCGTGGGTTCGTCCTGCCGGCCCGGGCTGCCTCCCCGCCTGGGTCCCCGCGGGCTGCGCCCGCAGTGCTCGGACCCCGCGGGCTGCGGGGCGCGCGTCGCTGCTGCTGCTCGGGGCTCCAGGGGATAATAAATGATAGAGGATACAATGACTTTGCTGTCTCTGCTGGGTCGCATCATGCGCTACTTCTTGCTGAGACCCGAGACGCTCTTCCTGCTGTGCATCAGCTTGGCTCTGTGGAGTTACTTCTTCCACACGGACGAAGTGAAGACCATAGTCAAGTCCAGCCGGGACGCGGTGAAGATGGTGAAGGGCAAGGTGGCGGAGATTATGCAGAACGATCGTCTTGGAGGACTTGATGTGCTGGAGGCCGAGTTTTCTAAGACCTGGGAGTTCAAGAGCCATAACGTGGCGGTGTACTCCATCCAGGGCCGGAGAGACCACATGGAAGACCGTTTCGAAGTTCTCACTGACCTGGCCAACAAGACGCACCCGTCCATCTTCGGAATCTTTGATGGGCACGGCGGCGAGGTAGGAGTTCTCTGGGTCTATGTCTGTGTAAATAACCGGGCGTCGCGTGCGTGGCAGGGTCGGATGTGGGCGAGAGAGGCGTGGTGATGACCTGGTGCTGACAAATGTGATTCAAGTTGCCAAGACCCTGCCAAGGAGATCTTGGGTACGAGCGTTCAGTTTAGCTGAGAGACACGCGCTGGTTATTCCGTGCCTTTTTAATACAAAGTTCCCAAGGTCAGAAGACGGTTAATAACTGCTGGTTTTCCGGGGAGAATTATTAGTATATAATAGTGACGCCCTCCCCCCCTCGCCTCAGTGTCCGGATTATAGAGCTTGAGGCTAGTTAGCCACTAAGGAAGACAGGGCCTTCGGTGCACCCCTAAGGAAGAAGCCTCCTGCATCAGCTGGATAGACTCAGTGAAGGTGAAGAAGCTGTGGCTTCTTCCACTCCCGAGATCCCCCGAGAGGGAGGGACTCCCAGCGGCAACACCGAGCTTCTTCCCAACTCTGTCAACTTTGCGAGTGCAATCAGATGCGGAGGTAGGGTGTATGTGGGGGCACACAGGGTACCTCGCTGCTGGTGGATTTTGGCTCCCTGGCCTTTGCAGAGGTGGCTGTGCGCACAGAGACCTCTGTGCAGTGGCCGGCTTGGAAATACTGATGCCTCCTTCCTTCTGTAAACCTTTGGGGTTTATCTGGGAGCAGGAAATGGGCTAAAGCCCGCTTTAGGTCTTTCTCGCAAATTTCTGCAACATTCGACACCGGGAGTGTGGAGACACAGGTTTCCTAGAGGTCCTGCCCTTGGGCCTGTGCCCAGACGAAGTGAGTGTTAAAATATGGCTCCAGAGCGAGTCCCCACGTTTGTCTGAGTTCGACACTTGTAACAATTTCGTTGCTTCGTGCTTCCCAACCTCGTTCTTGGCAGCATCCCTCCTCGCCTTTACCTTCTTGGTTCCACTGCATTCCTACCCGTCTTCCTCCTCCAGGTGGGCTCCAGGGAATTGCAGGACTGTGTTTGCCTTTTTTTTTTTTTTAACATCAAGGAAGCTTTCAGTTGATTATCTTATCTGCATTCTCCACTTACCATTTGCAGATCTTGCCCAGACACAGTGCCTCCTTGCCAGCTTTGCAGAAAATGTCAAAGAGTTGAAAAACTTAGGTGATAAGAATGGAATTCGGCTTTAAACATTTTTCCCCACCTCCTTTACCCCTTTAATAATGTGTCCTTCAGAATGAAAGTTTCTCATTGATTGTACTTTTGTAGTCTGGGGGATGGTTTGGAGCCCTTTTCCCCTTGACCAAAGGGTAGCTGGAGACACTGCATACTGAGTAAAAGACACCGGAATGACAAGGGAGATAGTTTAACGATTCAGTCATAGCCTCATTGCATGTGCCAGAACTCAGTGGAGATGAAGCAAACTGGGAGTCTCTCCCCTGTAAATAATTCAATAAACATATTTATTATATGAAGTAAAGCAGGTGCTAATAATCTGATTCTGGTTTCTGAAAGCACATCTTTAGAATTCTGATGGACTGTCGGTGCTGGAGAACACCGGGCCATGGCTCTCTAGCTGTGACTATTTGGCATGATTTAGTCTTGCACTTGTGATTGGATGATTACTTTTTTTTTTTTTTTTCCTTTCGAGTCTTTCAAGACATTGAAGCTGCAGAGCCAGAAGTGTCAGTTGAGCAGTTTCTAGCACTGTATTGGTAAATGTACCACCCAGGGAAGGATGCACTGGGCACTCTCCATTAATTCAAAGCATTTTACACGTACTCCATGTTCATTACCGCTACAGGAGCATTAAGGTAAAAGATGACGTCTACTAGCCAAACCCTGAAATGCTGTTTACTGAGCCTTTGCTGTTTGCAGAATAGTTACCATTATCCGTTCTCACAAAAACAGAGTTATTGTTCTATCACCTCCTGCCACATGTTAGCATTCTCGGGCTTTGTTTTACCTTAAGAAAGTAAAATGGGGAGTTTCGGGTAGCTGTTGGGATTGTGATAACAGCAGACACTACCGAGAGACTTCTCTCTGGCTTTTTTATTCTCTTGTTTTATCATTTTAAGAAAATCTCAGCATCTAGTTATTGTCATTTGTGTTCTTGGATTCTTTACCATTCACCAGAGGAGGGTGCCACCGTTTGAGGTTTGGGATGAGAGCTGCATCCTTTCAGAACAGGTGCCTCTTCTCAGCTGTTAGGTGTGTGTGTATACATGCGCACACACAAACATACACAACACTGAGGGTAAATGAGCTGAATTTTATTCGTGATAATTCATACTGATAAAATAGGTCGTACAAGTGCTGTTTAGATTCAGAAGGGAACTTACTTGTCCTTGTATATTTCATCCTTATATATTAATTTCTTCTTGATTTTTTAGATGAGGTGCAGATGGCTAGAGGAATTGTGACTTTCCTGAGGCTGTCTGGCTAGTTTGAGACCTTTGGTTTGTTGGCCTTTTCGCTGGCTAGCATATTTTCCTAGATATATAGCAGTCTAGGAACAGGAAGGTAACTGAACAGAACTTCTGCCCCCTCCGAAGTTTCAGTCTAACAAGAGAGACTCTTAGTCCAAAAGTGATAGTGTGGTGTGCGTATGGTGTTCTGGGGATGCCGAACAACCACTTACACCAGACTGAGAGGCAGGTGAGGTGAACTGCCACTAAGGCACCATTGCCTGTAGGATGAAAAGGAAAGGCCTTGCTTGGTTGCTTCTTGTTAGGAACAGGGTCTAGTGATGGAGTGTAGGCTGGCTACGAACTCACAAGCCTCCTGCTTTATCCTGCCCAGTGCTGAGCTTATAGGCATGTGCCATGGTGCCCTGAGAAAGTAAGTGCTTTTTGACTTAGAGTCTGGCTCTGAATCTCTGTGACTTAATATCAGCTGTGACCTTGGGCCAACTGCTGACGAAGCTTTCTCTGGGAGTAGTTTATCTAAAACACAGGGGGGAGGGGATAATGAATGTAAGGTGAATCCTCTTCAGTTGTTCTGTGTCTTAGTTGGAAGGGCTCAATGGAGAGATTGTTATGGATGAAAACAGCTCAGGCATCTGGATGTCTGCCATATTGAGGCACTGAGAGCCAAGGGAGAGATGGTTTACCTGTGGGAGTCACAACTTTCGTCACTGGAAAGATGCTTGTGGGGCGCCCATAACTAACTTATTCCCCAGATTCTCTGTGTCTTCTTTTGAACATCTGGCACACTTCTTATTATTAATTAAGGATTCTATGGACATTGAGAAGCTAGCACTCTGGTATCAGCCTCGAGTTTTCTGATTACTGGAAAGGAATATTGTCTATGATTAATTAATAGATTGGTAGGTGTTCCTGTGAGTTGAGTAGCATATTCAGCAAGTGTTTTGGTTTTTTTCCCCACAAACACATCTCTGAGCTTGTGCTGGAGACCAGCCTGAGTGGCTATGACGTCGTTGAGTTGCACACGGTGTAAAAGCTTCACTTCTCTGATCCAGTGGACCAGGCTCTTCGTTTCCTTCTTTTGGATCCTTGAAACATCCTATCCACCACATGATAGGCAGATGGTGATTGCCTGTGAATGTATCTGAAGCCATGGCAGTGATTTTCTTGGTTAACATAAGATCAAGACAGTCACAGGTTACGGTGAAGCTCAGATTGTAGCAATAGTGGCCCAGGTCTTTAGTCTCAAGCCACATGGGAGCCAGAGGCGGGTGGATCTCTCTGAGTTCGAAGGAAATCTGATCTACATAGTGAATTTCACGAGAGCAGTGACTCAAAAACACAAAAACAAAAAACAATAAATGAAACGAAACGAAACTAGTAAACAACCCTGCCACCCAAATATGATCCAGGAAAATGATTGGCAGTGCACTTCTGTATAATTTATCCACAGGCAAAAGGCATTTGTCATTTATTTATTTGTTTGTTTATTTAGCTCTGTATAGAGGAAAAATTACCAATCCTTTAGTGCAGTTTTGGCTGAAATTTATCCAGGTGACTGGAGTTTTAAAAAAAATGCTCTCATGCTAGTAGACATTCCTATATTAAAGGTCATGCATATCTTGACACAGTTTGAAACGTTTGTATTTCATATTAAAGAAGAAAGTATTTCAAGTGTTCAAAAGGAGCTTCAGTCTTGAGGCTCAGGTGAGAAACCACAGGGAGGCTTGCCTGCAGGACCCAGGCATGCAGGTTCTCAACGCTGAGCTGTGAGACTTGTTTGGCGCCGGGCTTCCTTCTGAGAACACTAGGAAACCACAGACATACGCTGCAGAAAAAGCAGATGTGACCATCAGATTTGGGCTAGAGTCAAAGGCAAGTGGTGCGTGAAGCCTCTGCATTTCAGGTTAATTTATATGGAATGAAATCTAGACCCACAAGGCGCAGCTCACCAGGGTCTCTTCTTGTGCTGCCTGCCTTCTCCAGCATGTGTACCCCCGTCTGATGGGGTGCTGTGGTTTTGCCTCTGAGGGTCGTTATGAGGTATGGTTTTCCATCGTGCCAACAAATCGACTGCAAGGATGTTACTGAGAATTTTGGTGCATTACATAGCATGGTTTTTATGAAGATCAAGGGAGATACAGTATCCTAATACCTTCTTGTCTTCATCTTAAAGTTGTTGAATCATACAATTGAGTCATCCTGTGATTTTTGCAGCTAAAAGTGCTGAGAGTCAAACCTCTGCTCTCCCTCTAGTAAATGTGTAGACTTTTATAAAATGCATTCATTTGGCGTGATAACCTTACCCTCAGGATAGCTCATCTTTGCTACATTCAATTTCCCTTTGTCCCATTTTTCTCTTTCTCCCTTTATATGTGTCATCTTTATCTTGTGGTGTTCTATGTGTTTGTGTAAGTTCCATTGGCTCCCTCTGAAATAGTTCTACCTAAATAAATTACAAGTGGTACAGCCAGTGATCTCTTTCCAGACATTACAGCTGAGGTTAGTAAATGTTTAAATCTCACATTATAGTGTACAAGAGACCTAGGGGTTTACTGAGGAGAAATGCTTTATGGCTTAAGGGAAAATAAAGGTGATTTTGGTTTAAAGTGGTACATCAGCATTTCTCAAAAAAAAAGGGGGGGTATCTTTTCTCCTCTTCAATGAGATCCTCTCTCCTGTTCTTGGGGGGCATCTTGGCAAGTGAATGTAGAAGACTGGCTGTGACCTTGTGCATCTTCTAAACAAACTGATAAGAAAACCAACTGAATGCCACCAACAGCTGTTATCTGTGTGGTGTGCCACTTGTGGAAAACAGGGTTGAGTTGTGTGATGTCCAGAGACCAGTCAGTGCATTCTGTGCCCTCAGGAAGCATTTGTGTGTGTGTGTGTGTGTGTGTGTGTGTGTGTGTGTGTGTGTGTAGGCGAGAAGTTGGTTTCTAGCCTTACTTACTGAGGTGGGGGTCTTTCATTGATTCTGGACCTTGCCAGTTTGGCTGATATAGCTAGCCAGCTTGTCCCCAGGACTGCCTGCCTGTCTCTTGAGTTTCCAGGTGGGCCACCACACCTCCTGGGTGCTGGGGATGCAAATTCCAGTCCACAGGCTTGGGTGCCAAGCACTTCATCCACTGAGCTGTCCCCCTAGCTCTTCAGGAAGCTTCTGCCTAACTGTGGGGAGGGGAAATGTTCTAGGATCTGTAACTACAGGGCACCCATCAGCCTTAAAGGTGGTGGTCTGTCTGAGCCAGCTTTTAGGATCTGGGATACTTGTGAGAAGACATCGACTTTCCATGGTATCCTAGCATTTTAGGAGAGAGAAGGGGAAGATAACATTTCAGGTAGAAGAAAGAGTGTGTAAATGGTTCAGCGGGAGCAAAATGCAGACCTAGATGAAAGACAAGTAGGCGACCTTCCTTGCTGAGAGCAGACTTTTGTCAATAGGTGCCATTCTGGAAACCCATTCATTGTGTTTCCTGTGTTCATATACTGTCCATTTTAATCTACATGATCATTTTAGAGTAACTGTTTTGTGTTAAGTGCATTTGTTTTGAAGGTAAACTTCTCATCAGCTCTGGGAGCAGATAATCCATCAAATAAAATTATTGGCCGTCAGCTTTCTGTGCAGCTGTCACCATCCGGATGGGGTAGAATGATTGATTCTATGAAGGCTCCTCTCAGTTGCTGGTTCTTTTAGAGTCCTTTTATCTTTCTCTCTCCTTGATTGTTTTATATATTTATTATTTTTTGTGACAGGGTCTTGCTATGTAGTCTAGGGTGGCCCCTCATTCAAGATCCTCCTGCTTCAGCCTCTTTTTCTTTCCTTTTTTTTTTTGGTTTATAAAGACAGGGTTTCTCTGTGTAGTCTTGACTGTCCTGGAACTTTCTCTGTAGACCAGGCTGGTCTTCAACTCAGAGATCCACTTGCCTCCGCCTCTGAAGCACTGGGGTCAAAGGCGTGCACCAGCACTGCCCAGTTTTTTTTTTGCTATTTAAGATCAGAAAAGTTAACTGCAGTGCATGACTTGAAGCAAGGCAAGCTGCTCAACAGGGCCAGATACTGTGGCAACGCTGCTTTCAGAAGAACCTCTCTGGGGGCGCTGGTCGCTTTCCTTCCACTGTGACAAAATTCCCCCAGACACCCAAAGCAACCTTAAAGGAGGAAAGGCTCAGGATTCTCGGGTCTGAGCCTGGCTTCATTGTGTTACGTCTGTGGTAAACTAGAGATATCGTGGCACAAGGTCCGTGGCCATAGAAGGAACTGGCTGAACATCTGCGCTCCTCACGGCAGCCAGTTAAGTGGGGAACACTGAGATAAGACACACCCTTTCTCACCTGCGTCCTCCACCAAGTCTCTACTTCAGGTGGTACCTTCATGATCCAGTCACCTCGTGGGGACTAAGCCATCAACACATGAGCCTTCAGGGGACATTTCATATTGAAGCTATAACAAGAATGTCCATTTTTACTGATTATTTTATACATGTGTGAGCGTGCTCATGAACACGTGCTCTCGTACACACACACACACACACACACACACACACACACACACACACTTTTTCCTGTGTGTGGTAGGGGTTGAACCCAGAACTTTGTGCATATTACATATGCATTTTAGCCCTCTACCCAATTTCTAATGCAAGTATGTGGACGTTGCCAGAAATCCTTCCTAGGTTTTGTTGTTGTTTTATTGTTATTGTTGTTGCATTTTTGTTTAGTTCTTTGAGGGTGGATCTCACTGTATTACCCTTGTGGTTACTCTGACAATGACCTTGACCTTGGGGGCTCAAGTGTCCTCCTGTCTCAGCTTCTCTAATAGCAGAGTATAGGCACAAATCATTACACATAGCTAGACCTCGCTAATTTGGTTTTTCTCTCTTTTTGTAAGACTAACTTATTTTTATGTTTATTCACGTTCGACTACATGTGCACCGCGTGCATGCCTGGTGTCCGTAGAGGCCAGAAGAGGCCAGCAAATCTCCTGGAACTGGAGTTAGGGTGTTGTGGGCTGCTGTATGGGTGCTGGGAATTGAACTCTGACCCTCTGCGGGAGCAGCAATTGCTCTTACCCACTGAGCTGTCTCTCCTGCCCTGCTAGATTAGTTTTTAAAAGCAAACAACACATTTTGATATTTAAACAATTATTCGTCGCAGTTGTTTCTGAAACACAGTGCCATACCCAGTGTGTTATGACCCAAGGTTGAGGAGTCAAGGTTTGGGGGTTAGGGTGTATGCAAGCAGGGGGAACAGGAGATACTGCTGAACGAGTGTTGGCATTATGTTGAAAGTGGCTGAGGAACCTGGGCTGCCTTCTCTGGGTATTTGAGGGCACCAGATAGTGTCCATCAAAGAAGCAATGTAAAGTACTGCTTTAGCAGCCTTGTTCCTCATCTGTATTCAGAAGACTTGATTAGAATGATGATAGAAGGGTGGAGTGGGAGAGTCAGATGCCAGGCCTGGCCCAGTGTGGTAGGGACAAAATGCACGGCGGGTGTGGGCTATTGCTCAAAGAGGAGGGAAGAAGCATGCTTCCAGTGACCAGGCTTCCCAGCATGCCTTGTCCAGTGGGTAGAAGAGGGTAGCTCAGACAACAGTGAGTCTGGCTGTGAATTTGCTTCAGTGATTCATGAAACACATGCTGACTGCATGCTTTCTGAATTTGCAGAGCTTTATCCCTGTTATGTTCCTATGCAGATGCATTTTAAAAAAAAAGAAACTATAGCTGAGCACAGTGGTGCACGCATGTGACCCCAGCACTCAGGGAGGCAGAGGCAGGTGGATCTCTGTGAGTTCGAGGCCAGCCTGGTCTACAAAGTGAGTCCAGGACAGCCAGTGCTACACAGAGAAACCCTGTCTCAAACAAAACAAAACAAAAACCTAAGGAAAAAAAATAAAGGAAAATACAGACCATAAGCAACTGGGGCAGGGAAGGAGATGTATATTAGCGTCTTTTATTAATTGATTTTTGTACATAGAGAGGCTGAGGGTCTAGTTTCATTCTTCTATGGATATCCAGTTTCCCCTCACCATTTATTGAAGAGGTATAGGGGATAGAGCTGAGTAAGCCAGGGGAAGCAAGCCAGCAAGCAGGGTTACTTCATGGTTCTTGCTCCAAGTTCATTCTGCCTTGAGTTGCCTCCTTGGCTTCCTTCAGTGATGGACTGTGACCTATAGGCTGAGTAAATCCTTCCCTGCCACAGTTGCTTATGGTCAGTATTTTATCACAGTGACAGAAATCAAACCAGGGCAGAGTTGTTCACAGAACTCTTACATGTTATCCAATTTAAATTTTCACAAGAGTATGTCAGATAGCTATAAATTAATCTGTTTATAGATGTATGCATTAAGACATTAAGAAATTAAGTGATCTACTCCATTCCTTGTAGCTTTTAAGTGGTGAGACTAGAATTTGAAACTGAGATTCAGACTATTGTGTCCCTTGGGCTGGAGAGATGCTCAGTGGGAACGTGCTGCATAGCCCATGCCATTAGTTTCTGGCTGAAGCTTTACAGGGCAGTGAAACACAGACAGTTGTTGTTATGTAGACATTACTACCTGTGCCTTTTTACTTTGTTCAATAGGACTCCAGATTTCTCCTCAGACTGTGAGGTTCCCATGATCTATGTTCTTGCAGACCTCGGTAGATGAATCTCCGGTAGCTAATTGTCTAGAAGAGTCCTCTTGGTGTGGAAGTAATGGCATCAGAAATCAGCAAGTGAGCCTCACAGTCAAGCAGGGTTGTAGACACCCACTCATCGCCAGCACAGCCTCTGTCTCCTTGTAGAGGACTCTGACTTGCTGAGCAGTTACTGTGGTATCGGTGCAGGCAGTCGTAACAGTAAGGAGGTTTTTATGTTTTACTTCGTTTGGAGTACGACAGGCTTTAGGATAAGTGTGTGGGATTTGTAAATTCTTGCACAGTTTTGCTGTGTACCAGTATACTGATAGTTTATTATTTCTCTTTTGGAAGACCAGAACCGTCCATATTTTTGTTGTTGTTGTTCACTTTAAACAGCAAAATATCACTTTCTCATTTTGTTGTAATACCGGTGGCATGTTTTGTTTGATTACATGCTAGGCTCGTGTTTCGATTCCAAAATGTTTCAATACATTATTCTCTTAGTCGACAGTAAGCTATATTCTGTGGTTTTTAAATTTTTTTATGGATACATGTTTATTTATTATAAACCTTCAAAACCAGTTCCAATCTTTGAGACCCACATAGAAGTGGGAGAGAACCGACCTCCACAATGTTGTATTTTGACCTCTGCAGGCACCCTTCCCATCTCACACACAAATAACAATAGCTGTAACACTGCTTAGCCTTTCCCCTTTGCAAAGCACGAAACATTTAAAAAATATTCATGAAAGTAAACATTTTACATATTGATTAAACTGACATGCTTTCCATGAAGTAGAAATCTGTGTTATGACGAAGTTGAGTTTGAGATGTGAAGAGATAATATTTTACTTAAAGCAAATGAATCTCAGAGACTTTTTCTGAAGATATTTTGTATTTGTGCTGTTTGGTTGTTTTTTGTGTATTTCTGTCAACCTGACACAAACTTGGGTCTTCTGGAAAGAGAAGATGGCTATCAGGAAGGTGGTTTTCTTCATCATGTCTGCCAGGAGGCATGTGTGTGGGGCATTTTCTTGATACATGGTTGGTGTGGGAGGGCCCAGCCCACTGTGGGTGGGGCCACCTCTGGGCAGGTGACCAGCAAGGGGAAGGAGCACTACTCCATGGCCTCTGCTTCAGTTTCTGCCTGCAGGTTCCTGCCCTGCCCGCCAGGATTGACTATGAACTGTAAGCTAAGATGAAGTCATTAGCCCTTGATTGATAGAACCTGTGAACTGAACACACTCTTCTCCCAAGTTGCTTTTGGTTACGGTGTTTTGTCATAGGGATAGAAACAAAACCACAACAGTATTTTCCCTTTTTTTTTTTTTTTTTTGTCTTGGAAATAGAAGCCAATGAAATGAAATCTTAGCGCCCTCTACCTCTTCTAGGATGGGAGAGGACTTTGAGCATGTTAAGAATGAGACTCAGTTTCCTCCATTTCTAGAGGACAGGGGAGCTACAAGGCACAGACTCCCTGAAGGTTATTTGGGGGTCATTAGTGTGGCACATCGCTACACAGCAGCACTGGCTAGAGAGACCCCATTTTTTAATGGCATGAAAACTACCTGCTCCTAGCTAAACATCTACAAATCCACAATAACTTGGAAACATCACTATCCTGTTCAGAGACTCAGTTCTTTTTAGGCTATGTTGTCTACATTCGTGCCCTTCCCATCCTGCCTCTGTGTGTCCCCACTGTTGGGTCAGGGACTAGCTGTGAGTTGCACACCAAATCAGAAAAACTATGATTTCTTTGGAAGGAGAAGTCAGCATTGTGTGCATGTGCCTTTAAATGTTAATAGTCTAGATTTTGGCTAATATAAAAGTCAGTGGGCATTTAATGCCCTGTAGCAATAAATCTTAATAGTTCACTTTACTTTTAATAATAGAGGAGACACTTTTAGACAGCAAAGATTTTAATCTGAAACCTGCTATTTAAAAAAAATATTCCCTTAATTATTGGATGTGATGGCTCACACCTATGATTCTGGCATTTGGCAGGCAGATGCAGGCAGATCTCTTGAGTTTGAGGCCTATATAGAGAGACCTTATCTCAAAAATAAAACAAAGTCTTTTGAAAGACATGTCAAATTGCCCATAAAGAACAGCATACATAATTTATGTAATATATAGCTTATATAATATATAGTTATAAATGTGTACTATCCAAAGTAATGTCTAGTACATTTATGTAAATCATAACCTTACAGTTTTTAAATGATATAAAAGAGTATCTTAAATTCTGTAGGCTTGTGAATGGTACCACTTTTCTGTATAATGAATGAGTAAATGAGGAATAGTCTGAGGTTTTCAGGCACCAGTTGGCTTTTTTTTTTTTTTTAACGAAGAATGTCTTATGTCTTTCTATATGCTCAGGTTGAGAAAATTTATTCTGAAAGTTTCAAAGATACAAAGCAGAATAAATATGAGCTTTTGGAGTTAGTAGTAGGTTGAATTTATCTGATGGTTTTTAAAGTCAGTTTGGGGAAGATAATGATAATACCACACTAGAAGCGTTATTTTTAACCTAAGTGCCAGGCATTGCTTAGGATAGGGAATATAGAGATGGGCACAAGCCTGGTAATTTATACTCATAGTACATAGAAGTTTACGTTTGTCTATCTTTCCTCCCTGTGGCTTGAGGCCCCAGGAGGTCTTATTCTCCAGCGTTTTCGGAAGAGAGAACAGTGGGCATTCTGCCCTTCTTCTGCCTTTCTGGCTACTCTCCTGAGCATCCATATGGTACATTCAGGCTAAACCTGTTTTGGTAAAAGTCTTGTTCTGGGTTTGTCCAAGTGTGAGACTCAAAAGGCAGCTAATAATTCTGGGAAAGGAAGCTACTGTTTTTAGCACAGGGATCCAAAGGAACCCCTAAGGGCAAAGACCTGGGAGCCTAAGAGCTGCCAGAGAAGCTCTCTATGGCCCATGCTAGAGTCACCGGCCCTCCTGTGCTGTGTGGAGACAGAAACTGTTTATTCCCAAGGCTGTTGCAATGTGAACAGAATTAGACATGAAAAATTGCAGTAAAGCTTGTATTTTAGAATATTGCTTAAGAGGAAATTCTTTGAAAAGACAAATAGTGGGTTTTATTTATTTTTTATTTTTGGTCCCCATTTGTAAAAAGGTTTCTCTATCCAGAGAAACCCTTTCTTGAAAAACAACGTAGGATAAGAGTAGTGTTTTTGCCTCGCCAGAGAGAAGTCCTCACTCCTAGCACAAGTAGAGATAAAGACAATCGTTTTCTTCATCATAAAGACCTTGACTTTGATATGATTTAGTTGGGGTATACATCCAGTTGTGTCAGGTTTCACTGAGGCGTGGCCGACACGCAGGGAGTTTCTTGTTTAATTATGCAGTTTAATCAGCTTTGTACAGAGTTGCGGAGCCATCGCTGCAATCAGTCCTTCTGTCCTACTCCCGCCCTCCATCATGAGTCAACCGTCAGTCTGCCGTTGGCTGCTTTAGCTTGTTTGTATTTTATGTGAATTTTATGGGAGCACACAGTGTCTGTGTTTTTTCCCTTTCCCCATGCTCAGCACAGTCTTTGGGTTCCCTGTTATTTCACCTATCAGTCATTCACTTCTAAGACGATGGGCTATTTTATATTTCATCCATTCATTTCTTTTAAAAAGATTTATTTTTATGTGTGTTTGCCTGTACATATGAATGCATGTATTATGTATATATGTGTACCATATGTGTACCTGGTGCCCTTGGAGGTCAGAAGAGGGTGTCATAGCCCCTGGAACTAGAGTTATGGATTGTTGTAGACCACCACATAGGTTCTGGGAATTGAAGCCGGGTTTTCCACAAGGGCAGCTTGTGCCCTTAACCCCTGAGCCAACTCTGCAGCCCAGCTTATCTGTTTTTATTTCCGAGGTGTGTTCCAGTATATGGAAACTTCATAATCTGTTAAAAATACACCGGGCAGTGGTGGCGCATGCCTTTAGTTAGAGCACTTGGGAGGCAGAGGAAGGTGACGTTCTGTGAGTTCAAGGCCATCCTGGTCTAAAGAATGAGTTTCAGGATGTCTAGGGCTACACAGAGAAACTGTCTCAACGCAAACAAACACGTTCACCTGTTAGGCATTTGAGCTAAGAGTTTGCCGTGGATATTGATGTATAAAGCTCTGTGTGGGAACATGCTTCCATTTGTCTTGGGTAGCTTGCTTGGGTTGTCTTGTAGCTCTATGTTAGCTTTTTAAGGGAAAGCAGTGCCAGCCATAACCACGTCTTGTGGAAAGAAGAGAGGCCCAGGGGCAGGAGAATGTGCAAGGGGACCAAGAAGTCAGATGGAACAAGGTGGTTAGAGGAGGAGATTAAGACGTGAGACCATTGAAGACTTGGTGTCTCTGTTTCCTTGTAGTCCAGGTTAAAATTCAGGAGGCTGGTCTTGGGCAATGGCCTTTCCACACCTTGGTGGACTGCCCTGGTGTCTTCTACCTAAAAAAGTGCCTTTTGTCATGTGACGTTTTTCAACCTGAGGTTTTGAAAGCTCTTTTTGTTTTTCCTTCCCATTATCTTCTGTGGTGTTTCTGAGAGACTGGGCTTTTTAAATTTTAATTCATACACTTGAGGTTTGGAACTCAAAAGTTTTTAATTCTTTGATAGAATCTCACTCTGTTGCCCAGGATGGCAACACTCAATATGGACTTTAGCCCAGACTGACCTCAGAGTTGGGGTGCAAGCCTCCAGTTCAGCTTTCTTAGTGCTGAGATTTCAGATGGAAGCCTCTGAGGCTGGTTTACCAGGGCCGAAAACAGCTTATTGGTAGTGTGGGAATATCTTATAAAGAATAACATTTTCTTTACCTAACCACTCTCTCCTTTTCTTCTCACCCACGTACATTTTTGAGTTAAATGAATAGCATTTAGAAGAATTTCAAAGTGAGTAATTTGTATAATTTGCAGGTTAAAAAAATGATCATGTTCCACTGTGGAGGGCTTGTGAATGATCTCAAAACCAGAATAGCTCTTCTTGACGTCGATGCCATGGCTAACCCCTCTCTCATCTTCCTCAGTGTGCTCCTGCCTCCCACGTGGAATTGCAGGTTACGCCATTGGTTGGGATTTATGTAGTGCTGGGGAGCAGAGCCATGGCCTCATACATGCTCAGCAGCTGCTCTCCTATTGAACCATTCCTCAGTCGTATTTTTACTCTTGTAGTTTTGGAGGCGCAGTCTCATGTAGACCAGGCAGATTTTGAACTCCTGAATCTCCTGCCTCTTACCTCTCTAGAGCTAGGGTTAAAGGCATGTGCCCCCATGTCTGGTACTCTTTATCCATTTTTAAATTGGGGTATTTGTTTTTATAGTTGAGTTTTAAGGGTTCTTTATGTATTTTAGATATTAGCCACTATATATATGTATATATATATATAATAGTAATATGAAAATGTTTTCCGTTTTTCTTATATATTTTTTATAACCTTAAAAATTGAAATCATAATTTCAATTTTACAGGGAAGTTACATGAGTATATAGGATGAAAATCCCTCATCCAGAATACTTCATACAGAAGTATTTCTGGTTTTTAGATTTTGAGATATTTATGTAGGCTCTACCAATTAAGCCTTGCTAATCTGGAGGTCTCAAACCTAAAACTTTTAAGTATTGTTCTACTGCTTTTAGGGCTGTGGATATACAGATTACGGATGTACAACCTGGATAAGAAACTTCCAAGTGCTCCTTACTCAGAATCACCCCTGTTCTTTTAGGGTGCATTTTAGGTTGACGTCATGTTGAGTCAATCCAAATATAGTAAATTAATTGGGGTTTGGGGAGAGATAAAAAATAAGAACATAGCACCTGTTTGAATATGTGAAGCAAATACTGCTCATAAAACAACAAGTGCAGATGAGGACAGAACAGGTGGGGACAGAGTGAGGGAGGTGAAAGGTAAGAAGATTTAAGGGTGTTTTGGAATTGGAGTCTTGTTCCAGTGGTTCTGAATGTGACAGTACTATATCCCCAGGATTCTCCTGGCAGTGTTTGCGAAGATACTGATTGCCAAAACTGTGAGGGAATGCTGCCCTATTGTTTTCTAGTGAATAGAGCCAGGGATGCTGCTCAAACACTCTTCATGGCCAGGACAACCGAGCAACCTTGTATCAGGTCCACATTTCGTAGTGTGGAGATTGAGAAGTCCTGTCCTATTACAAGAACTAGGTGTTGCAAAAAGCATGTCTCAAGCCTCTTAAAGGTACTGGAACCAGAAGTTCTTCATACCCATCAAAAGGACTTAGAGGGGTGCTGGGGAGATGGATGGCTTAGCTGTGAAGTGTTTGCTCTGCATGTGTGAGGACCCACGTCTAGTCCAGGAAGTCACAGTGTAGACTACTGTGAGAGCTCCAGGCTAGTGAGAGACCCTGTGTCAAACATGGTGGATGACAGATGACTCTTGGCCTCCGTGGACATACATGCATATGTACCCACACATGTACAAAACACACAGAGTTTAAGGTTTAAGTATATATGTAGCCCAGGTTAGCCTCAAGCTCACTATGTAGGCTCAGATATCTTTGAATTTCAGATCCTTCTGTCTCTGTTTACCAAATACTAGGAGTATGGACATGGACTGTCATGCGCAGTGTATAGGGTACTTGTGATGGGACGTAGGGCCTCACACATCCTCGGTGAGCACGCTACCTACAGAATCAACCCAGCTTTGCTTACCATGAGTCTTCTGTAATGTGACACTTGAAAATGTTTTCCTACTTTTATTTTGCATTGTAGTCACTTACAGCTAGCATGTTTCTGTCATTACATTGTTTTCTATGTTAAACTAAACCAGACCATGCCCACTCACCTCTGAAAAAAGCAGTTGTTATTATAGGAAAGATCTTGAAGCCTAGAGGAAGAAAGAGGCAGACTTAGGTAAAGATGAATTAATGGCTTCTTTTCAATTCTCAGTTTTTGGTAGAGAGGCTAAGTATCCATTCTGCCTCATCACTTACTCCAGTAGCCCAGGAAGGGACTGGAGACAGCCTGGCCTTTGAAGCCCTGGAGATCCAGAGCATACATGCATTGTAATCTTGGGGGAGTCACTGATGCATTGTGAACTCAGAACTTGTCTGCCACGGGGCTCACACCCACTCTTGTGTGTGGTGAGGTCAGTACAGGCTGTGCACTCACATGTGGTTCTCTGTGTTCAAGTTTTCATTCTTGTTTGATTGGACATTTTCTTTCCTTCTTGACAATGTAGAGATTTAGACTGAGCCCAAGGCAGCACTGTAGAGCCAAGTCTCTGGTACTAGCTCCCCTGAAGAGTTAGACTGTAGATGGGCTTTTCTGTCTTGAGACTGGGTCTTGCTATGTAGCCCCAAGCTTCCTCAGCCATGTGAGTGCTGTGAATTTTAGATCTGAGTCGCCACACTCTACTGTAGACAGACACATTATAGGGCACCCATGGTCCAATCCTTCCTTGACATATAAGGGCATGCTATGTAATCGTATGTAAAGTGTGTGAAAAGTGTATGTAAAGATTTTCAGTATAGTGCCTGGTACCATAGTGCTTTCTATCACCATAGCGTTAGTTAGCATCATCATCTTCATCATCATCACCACCACTAGAGTGCGTTAACTATTAGCTATCATCATCATCATCACCACCATCATTTTTTTAAACATTTTTAAAGAAGATTTATTTTTATTGTATGTATGCATATGAGTGTTTGCCTACACAGGTTTATGAGTGCTGTTTTTGAGTCATCCACCATCAAAGTACAGAAAGAGGGACAGATCCCCCTGGAACTGGAGTTGTAGGTCACCCTGTGAATGCTGGGATGGGAACCCAGGGCCTCTGCAAGCACAGCAAATGTTCTTAGCCTCTGAACCACATCCTCAGTGCTAGTATCACCTCTTCTTTTTGAATTTGTCTTAGTTTAGTGAAGACTGCTTACAAGCCTGTTGCCAACAGAGGT
>CM053766.1:14293698-14320458 GCA_028658305.1 Pachyuromys duprasi | reverse complement strand
CCGTTGGCATGTAACGTATGAGAGAAGAATAGATAAATAAAAAAAGTAAGTTCCTGTCACCTTTACAGAGGGAAAACAAGCAAGAAAGAAATAGAATATTACCACTATCCGCAGCTTCTGTTCTTGTTCTCTTTGTTTTTTCAGGGAAAGAATATTTTTTTCTTTTTTTAGGGGAGGAAATACTATCCTGTAGACCGTTGCCTCGTGCCTTGTGCCTGCCCTTATGGTAGCTAAGTGGAGCATTATGGCTGGCCTTATTAGATGCCTTTCCCCCCCTTTTGCTTTCAAAGCATGTCTTTTGGAAAGGGATTCCCCAGGGCTGTTAGGTTTGGACACGGAGAGGCTGAGGGATCCCAAAGGTCTTCTACAAATAGGTGATGTGTTCTCTGCATTTATTTTCCCAAGGTATAGAAGTCCACTGAACAGACAGTTGTGTATTGTACTACAAGAAACGGGTCCTGCTGAACAGGGCTTCTTAGCTGTCTCCAAAGCACAGGGAGGCAGCCTGCAGTGGAGGAGCCTGCACAGTGCTTGGTGACTCATCTCCTGTGTGGAAGGAGGTCGTTAGGCTGAGCGCAGGCACCTTCTAGAAGCCACGACTGCCATGTGTTTACCCAGCCTCTGTCTGGGCACGTTCAGAGAACTGGAGGAAAGTTTTCAGAAGGCAGCTTCTCTGGAAGAATGAAGATTGAATTTAAGGCCCGTTTTGTGTTTTCCTTTCACAATCAGCAGAGGACATACAAATTCTGAAGACCCTGGCAACCTGCTCCCCTTCTATGTGCCCCTTTGACCTCTCTGTACTTAGCTTGCCTGTGCTAAATTTCCACATGAGTATGTCAGCATTCCACTGCTCATTTGGGGGCTATTTACTTATTTTATTTATCTAGGACTTTTTGTTTTGTTTTTTCCTAAGATAGGGTCTCACTGTGTCGGCCGGGTTGGTCTGAATCTCACCATGTCATCCATGCTGCTCAAGACTCACACTGATTTCCCCACATCCGTGTCAGGTGTGAGCACTCTGCCGTGGCTGAGTCATTTTTTTCAGATAATTGAGACCCTGACAGCTGGGAAGATGGCTGAGATGGTGAAGTGCTTGTTGGGCAAACATGAGAACCTCAGTTCCCGTTATTAGCACCCACATAAAATCTGGGTGTGGGGGACGCGTTTATAACCCTGCTCCTGGGGCCTGGTAGAAGGAGAGACAGGCAGATTCCTGAAGTGCATTGGCTGACTAGCCTAGCAGAATCAGTTAGAGTCTGTCTCTGAAAATAAGATGGAGAGTGACGGGGAAGACACCTGCACATCCGTGCATACCCATGGCAGCTTGTGTACACATGCCAGCATACACATTATATACCCAAATGAACATGCGTACATTGCACACAAAAGTAATTTTAAGAGTTAGTTTGGAATGTTAAAAAAAGGATATTTAGGTACAATTCACATACCGAAAAATCACCGTTTGGAGTATGCAGTTCAGTGTTCAGCGTGTTCCTGAGGCCACACCACTGTATTACAGCCATATCTTAGAGTATCTCCCTACTCCAAGAAGAAGCCTGATGCTAGTGAGCAGCCACTTCCCTCAGTCTGCTTGTCATGGTGCCAGATATGTGCTGTTCTCTCATCTTCTCTCAGACATATTTGTTTCAGTTCACAGGGATTTTCCTGGCCTTTTGCAGAGAGGTGTGTCCCATCTGTTGAATGTTCCGATTTAATCAGGGTGTGTGTTTTTAGTACCATCACAAACCCGTGTTATAGAATGTAAAGATGGCGTGCTGGTCACCGTTAGGCCTTCCTCAGGGCATATGGCACCGGTGTGCCTTGCACAGAACTGTGAACAAGTGTCAAAGTTGGCTTGTGCGGTGAAAGAATTTTAGGATTGAGAGGATGAGTCTATCTGGTCTACATGAAAAACTTTATACTTATTTCTCTATGACACTTGGTGTTGAAAAACATGTGTAAACTTTACTTCTATTTAATTGATTTCTAAAGTATAGAGTTGTCTCTAAACTGAAAGGATTGGCTTTTAACAAAGCATATTTAGATTAAAAAAAGCTTTTGGATATGTATTTTTATTATTTCAAAAGTAACATATACTTTTTGAGGAAAATCTCAGACTCTGTGCTTAAGAAGACTTATTGGTAAGCGTTCCCTGTCGTCTGCCCTTCACTTCTAATTCACGAGTCAAGTGTTTTTGCATTTCATCGTAAATAATCCGCTTAACCTGACTTAGTTTTTAAGGGTACTTCAGAAATGCTTGGTTATTGAACTGTGTTATTCTGTGATATAAGCCTGCTTATAACTGATGGAATGTTTAAAATAGTTTGCTTTCCAAAATAGCAGTTGTCGGGAATAAGCAGTACCTTTTCTGAAAGCTCACTGTGGCCTCTTTATGGGTCAGTGGAACGTCTGTGCAATGGTCTAAATGTGTATTCTTCAAGAGCTAGATCTCTTATCGTCAGTGAAGGCCACATGAGTCCCATGGGTCCTTTCTGTCAGGGAAGTGCTCAGGCATGCATGCGTTTGTGTGTGTGGTATATTCGGTACATGTTACATGTGTGTACAAGCTGCGGTCAGAGGAAAATGTTCAGCATCCTTCTCTATTGCCCCTTGCCTTTATTCCCTTCAGACAGGGGATAAATGCTGAACCTCTGGCTGGACCCAGTGGTCCTCCTGTCTCAGTCTCACATGGCTGGGCCAGCCTGGCTTCTTGTGTGGGTGCTGAAAGCCCACACTCAGGTCCTCATTCTTGCGCAGGAACATGCTCTTAGCCTCTGAGCTGTCTTCCTAACTTTTATAAGACCAGGCCAAATGTCTGTGACTTTCAAAACTAGGGAGCTATAGTATATGTGAGACAGCACATAGAAAACACACACACACACTGAGAATACCACGCAGAGTATAGGGTGGCAGTGAATGAGGTCTGGCTAACATGCTGTTTTCCAGCCCAGCATAGTGTAATCTAAAATATAATCTGAAGCTCACCTTTCAAAATTCTACAAAATGTTGGACCTAATAATTATTTAATTAAAAATTAGTACTTTTTCATTTCCATATAGAATCATCTGACCCATCTATCTTAGCAGGACCTTATTATGGTCCTAGTCTGGGCTAAACACCAGCTTGTATAGAACTGGGGTCAGTTGGTTGGTTTACAGCAGAAATGTGTGTTTGCCTCTGAGAAGCCTCACGTCAAGACTGAGTGGGAAGGTGAAGGAAAGGTGAGCACACATCCTGCCTGGGAGTGGAAAGGCAGGATGGTGATTGTTTGGGAAGTGACCATCAAGAAACTCCTCTGACCAACCTGCCTGCCTCCGTGATTGCTCTAATGGTCATTGGAAGCTTTTCCAGCTTTGCTTTTCATACCTGAACTCTGTTTTACCAGTGTACTCTGTTTTACTGAGTTCATTTATTATTATTTTTTTTAATCTCATCCAATGATAATTTATAAAGTGTGCGTTTACTCTAGCAGGCTGGGTATTTAAAGATTTGTGTTAAACTACTGTGTTAAATGGTCTAATTGTTTTCTGAAGTTTTAGAGAAAAAAATGTAGAAATTTTTCTTCTGAGAACACCTTGTAGGTTCTGTACAATTTAAAGATCTGTATAAGAAATAATAACAGTAATAATTTTAAGGGATTTTTAAAAAATTTGAGTTTATTTACTTTATATCCCAGGAGTGTTCCCTCCCTTCCCTCCTCCCACTCCCCCCAATAATTATTATTTTATATCTTTGCAAAGCAGTGCTTATTTATGTATACTACTATATGTTTATGAATGTGTAAGTCTGTATGTACATGTGAGTGGGGGTGAGAGTGTGCCATGGCATTTGCATGTGCCATGGCATGTGTGTGAGGTCAGAGGACATCCTTGGACTGTCTTGCCTTTCACCTTGTTTGAGACAGGCTCTCTCGGTTGCTTCTGGGTACACCAGGTCGGTTTGCCTGTGACATTCTAGAGAGTCCCCTGCCTCTGCTTCCCATCCTGCCTCAGGAACACTGGTTGTCTATACCCGTACTGTCCTACCCTGCTGAATTTGGGTTCTGGCCATCTGAGGCAGGCCCTCCCACTTGGGTGGCAAACCCTTGCTTCTAAGCTTAAGAAAACAACCATTTGTAAAGAAAAGTTTGTGATTTCAAAGCTTTGTATGCCAGACAGTAATGTAAAAGATGTTTTACTTTATAACATAAAACACTCAAGCTAAAAACTTCACACAATGTGAAAGTATGCTCAATTAAAAAAAATTAAATTCTTGGGACTGGAGAGATGGTTGAGGGGTTAAGAGCACAGGCTGCTACTCCAGAGGACCTGAGTGCACTTCCCAGCACCCACATGGCGACTCACAGCTGTCTGTAACTCTAGTTCCAGGGGATCAAATGCCATCTTCTGGCCTCCCCAAAATGGTATGTAGATATAGATCCAGCAAAATACTCATAAGCATAAAATAAAAATATTTTAAAAATCATCTTTTACTCCAGATCTCCAAACTCCCTTCTTGCGGGGACCGTCATTATCAGTTTCCATTCGTTTTTTGGGCAATATTTTAAGTGTGTTCAAACACGTCTGTTTGATTCTAGTTCTCCTTTTGAATAAACAGCAGCAAGGAAGCTTTTGTGCCTCGGGTTGCTCACTGAGTGTGTTTTGAGGATTAATTCAGGCAGATCTGTTGAGTTCTTCTTTCTGGCTGTTCGGTATTTCATTACACAGATGAGTTGTCACTTAACCGCTCGTTGCTGACGGATTCTGATGGTTGCCCAGGTTTTTTGCTTTTACAGATGGTACCACATACTCAGCACTCTTTAGACATGCTTTCCCCACATGGATATTGTTAGTATACATTCCCCAAACTATACATTAATTAATGTGTCAAAGAGTAGGTATAGTTCCAACCTTGATGCTGTTTGCCAAGTAGAGTTTTATGAAGGGTGACCAATTTACACTTCATTAGTGTTGATCTTAAAAGACATGTGCATGGCAGTTCAGTGATAGAGTGTGTGCTTCATATGTACAAGGCCTTGAGTTTGAGCTTTTGCACCACGGAGCAAGAACACCAATGAGAACAAATTATAATTCAATTTGTTAGCACCAGGAGTTTGAAGACAGTCTGGGTTATGTATATGGGTTAAGTTTGAGGCCAGCCTGAGGTATCTGAGACCTCCATCTTGAAAAACAGCCAGCCAGCCAGCCAGCCAAACATCTGGGGATATAGCTAAGTTAGCTTTGCAGTAGAGTGCTTATCTGGCTTGCTTATGGCCCCAGGCTTCAACCATCCGCACTGAGAAAGTTAGCTTCCAGATGCTATCTTCTCACTTTCCTGCTAGAGTACTGTAGTTATTATTATTATTATTGGCTTTTGAGACAAGTCTTAAATATCAAGGCTGGCCTCGAACTTCCCACATAGCTGACCCTCATGCTTCTACCTCTCATGTACTAGAAATAAACAGGTGGCCATCATACTCATGCAGAGCTGTGTGCGTTTTAACTTTTGATCTTTGCTGATTGGGTAAGTCTAAGTAATTTTATTTTAATTTTTGTTTTTTAGTTGTGAGTAAACCTGAGTATCTTCTTATGCTGCAAGTCACTTGCTAGCATTTCTATCTTGTGAGCAGCCTGTTAGGACCCAAATTTCTGTAGCATAGTTAGGATTTTTTTCTGATCAAGTCGTAAGAATTCTTTCCATGTAAAGAAATTGTACCCTTTTTTTTTCATGTATGTGTGTTAGTATGTTTTGCTGTTATTCATATTTGGACTTCAATATTGTTTTTTTTCCCCTTTGTATCTAAAACTCAAGCCATCAAAATTAGTAATTTCATATTTAGAGGTAATAATGACCTGTTACTTTTTTGGTATGTTAATGTAGTATTTGACATTTGGCCCAGCAGAATCGTGAGTGTGCAATAGTTTGTCTTATTTTCCCACTTTCCCTGAGTAGCTCGATTTCTCACCTCTGAAGTGTGGCACCGTTGGTCGCTGCTGGAATGTCTTCTGTGCAGTGCATTTCATGCACCCAGCTAAAGCAGCCACGCTGTTTTAAGCCTCCAAATCCTGGGAACTGCCCATTTCAGTAAAGTCGTGGGGTGTCACCTGTGGTGCTTCCTGCTGAGATTCTTTGTGCGGCTTTGATGCAGGGCTAACCACCCCAGCTGTTGTCACTATATTCTGATGGCTTTTCCACTCTCCAGTGATGTGCCGTTTGTGTGTGTGACGTTACTCTTGTCTGTATGAATCTAAATGATCAGTTTTAGCATTTAAAGTTTTACTGATCTTCTCGACTCATTCAGCACCATAGCTTGCTTCTTTAACTGTAGCCTGCAAACATTTTAGCTGCTTAAAAATGTAGCTCAGTTCTTTGTACTGTATGTCTAATGTAAATATGTAACAAGAGGAAATAGGCTAGGAAGGCAGATTGGCCTGGTAGAGAAACAGCTCAGCTCGTATGGGGCTCTGAGCAATATATGGTCTCTGTTAGCTTAGGGCAGTGGTTCTCAACCTTTCTAATGCTACGACTCTTTAATACAGCTCATAATGTTTTCATTACCCCCAGTCATATTTTTCATTGTTACGTCCTAACTGTAATTTTGCTACTGCTATGAATCATAATGTAAATACCTGATATACAAGTTTTTTGATATGTGAACCCCTGTAGGGGTCGCGACCCACCTGTTGAGAACCGCTTTGGGCACAGCCTTAGGGAAACATCCTGACAGGAGGGAGGGCCTGTGATAGGTGGCTGTACTCTGAGGGCAGGAGGTATGACTGCCAGGAAAACTCGCTGAGGTGGTGTTACTCGTGACTGTTCGGTACAGTTGGTTCTGTGTTTTCGAGTGGCAGAGTCGGTGCAGGGAGAGCACAGAGGGCTGGCGGACGCTGTTCTCTGGAGGCCAGCTGTGTGGCTCACTCAAGGGTCAGCATTGGGGTTTCTATTTATAACAGCGCGCATATATTCTCATCCGTGCTGGAAAGGAGACATGGGATGATGTTATTCAGGCCGAAGCCACTCTGTTGAGTTATTTTTAGGTGGTCTTTGTAGAATGTTTAGAGAGTGTTCTAGGTGGTTTCTTTGAAGTCCTCTTTCATTTTCATTAGAACCAAATGCTTTGGCCAGCAAAGAGGCTGAAGGACCTTGAACTTGTAAATATTCTCACTGGGTGACAGTGTCCTGGCCATAGGAAATGCCAACAAAGTCTGAAGAGTCCCCACAGTGCCTCAGAGGCCATAGAAAGGAGTTTCATCAGCTCAGAGGGAAGCAGGGTTAGAAAGTTTACTGATTGAGCAGCAGGACAAGACACCCGAAGAGCCTGGTGTGTGGTAATCTCAGTATGTGTTACAGGTTTCGGGGCTTGGAAGTTACTTAATTTGCAGCAAGGTTTAGATATTAGGGAAGGTCTGGGTGGTATACTTATTTTCTTATTTGATGACAAGAAGCCACCTTTTGGCTTGTGCAGGCAGGTAGACAGGGCAGTGCTAGAAGAGATAAAACACCGATAAAAGGGGATCCTTGCTTAAACGTAGGGCCTGTTCACAGCCATTTTTACAACCTCATTTGTCATGTTTCTTAGAAATGAGAGTACAGTCATTCTGTGGGTGACCTTGATGATTGTATGTAGATTTTTGAATGTCAGCCACTGACAGGTGTCAGTCAGAACGAGAAGATCCTGCTCCAGTAGGATTTTTTTCTGTTATACCCAGCACAGCTGTCTTCAGGGCTTCTTTATTATTATCAGTCACAGCAAGAGTTGCCGCTTTGGCCTTGTGCTAGGCTTCCCGTTGCCCTGAGGTCATTTAAAGGCAGCCATAAGATGAACAAATGGGAGCCGCAGGTGGAGCTCAGTGCTGGAGTGCTTGTCTAGCGTGTGCAGTGCTGTCTGTTTGATCCCAGCACCGCAAAACCTGGACCAAAACATAGATTACACAATTCAAAGCAAAACATGAACAACCCCAAGAGTGATACCATGAACACATGCATCACAGCTGGAGATGTAGCTCAGTGTTAGGGTGCTTGGCTAGCGTGCACAAGAAGAGCTGTGCGTTCAAACAGCAGTGACAACAACAGAATAAGACAAAACCACCATCCAAGTTCTTGTGTGTGCGCACATGTGTGCATATGTGTGTGTGTGTGGTTTGTAATAAACAATTAAACTTATATATCAAAGGAGTGGAAAAAGGACTGTCTTAGCACCAGTGGGATATAAACCATGTAAATTTTGCCATCGAACTCTCGCAATCCCATCTGTGAATAACGAGTAGACATAATAAGTAGTACCTTGTAGAGGTTTGTGAAGGTTTACATGAGTTTATGTATTCGAATAACCTGGACATAATTAGGACTTACCAGATTTCTTAATAATGATTCAATCCCTAGCATGCCAATTTCTTTTCTTAAATTTTCCCTTAAAAGCTTGCATTTTAGTCCTATTGTACAATTATAGTTTTGTTTCATCTGTCCATTGATCCATCCATCATTGATCCATCAATCCATCCATCCATCCATCCATCCATCCATCCATCCATCCATCCATCCATCCATCCATCCATCCTCAGTCCTTCAGTCACTCACCCCAGACCCCTTCATTAAGCACTGCATTACATCAGACATGGTTCTAGGGGCTGGAATTAGAGTAGCCTCCAGGGTAGGAAGGACCTGCTTTTTGTTTTTTTGTGTGTCTGTTTCTTTTGAGACATGTCTCGTCATATAACCCAGGCCAACTGAAACTAGCTATCCTCCTGCCTCAGACTTCTGAGTGCTGGGGTTCTGTTCACAGGTCTTGAGCAGACATGAAATTTGCATTCTAGTAGGATAATAGAAAGTAATTTTTTAAAAATTAGAAATTATCAAGTGGTAACTAGCAATGCAATTAAAAGTATGAATAGGAGACGTAGGCCATTGAGTATGCTTCTTTTGGTTGGATAGACAGGAAGGGCTGCTTGGATAAAGTAACATTTTACTGAGAATTAAATTACGAAGGCTTGGCTATATTAAGACCTGGAGGGAGCACATTCCTGGCCTAGGGGCCAGCTAGTGCAGGGCACAATAAGCTTGTGTTAGTGTAGAAAGAGTAGGATGGGTCAGCTTCTGGATTTGGCCATGAAGTTATTGTGCTTGGAACTTCCCATGCTGAGATGTGTGGGTACGTGTTATTTTACAGCTATGATTGTGAGCTATTGTGGAATAGTTCAGTTTCAGCATACCCCTAACAACATTTGTTATACTATCCTTTGGAGAGAATGAAAGTACAAGCCTTATTTTATTATAGTGAAGTAAATGGCTTAACATCCAAGGTGTAGGTGGCCTACTACACATGACTAATTTTTGTGTTAGCTAATGAGAGGTGATTAAAGTAATATACTTATAATTAACTTTTAATTATTTTTCTTAGTGCCATTTAGTTTATGATAATTCTTCAAATACTGTACCATGACATGAGAAGCAAAAACTGACAGTTTTTTTCCTAAACATCACTCATTTGATGTAGCTTAGAATGAAAGATAAAAGTGTATTTTGTAAAAAAAAAATACAGCTTTTTAATTTTCTAATTTTATTTATTTATGTGTATGGATGTTTTGTTTGCATCTGTCTCTGTGCACTGTGAGTGTGCCTGGCACCTTGAGACCAGAAGAGGATATTGAATCCCTGGGATTGGATCACAGATGGATGTGAGCTGCCTTGTGGATTATAAGAGTCAAACCCTGTCCTTTGGAAGAATAGCCAGTGCTAACCTCTGTGCTGCCTATAGGAACCAAACCCTGTCCTTTGGAAGGATAGCCAGTGCTCCTAACCTCTGTGCTGTCTTTCCAGCCCTTTCTTCTAATTTTAGAATAGGTTTGCATTTGAAGAGGTGTAAGAAACATGGGAGAGTTCTGATGTACCCGGGTTTCCCTATTAATTTCTCAGGTATTTGAATAATAGATTTGTCAAAACTAATGAACCATTATGCATACAGTATTTTTTAAAACAAAAGTCCATACTTGCAATGTAGTTTTGATGTTAACTACCTGATGTTAATACCCATTTCATAGGCTGATGGCATAGTTTTTCCAAAAGATTTTTCTCATTTCAGATACCAGCTGCAAATTCTTGGAGCTCCTGAGATGCCTCTGTTTCTGATAGAGGTTTCTACTATCAGTAACTCACTCCAGTAACTCACAGGAAAGTGGGAAAGCACTATACCTAGGCTTAAAGGTTTGTGTATAGGATAAAATCTGTAGCAGAATTTTAGCAGAGCCATTGTATCTGGCATGAATTCCCGAGTGATGGCACCTAGGCTTTGAAGTAGCCCTTTTGTTGATAATCAGTGATTGTTATCTGAGATTTATGGAGTTGCTCTTGCTGAAGGATGTACAGAACCCTTGCATAACTTAGTCCAGAGACATACCTGGCAACCCAAGAAGTCTCCTATGGCTGAGAGTGGCGTGTAATGGTTTTCAGACAACCCATAGATCAGATAAGAGGTTTTGATACTGGCTTGCTAAAGGTGTCTTTTGTGTCACAATAAAGAGACTTCTGCAAGGCAGTTTGGAGTTCAGTCCTTCAGAGGCTGATCCGTCCTGCTGCTGAGAAGACTAAATTCATCCTACAATGTCTCCTTTCTTCTATCATCCAGTGTAACTTAGAACACCAAACAGTCTCTGCCAGTATGTGAAAATTGTTTGAATATATTGTATATGTTGTATATGTGTAAATATGTATATACAACGTATGTGTGTATATATATACATATATACAATGTGTGTATATACACATGTATACATACATACAAACATATACACATATACATACCACATATGTGTGTACATATATATGTGTGTATATATATATATATATACACTTAGAGGAATTACTTTGAGAAAATATGATTATTGTATTAAATCTTATAGAAAATAAGTGGGAGAAAGTGTTTTTTGGGTAGTACTAGGGATTGACTCTAGGGCCTTGTGCCTGTGAGGGAAGCATTTTGCTCTTGAGGCAGAGGCAACCTGGGGATAGTGCATTCTGAGTTAGCTTCACCGTCCTGTGACTGCTGTCCCAGCTTCCGTGGGACATGATAGCCACATGCAAATCCTTTGAAACCTTGGGTCTGAATAGTCACTGGACAACAGCTGCCGTAGAGGGGAAGCTGGCTTGCATCCATCTTTTCCCTGTTAACTCCTTCAAGTGCTCCAAGCCGGGAATTTGTAACATCCAACAGCACTCAGCCCTTCGCCTGAAGTTCTTGGTGGGCTGGTCAATCTAAGCAGCGTCCCCTGGCAGCAGGGTTCTCTTCACTGTGTGGAAGGGAAATGCAGAGTGTGATGGAGAAACAGTCCCACTCAAGGCCTTAGGGGAACTTGGGAGATTAGCCCAGGTTGGCTCTTTGGGGTGCAAAGGGAGGAAATGAAGCCCCATTTGTTAGCCTTGTCAGGTGAATTCACCCGCATGCCAGTTAAATCGACTTTTATTGGGGCAGAAATGTCATTTGTGGACTTGAAAATCAGATAAAAATGGCAAAGTGCCACCTACAGGGTGGTTTGGGCAATGCGTTTTCTTATCTTTAAAATTACAATCTGTCAGTATTTCTTTTTCCCTCATTGACTCTTCCAGTTTATTAATATTCAAATATATAACTCTCTTTTTCTTAGTAACTCTAGACTAAGAAACTTAACACTGTTGACATTTGGGGCTGAATAGTTCGTTCATCCTTCCTTCCTTCCTTCCTTCCTTCCTTCCTTTCTCTTTCTCTTTCTCTCTCTCTTTCTCTCTTTCTGCCCTTCCCTCCTATCTTTTGTGGTATTGGGGACAGAACCTAGCGCATGTGCATTCTAGACCTGTGGCTAGTCCTTCAATTCTTTATTGTGGGTTGTTCTGTGTGCTGTAGGCCACAACCGTGGCCTCCACTAGGAGATTCTAGTAGTGGCCTTCACCTGCCCCAGATTGTAGCAAGCAGGACTTTCTCCAGACATGGCCAGGTTATTGCCTGGGAGGTAGGCCCACTGGTTTATCTTGGGTTAGCATAGCCTGGAGGACCCGTTTTGACTGTTGGTTGGTTGGCTTTGCCATACACCACCACCAGCGTTGTATTTTTTTTTTTTTCTGGCTGTCAGACAGGGTAATTATTTATGCCCTTTATCATGTCTCCAGATCTAGTGTAGAGTAACACATTAGCAAATGGCTATGTAGCAAATCTGTCTTGGCGCAATATTATACAATTTACAACTTAAACTGAAGCTAAATAGCTCAGCACTGCCTAATTTTACTCTTGCTTATCTTTTTCGTTTTAGAACATTGCAAACATTTGCTCACTTATCTCTCCACCAAGCCTCACAGGACTCTCCTCACAGTTTTCATCTGCAGCTCTTGGATCTCAGAGAAGTTTTTGAAAAGCGGTGTTACAGATCTGAGTCATTGGCCCATCTAAGTCTCCAAACCCGAGGGAGCCAGCCAGCTCCAGGGACTACCTGCTCTTAACTTCCTCCCTCTACTCCAAGCTGGGAGCAGAGGAGAACCCTGGTTTGGGAACATCAAAATGCATAATCATGTGCTTGCTTTCCTTGAGCATTTTCTGTATGTTGTAGGCAAAGGTGTTGTAAAATGAAGTGAGGCTGAAGGGGGCCTGCGAACATCTGTTGCCTCCATTGCCTTCTTTTGAGTTCCTGTGTGGAAACACTCTCTTTTTTTGGAGCTGGCATTTTTGGAGAAGCTGCCTTGAACTTTGGAGTCGGAAGGCTCTGCATTTAAATTGGTGTTGCCCTTTTACCGGCTAGGCGGCTCATCCATAGAAGAGGTAGCATGTGTGACACCTCCCCCCACTTTTAGGATGGAGTCTGATTAAATCAGAGAGTGCCCTTTATTGGGGATTTGGGTGCATAACAGGAACCTAGTGAAAGGCAGTTTCTATTCTTCCAGTCTCTCTGCTTTTCTTACCGGTCACCCACCAAAGCCAGTCGCTTGCAATTACCAGGTCCTCTCCCACTGGCTTCCGTGGGCTCACTCTGACTGCTGCCTTTTGTAGTGTCTCAGCATGGTCACGGTCTGGCTCTTGGCACGTGCTGATCTGTTGCTGGCTTAGGCAGCTGTCCACGTGGCTTGCTCCTTTAGGTATGCACTGTGTATCACCCTTCAGATAGGCTGTCTACCACTGAATATATGGTAGGACTCGCCCTTTATTCACTGGTGTTTCTCATTCTCCCGACTCAATGGCATTGCTTTCCCTGTGTCACCTAGCTGTTGGCCCATTATTTACGTGCACGCTGCTTATCTCTGTCTACCAGCATATGAGCCTGACAAGCACAGGGACTCAGTTGCTCATCCTCGGTGTCCAGATAGCACTTGGTACTCAGTAAACATTAGTCAGGTACATTAGCAAATGACTATTATTTGCCAGTCGCAGCACATTTTCCTTGAGTTTTTTAAGAAAAAGACGCCGCATGTGGATTTTAAAACTAGTTATTTAAGTAGTCTCAGATAATGTTGGTTTATTGGTGACCACTTTGGTCATCAGTGTTTGATGTGAAAACACAATTTCTTCTGAGGTTTTTTTCCCCTTTATGCAGTTTTAATTTTAGAGAACTTTTAATTGCATTGTTAACATTTCTGCCTGTAGGTCACTGTTGTGTGGAGGATTGGGAAAACAGACCTGTGCTCTATTTATATCACTTCTCTGTGCCCTTCAGCCGATTGTCTAGGTCCTTAGTACCCTTCTCAATGGAGAAATTGAAAGTGCACATTAGGTTTGTTTACTTATTTATCCATTAGGTAAATTTCCTTAATAGCCCAATATAGTATCAATATCTATTTCCCAGCCGATTATCAGTTGGCTGGTGTGGGAAAACTCTTGCCAAGTGTGTGACATTTTCATTTTTAACTAAAAGTATTTTTATTTGAAAAGAATAGCATGTAGTATCTAAACAACCAGAATTGTGGTCATCAAAAACTAAGTACATCTACTTACTCTGTGGCCTGTGTGTATGTGCGTGCGTGCGTGTGTGCATGTGCGTGTGCATGTCTGTGTGTGCTTTCGTGCCATGTCAAGTGTGTGGAGGAAGTGAGCAGACAGTTTGCAGGAGTGGGCCTCTCTCCTGCTGCCGTGTGAGTTCTAAGGATTGAACTCGGATGTTCAGGCTCGGGCATTCTTCCCGGGGAGCCGCCTCACTGGTTTCCGGTCTTTTTCTGTTTTAGCAGTTGTGATGACAGTTGCACTGTGCTAGCTGGGGAGCTGTAATTCTTTCAGGCCCTCACCTGAGGTGCCCTTCATCCTGCCTTGTTAGGTTCTTCACCTGATGGTACACCAGCGCTCCCTCGGCTTCATTTACTGCTGAAGAAATGCTAAGAACTAAGGGGACAGCTCAGTAAAATGCGTTACAAGCATGAAGGCCCGAACCCCCAGCACCCGTACATTGCACTGGGGAGGTGCAAACTGGTTGATTCTTGGGGCCCATTGGTCAAGCAGCCTCTTACTTGGTGAATTCCAGGCCAGTGAGAGAGCCTGTCTTAAAAACAAGAAGGGGGCCGGAGGGATGACTCGCTGGTTAGGAAGGTCCGGAGCAACCACGTGATAGGTCACAGCCACCCATAACTCCAGTTCTGGAGGATCTGATGCCCTTTTCTGACCTCTGTGGGCACCAGGCATGCATGTGGTGTACAGACAAACACACAGGCAAACACAAACATAAGATAAAGAAATCTAAAATAATTTAAAAATCAAATCAAACCAGAACCCAGAAAGGATAGATTCCAAGGAACAACACCTGAAGTTCCTCTGGCCTCTGTGAACACACACACACACACACACACACACACACACACACACACGCACGCACGCACGCACGCACGCACGCACATGCACCCCCCCCCCCAAAAAAAAAAAACCAAGAAGGTCTGGTATTCTTTTTCTTGGTGACTCTGAATACTGCTGTTAGTTTTTGTTTACTCCCATGTATAAAGTTGGACAACTTGTGTTGCTTTGCTCAGTGTAAGTGTTCACAGTTATTTAAGAAAACATAGCCTTATAAACAGGTCTACTTTTCAGTGCGGGAATGATGTACAAAAGTCCTTTCTTTCGATCTTCAGTGATAATGAGAGAAAAAGCAAAAATGTTTTTTTCCCATTTATTTCCTTACCTTCTTGGTACTTTTAAAACTATTTCTTTAATTTTTACGTGTATGTACCATGTGAACCTAGGAGCCCGCAGAGGCCAAAAGAGGGCATTTGAGCTCCTGAATCTGGAGTTATGAATGGTTGTATGTTGCTGTGTGGGTGCGGAAGAACCAAACTGGCATCTTCTGCACGAACAGCAAAACTTTTTATCTGCTGAACCAGCCATCTATCCTGTCCCCCTCTCTCTTTTTTCTATGATTTAATTCTGTATTTACACTTTTTCTTCACTATTATGTCAATAAATATTGATCTGTGCACTTTGACATCTTTTCTTTTAATTTAATTTTAGCTGATACATAAAAACAAATACTTTGATATATATATATATATATTTAACATATATATATGTTAAATCAGGTTATACATAGCTATTTTCCTCAAACATGTATCATTTCTTTAAAGTGAATATATTTAAAATATTTTTAGCCTTTTGAAATTTATAGCACATAATTATTGATGGGCTCCATTGCTGATATTAGCCCACTTGAGGGTCTTGTTTTTATCTCACTGTAACTCACTGTTTAACCATTCCACCCTTTCTCCCTTTTCCAGTCTCAATTTCTGTTCGTGTGTCCTCATATGAGGAAAGTCAGATGCACCTGTCTTTCTCCGTGTGGCTTAGGTCGCGTCGAGCGAGCGCAATCACTGTGTTCTGAATGACAAAATTTCATTGTTTTTGTGACTGTACATTGTGTGTGGTGTGCAGCACCGTTTCTTTGGAGACTCACCAGCTGATGAACATTTACGCTGTTCCCTTGGCTGTTGTGTGCACGCTGCAGTGACATGCTGACGTCATCCTCTGCGATGTACCGGGCAATGGGATAGCTGGACCATAGGGAAGGCCCAGTTTAATGTTTTTATGAACCTCCATACTGTTTTCGTAACGGCTGCTCTAAGCACCTCCACGGAGGTGTGCAGGGTTCCATTTTCTTCACACCTGTGTTCCTTTTGCTTTTCTCTAGCCTTTCTGAGATTAGCCATTCTTACTGCGATGGATACGGCTGGGATTGTTTTTTTCCAGTTTTGTAAAGAATGTCATTGATATTTGATAGGGTTGATTAAATTTGTTACTTTGGGTAACGTAGACACTTTAATTATATGGATTTGATTGTAAGCAGGAGATACCATGTGTGTGTGTGTGTGTGTGTTGTGTCCTCCGTTTTTTTTTTTTTTTATGAGAATTGTTTAGTTTCATTGTAGGGTTCTTTCACTTTTTTTTTTCATTTTATTCCTATGTGTTCTATATGTATTTTTGTAGCTACTATAAATGAACATGTGTAGTTTATTTGTAGTTTGGGGAGTTCATGCTTAGTATATTTTCTTTTAAAGTTCCTGATTTTTGTGTGTTTCTCCATCATGCAATGTTGTAAATTTCACCAGTTCGAATAGTTTTTTGGTACATTGGTGGTGTCTATATCTTTTGCAAATGGTAACACTTTTTCTTCCTCTTTCCTGGTTTAGATGCTTCATTTCTTCTCTCGCCTTGGTCCTTTGGGTTAGGAGGTCTAAAACAAAACTGAATAAAATTAAAAGTTAACACCTGCATCTTCTACATCTAAAAAAGAAAATGGTTGACAACTTCCCTCCATTTAGTATTTTGGCAGCTGCTGGTTCATATATATTCCCTCCCCAACTTTCAGTTATATATATATATATATATACATATATATATATATATAAAATTTGTTCAATTATAAATAAAAATTTATAAAATAAATAATCTATAAATAAATAATTTGTTCAATTTGTTCTTTTTTAAATAAGAAAAGGATGCTGAATTTTGTAAATACCTTTTCTGTATCCATTTGGATGATCATGTGATTTGTTCTTCATTCACTTATATATCAAATTGACTGACTTGTATGTGTTGAACTGTCAGTATTCAGAACAAGGAATTGTTAATTATGAATCAATAATGAATAGTTATTAATTATTAATAAGAATTAGTACACTTTTGGATTGTTTTGTTGAGGACTGTGGCCTCTGTGTTCATCAGTAATCCTGACCTGTGGTTTTCCATTTTGTCCTTTCCTTCTCTGATTTTGGTGTTCACATAATGATGGTCTCATACTTGCATTTAGAATTCTTTCCTTGTCTACACTTGGAATACTTGAAGGTGAGCTGATACTGTAAGTACCGCATTCTCTTCTCTTTCCTCCTTCTCCTTTGAGATAGGCTTTCCCTGTGTGTAGCCCAAAGGAGCTTCAAACTTTTGATTCTCCTGCCCCAGCCTCCTAAGCATAGAGATAGTGGGTGTGTGTGCCACGCTTGGCTGTTCTTTGCTTTTGTTCTTGCTCATGAGAGGCGTGTGGCAGCTGTTCTTGAGGTAGAGCTGGGGGTCATGGGCTCAGTGTTGGGCTCCCCCTTTCCCCGTGGGCGACTGTATTAATGATTCAGTAACTTTCACGGTCCTGGTCTTTTCAGGTTTTGCTCCTTCATGATCGAATCTCGGTGATGTGTTTCAGTCTGTGAGTCCATCTCTTCCAGATTTTTCCAATTAGTTGGCATATGATGGTTCTACTAATCTCTAATGATCTTTGATACTTCCCTATGTTGATTGTAACCTCTTTCATTTCTCATTTCTTGGATATAAGTATTTTCTCTTTTTTCTTAGTCTAATTAGGGTTTGCCTGTTCGTCTGTTTAAAGCAGCAGCTCACTGTTTCATGATCTTCTGTTCTTCAAGGTCTCTGTTTCACCTATTTCTGTCTTATTTTTCTGGTTCCTTGAAGTGCAGCAGTGGGGTATCACCAGAGCTCTTCCTGCATTTTCTGATGCAGATGTGGGTTGCTGGCACTCTCCAGGGGCACTGATACCTGCCTGTGAATCATGCCTTCGCTGACTTCCATAGGTTTTGATGAGTCCCATCTCCATTTTCACTTGTTTTAAGAACTTTAGAATTTGCCTCAACATTTTTCCTTACCCATTGGTTGTTTAAAAGCAGATTGTTCAGAGACACTTGCATATCCTATGGTCACTGTAGTAACATTCACATAGCTGAGCTATGAAACCAGCCTTGGTGGCTGTTGACGTAGGATGGGGGAAATGTGGTGCTTTTATTCGGCTACAGAGAAGGATGAAATTATGTCATTTGAGGGAACAACTGGGAATCATCGTATTGAGTGAAGTAAGTCAGACATGGAAATTCAGATGTTGCATTGTTTTCTCATTTTTGGATCCTGGGTTTTCTATAGATTCCTACATATTTGTCAAATAGAAATGGGCTATTAGGGGGAACACAGAGGCCTCAGGGCCAGGGAGGGAATACAAGTAAGTATGTGATGTACTCGAATGAAATTGGTTATGAAACCTAGACTGCATACAGTGGATGTTCAACAAAAAAAAGTATGTTGCTAAATTTCCAAGTATTTGTTAAATAGCCCTTTAAGTGATATGAACATAACATTCAGAGCTAAACTCAGCCCTTAATCCTTTGCTCTGAAAGACTTTTTGCACTTGGAGCAAAGCAAAGGTTGTTTTTGTTTTGTTTTTGATTATGTGGATGTTTTAAATTGCAGGGCTGAAGAGATACTAACATTTCATTTCTGGCAATCTGCAGTAGAGAAACGCCTGGTTTCACACCTCCAGTCCGTGTCCAGTCATGTGACAAGGAGCATTTAAGGCAGCCATCTCTGTTGCCACTCCTCAGGGGGTGATGCAGACGATGTCTGTTCCCAGGTGTGAGGGTTCTTACTGGGTTGGCTGAAGCTGGTGTGACTCTGCCCTGCACAGGAGAGCTGAGTGCTCCGTAGGGGCCGTCTGTGGCTTTTGGCGTTTTTCTTCTGGGTTCCTGCCTGTATTGCATTTTCCTTTTTCATTTGTTCTCTTGTCCACTTTCTAAGCCTGAGCTAATTTGAGTCTGTGTCGTGACAGGGTGTTTTGGGGCTTCTGTTACCTACAGCTTGGCTGTGTTTGTAGTTTATGTTCCTCACTTTTGGTTTGGGTCATACCTAGCTTTAGCTTACAGAGTCATTCCCAGCTCTCCTGTGTTTATAGCTGTTTTTATCAGTTGCCCCAGCCAAAGGCTTTTCCTATCCTTAGCTCCCCAGATGCCCAGCATCCCTTCTTTAGGCACCTTGTCCTCGGAATTCAGGCTGTAAAAACCCCTCCCTGAATTGCTTTCTACATGGAAAATCCCATCTTCACTCGGATGCTCCACAGTGTTCCAGAATTCAACTGCACCTTCCTGGTTGGGCCTTTCCTGCCTCACCCTTGACCTTCACCGCAAGCACCAACATTATCATCAGCACAGCCACCAGCACCAGCACTACCAGCTCCAGGTGGTTTCTGGGGTCTGTGGGCAGTCTTGTGTGGCTGGGTTGTGGTATGCTGGCTGAGTGGTAGAAATCGCTAAACTGTTGTTTAGAACTGAGATTTCAGGATGTTGGGGTGACCCTGCATTAGGATTTCTTTAAATTTTTTTAAAATAGGAAAGACATTCTCCCATGGTCATTAGGAAGAACACTAGTATTTGCCTGTTGAGCCCTGTGCTAGGCACTTACTTTATTTACATTTATTCATTCTCTCATTTTCTCTCCCCTCCTCACACACAGGCTCTCACCGGGGAGCACTGGCTGGTCCCAGCTGGCCTTGAACTCAACAGAGAGCCATCTGTCTCTGCCGACTGAATGCTGGGATTAAAGGCATGCACTACCCTGTCCAGCTATTCTCACCTCCTCATTAAGCTCTCAGAGCGTTGCTGTAGTAGAGCAGATAGATAGCAAACAGAAAACATACATATGGGCACAAATACACATACACATTATAGAATAAATCATAAACATCTTTAATAAAGTTGCATTAGAAGACAGCGTGGCATGACGGAAAGAATGTGGACTTTGGAAATTCTGCGTGTCAGTATTTTTTGCTGTGGAAAAGCGGTGGTTCTCTTGAGGCAGTGAATTTTATTTTTAAGATTTCATCATCTTTAATTATATGTGTGTCTGTGTGTAAGTATGTGTACGTGAATTTGAATGCCCGCAGAGGCCAGATCTGTTGGATCCCTTGGGCACTGGTGTTACCGGTGGTGTGAACTCAGCGAAGAAGAGAGTCACCTGTTATGGGTGCTGGGAATGGAGCCCAGGTCTTCCGAATGAGCAGTATGTGCTCTTAACGGCTGAGCCATTTCTCCAGCCCCAGGAGGGGTGTTTTTGTAAAGTTAATTTTTAAAAGAAGGAAATAAAATGTAGTAAAGCGTACACTCTGTTGTTCAGCCTGGTCTTCCTGCCTTAATGTCCCATGCTAGGACTATAGTGCATGTACCTCCATGTTTGAGTTAAAATCAGAACACAACAAAAACAAACCTAGCTACTCATAGCACAGATTCATTGGAAGAACGCAAACACAGAATGGGAAAATTCCCTTCCTGGGTTTGCTGTAAGACTCCCAAGTTTCCTGGGAACTGGTGAGAGGCGAAGTGATGTTGCTGGTCAGTGGAGCATTGAGAGAACCCTGAAGATAACCTAGCACCTGAGCCTGAAATGTGGGGGGTCTAAGGGGGTGGTGCCATTTGTTTAACCAAAATAAGAACTCCACACTCAGACCTTGTTCCATGTTTCAAAGAAACTACTGATTATTTCTTAAAAAATGTTAATGTCTATCAAGGGTGGGGGGTGGGAGAGCCAGAATAACATAGGTCTATGATCACATAATTCTAGAGCAGAGACAGGAGGAACATGGGTGTAAGGGAAACCTAGGCCATACCATGAGACCTTGTCAAGCCTAAAAACAAAATTACGTCATGCACGTTTAGATAAGCTCTAATGAAAAAATGAAGTGTTTGCATTTTAGCTAACCAGAGGCATGCAGGTGCTCTGCGGTGACTGTTTTCTTGCTGGAGAACACTCTAAGTGGTTTTTACTATTATTAAAATTTATTTATTATTTATTCACTTTGTATCCCAGCTGTGGCCCCCTCCCTCATCTCCTCCCAATCCCATCCTCCCTCCCTCCCTCTTCTCCCCCTCTGCTTCTCCTCTAGTCCACTGATAGGGAAGGTCCTCCTCCCCTTCTATCTGACCCTAGCCTATCAGGTCTCAACAGGACTGGCTGCAATGTCCTCTGTGCCTTGGCAAGGCTGCTCTCCTCCAGGTGGAGTTGATAAGAGAGCCAGCCGCTGAGTTCATGCCAGAGACAGCCCCTGCTCCCTTTACTAGGGAACCCACTTGGAGACTGAGTCTATGCTACATCTGAGCAGCGGTTTTAGGTTATCTCATGCATGGTCCTTGGTACCTCAACTGAGGAATGGATACAGAAGTTGTGATACATTTACACAATGGAATACTACTCAGCTATTATAAACAAGGAAATCATGAAATTTGCAGACAAATGGTGGAACTAAAAAAGATCATCTTGAGTGAGATAACCCAGAAGCAGAAAGACACACATGGTATATACTCACTCATAAGTGGTTATTAGATATGTAATACAGGATAAACATACTAAAATCTATAGTCCTTACGAAGCTAAACAACAAGGAGGACCCTAGGGAAGATGCTCAATCCTCATTGAGAAGGGCAAATGTGATAGACACCAGAAGCAGGAGAAGACAGGGAACGGGAGCTACCACAGAGAGCCTCGGAAAGACTCTGCTGATCGGGGTATCGAAGCAGAGGCTGAGACTCATAGCCAAACTTTGAGCAGAGTGCAGGGAATCTTATGAAAGAAGGGGGAGATAGAAAGACCTGGAGGGGACAGGAGCTCCACAAGGAGAGCAACAGAGCCAAAAATACTGGGACCTGGGGGCCTGCAGTGACTACTATTATTTTTTTCTTTAATTTTTATTTATGCTATTTAATTGTATATAACACCCGATAGATGGAGAATACTTTTACATGCTAGGCTTTGAGCTTTCATATTCAAATATGCTTTCCCTCCTCTGCCTTTAGAGGTTTTCAATTTTTTTCTAGGTAGTACTTAATCTTCAAGAAATAATCAGAAAGCTGTTTTTAAAAAGCCTCTTTTCCTGTTAAAGGACCACTGTATTTATTGGATTATAAGTGTGATTGTATTGCAGCTTCCAGAGATTGTGATAGCCCAAAGTTCAACACTCCAGCTCAAAAATAAGAAAGCCTGAGGGAAGAAACCCCACTTCCACACCTAAAATTAGTTTTGGCATACAGAGCCTGCAGGCATTTTTACCAGACATGGTAATTACATGTTTTTCTCTTTTTGAGAAAACATGAAGAAAAAAAATCAAGCACTTAGGTCTTTATTAAATAACCTGTATGTCTGTCATTTTTTGGGACAGTCCTTCTATCTGCTTATTTGATTTAACAATCAGTTGTAGCCAATTACCTATGACTGCACATTTTGGTGTTTTTTTAAAATAAATAGATGGGATTTATTTTTTCCACTTTGGATTTTATTTTCCCTAAGCCATCATCTATGAAGTTATGTAAATAATCTCAACCCCCAATTTTGTATGTAGATAGCTGTGTTTGATAGACCTTTGACAAATTTAAGACAAGTGTGTTTTTAAAGACTTTTTTTTATTTGAGCTATTTTGAGTGTCTTTTGCAAGTACTCTGTTTACCTCTCCCGATGTATTTCCCTTGTGACTTAACAGACTCACTTCTCTCGTGACAGGATTCACATCTACAGTTGGCCCCGACAGTATTTGGCAGTAGGTCATCTGTGAAGGGGACCTGCCTTTTCCCTCACGTTTGGCAAATTGGCCATGGGAAGGAGACTGAGTTAGCATCCAAGTCAGGAAGCCAAGGTCCTCTTTGGGTACAGGGTGACTTTCTTGTAGCACCTGGGTTCCTCCCCCCTCCCTGCCTTGCTATCGGACTTGCTGTGGGACTGTTGGCTGTGTTCCCAGCAGAGGATTGCTCTTGCCCTGCTAGGAAGCTGGTCTGGGACTTTGATTACCACCTCTGTATCCCATTAGCATGTGTAATTCAGAACCCACATAATTTACATCACCTCAGAGCCTCGTAAGTGTGATAGTTGCCTGCCATCTGAATAGTAGCGATTTTTAAAATTCTTTTTCCCCCTGCAGTTAAAAGGAAGAAGGTCCTGTATTAAGTTTGGCAAATGAAAGATGAGGGGTTAACTTCAGAACGGTGGTCCCTTCACTGACATTGCTGGGTGGGAAACCTTTGCACCACTGGGCTTGGATTGCTGCCTGCAATGTTGTGGTGTAGTGTGCTTTAAAGTGTATTAATGTCTAAATTGCCCTTCCCACCCCACCTTTAAAGTCCTTCAGCAATTCTCCAGCAGAGGTGTAGCCTGTACCTTAGCTTACAGGCAGAATCTTGCCGGCAGACCCATTTATTAGCCCTGGCAAGACTTTTAAAACTTGCGATTTCACGCAAGGACTAGATTGTGAGTGTCCTTTGGAAATCTGGAGATTGTGTCAATATTGAGCGTTTCGTTGACTGGATCTAAGAAAGCAGCCCCCTCACTCTCTGCGCTCCTTGGTTTGGGCAGCTTGCCATACCCACTCAGCTTACGCTCAGCTTGCATGTCCGTTTGCATTACCAGTCTCCGTGCTCTGACAGCCTGGACCACTCTCAAAGACCATCCCCCTGCCCTGCTCACCCTCACGTCACCTGGCAGGAACGACTTGCTGAGCTCTGAACCTTTGCCCATTCTCACCTTTGAAGTTCCCACCTTGTTAGTTCCTCCTGGCTGCCTCTTACCTGAGCTGAGAGACTTTGGAGATTCATTCCAAGCACATCTTCCCCTCCTCTGTCCTGTTAGATGACCCTCTGCAATGTGCCCTTCATTGCTTTGGCTCCTCACTGCTGCCTGCTCATGTTGGATTAATGACCCTTCCCCTTTAGATCCGGAACCTCTGAAGACAAGGCTTGCACTTCCCCACACTTTGATTTATGCGAATTCTCACAGTTCTTGCTAAAATAGAGGATTGCAATACATTCTTTTGATTGTTATATTTTAATTTGCCTAAGGCAATAATCTGCTTTGGCTACATGTGAGACTCACCTGGGCCCCTGCCGGGGTCAGCTGTACCCTTAGATGGTAGGGCTTAGAAGTTGGGGGTTTAAAAGCTGCTAGGGTTTCCACTGTGTACCCACGGCTGTGAGTTATTGATCTATAGTATTTAAGTAATCTAATGGAAGGCAATTGTCCATGATTTATTTTATTTGCTCCATTTTGTTGAGACAGGATCATTTGTGGCCCAGGCTAGCCTCAAACTATGCAGTGGCTGCAGGGTGACTTTGAACTCTTCTTTGTCCACGCTCAGCCACCTCCCAAGTGCTAGGATCACATCCATTTGCCACCACACTTGGCTAAATGACCATGATTTTATTTAGGATTTGTCATAGTTAGCTTTGGTTGCCGACTTGACACACCTGGGAAGAAGGAACCTCAATGAAGAATTGCCTCCATCAAATTGGCCTGTTGGACTTTTTCTTGATTGCTAATTGATATGGGGCAGCCCAGGTCCTACAGGCACTATCATTCCTAGGCAGGGGCCTGGCTGGTAGAAGGAAGGTTGAGGAAGGAAGCTAACAAGCCAGAGGCAGTGCTCTTTCATAGTCTCTGCTTTAGTTTCCTCCAGATTCCTGACTTGAGTTAATGCATTGTTTTCCCTTGATGATGGGCTATAAGCCGGAAGCCAAATAAACACTTTCTTCCCAAGTTGCTTTTGGTCAGTTTTACCACAATAACAGAGAAGCAAATAAGACAAAGATAAAAACATTAGGCCGTTATTTTAGGAACAACCTGCCTTGGAAGAACATTACCCCTGGCAGTACTTGGGCATTTACATCAGTAGAAACATATCTTAAGGATCAGTTTCCTTCACCATAGCCCAGCGATTGTGCATGCGCTGTTGGTCGCCGAGAGCTCGTCAGCAGTACTCTGGGCTGCCCAGCCACAGCTCTTTATGATGTCGGTAGTTTATGATGTGTAGCTGTGCGCCATTCTCTGCTGTTCTGCATTTTGATTTAAATTTCAAGTGGATTATTTTCCAGGCACTCTACAAATTAGCTAAGGCATTTATTGACTTTTTAACACTAATTACTTTTTTTGTATGTGCATATCTTTCTTTGTTTTATATTGAGACTGCTAGTTAGAATAAAGATGAATAAAAATAAACATTAACTGGTGTCTGGTGTGGAGCACACTGGGGATAAAGTCATTTTAACTTGGCAAAAGCTATTGCCAGCTACATTGTCTAATAATTAAATGATCAGTCTTAACCTCATGATTTGATTAGAGAAGGTTCAGAAGGGAAAAAGAAGAGACAATGAAAGAGTTGAAAATGCTTTTATGAACTGGGTTGCCTTTATTTTGAAGTAAAGTGAGGTGAAAAAAGTTCTATATCTCCTTGGGGGTGGGTACCCAACCTATGGTGTTTGTGGAGGTCAGAAGTCAGAGGTCAACGTTATGGAGTCCATTCTTACCTTCCACTTTTATGTGGGTTCTGGGGATCAAACTCAGATCAGACTTGGATGAAAGCACCTTCATCTATTGAGCCAGCTCATCTGACCTTCAGTCTATCTGTCTGTCTATTTTGAGGCAGGGTCTCCATTGTTCAGGCTACCTTTCATTTTGTTAAGGTAACCTAGGATGACCTTGAACATCCATGCCCAATTTATGCAGGGCTGGCCATCAAACTGGCTTCTCTACCACTTGGCAAGCACTCTGCTCACTGAGTTAGATCTCTAGCCTCTTTCCCATCTTACTTAGTTGGTGCTAACTTAATTTGGTTTCAACTGAGAATGCAGTAGTAAGCGTTTGGGTTAAAATTAAGAGTTTCAGATGGAATCCAAGATGGCTGCCAGGAGAGGACACTGTGTCTGAGGAGTAGGACAGCAGACACAACGCAGCGACCAGGAGACTGAACTCTGGGACCTAAAACGCTAGCATTTGTGATTGCCAGGTGAGCGGAACTCCTACGGTGAGAAAATCAAGTGGGAAAACCCTAGGGACACCCAGTTATTCCCCGGAAAAATCTCTGGGTGACCAGCGGCACACAGAGCAGCCGCCATAATAGACTGGATCACACAGTTGAGCGGGCAGTCTCAGGAGGAACCAGGCACCGTTTTCACTGAACTGCACACTGCGAGTGCACACGGCACCCGGGTTCTGCTTCAACCCGCCGGTGTGCTGCAGGCTCAGACCGATCACCGGAACTACCCCAGACTGAGAGGGTTGGGGGACCGTTTTGAGCAGTCTGCACACTGCGGGCACGCGCCGAATGCTTCCGCCAGCAAAAATTCAGTCAGTGTGTGAGTCCGCCGGTGGGTCTGAGAGGAACCCGAGTTCTGCCTCAACCCACGGGTGTGCGGCAGGTGCGCACAGATCGCCGGAACCACCACAGAATGAGAGGATCCGGGGACCATCTTGACCAGACTGCACACTGAGGGCAAAAGCTGCACGCATGTACCAGCAAAAACCTCAGTTCGGGTGTCTGTCCACAGGCCAGACAGAGAAGGTCTCGGGCACCATTTCAGACAGGCCTGCATACAGCGGATGCACACCAACCCAAACCCACTGTGTGTGCCCCAAATATCATCTCAGACCGTGGTGCACAGCCCCTGGCCCAGAAGGAGGTGCCAAATCTCCATTCCAGGGGAGAGCCCTTAGCAGCAAGCCCAGGGTGGAGTCCACAGCCCCCAGCTGACATCTCAAACCTGGACACTCAGACTCTAGCACAG